>OY740769.1:6666980-7241819 GCA_963513935.1 Aphrophora alni | reverse complement strand
CACGGTTCCCTGATGATAAAAATACGTATCATCCTCCTACGAATGATTTTTTTCTCTGGAAATTAGAAACAGAAAATAGATTGCTATATAATATTATAATATTATATATTATAAGTCATTTGGTAATACTAAGATTAGCTAGCTTGTTGCTCATTACAAATAACAATGATCACAATAAATCACAGATCAAGAAAACATATTATTGCAAATTATTTCAAAAACAGTTATATATTATTTTAACGATGGTTCAATACATAATTTATAGTAGTAAACTACGTTTTACAATCAATTCATAATCTATATATTTTAAAACACAAGAAGAGTTTTCATCACTGCTTGACCTATTTCGATAATTAAAAACATTAAAGCTCTCTATAAAAAAGGTATCGCCAATATAATTTTTTTTAAATTTCAGTGCTTCAAAAATTTAAACAAATATTTCTTATCAAAGCTTCACTGCAAATTTAGTTACTATAGCAACCAGTGTAAAAACAAACACTTATTAAACGTTGATTAGGCCAATCAGCTTTAATAATTCAACACAAAGATATGGTTAGGCCTATCCTAGAAAAGTTAAATATTTTGCAAAGTGATTGAAACTTGATTTTTATCTAAAATGTTTTGATTATCTATACAATTATTATGCGATTGACATTTATAGAATGAACCATACAATTCTACTTAACAGCTGTTAAATTATTTTATTATTCAGGTTATATTTACACAATTTTCTACGCAATACCAGCTAGTTTAAAAAAAGAAAAGATAAGATATAAACTTGAATAAAATAGGTATAACTGTTGAAATCAAAATTACTTAAATAAATACAAATTGTCTTTCTAATAAATTAGAAATCTTACGCTCCAAACTCCTTAAACCCCCCATAACACTGTAGCATTTAAATCCAAAAAAGCACTTCCGCAATAACTTAACTCATTTCGTAAATATACATTCCACTTTCCGTCGCTTGACAGATGCTGGCATCTAGCGGCCCGCTCCTAAACCAAGCATCACCTGATACTTGAAACCAAAGTACATTTTCGCCGGTCAAGCTAGCTTCTCGATTACCGGTCCACAGTCTACATGCGATAACAACATGGTCTACACTCTTCATAACTCCGTTAGCTAAAAGTTTTTCTTTCTTCTCTCAAAATTACCGTCTTTCTAAAACATCATGTTAAATTACTAATTGTGCGCCTTAGTCTAATAATCTGGTTCAAAAATGTTAAAATTAACCATCATTTTCTCGGTACTACCTCACGTGATCTGCGACAGGATTTACCAGGTACTTCAACCTTACAGATTTTGTCATATTATAAATTTTGTTAATTTTTAAAATAATTTGTTAATTATCATGTATTCTTTAAAATATGTATTTCATGTTTTATTCAATATTCTATTTCCTTTTGAAACTAAATGATTATAAAAATTTTCTTTTCTTAAAACATCATTTACAAAATCTTGCAAAGGCACATTTTACGTTTTGAACATTTTTGTGAAATAAGTGCAAACTAGTGTTGAACATTAAATGATCAGAATATGAACATGTCAAATATAAAACAATTGAGGAAATTTCTTCTAAATCAGAAAATTTCGTTTTACAAGCTTTTGCAAAATCTTACAAGTCTTATACAAGCTTTCTTTTAAACAAAATTAAAATATATATAAATAGATTTATAATAATCTAAGAAGCTTTTAAGTACCATCTTAACGAATTTCTGTTATACAATCAATTTTCTTTAATTTTGGCAAATAATCAGATATTTCTTTAATGATGAACATTAATGCTAAAACATGTCTGATTTTGTACAGACACTAAAAGAACATGTTTTTTGCTCACAGCTAATATGCTGGTAGGACAAATAGGAGAAATTGGAGAAATAAAGAAATTCTTGTCTCACATTGCGCAAACCAACGAAACATCCTAACAAGTTTCGTCCTGTTGGCAAAACACGTTTTTTTTTGTATAACGTAACTTCACATTTTCAAGTGCATAAAAGTGATGTCTTTTTCTACAGCTGACTTTACAGAACTTTAACTAACTCATTTTGTATATGTGCCTAAATTTACTTTCGCAAATATGTGTTCCTTAAGACTATTTTCTAAATGTAAACCTGTGTAGTTAATTATAAAATATATATAAAAAACAATTATTGGGTGGAGCCTGCATGCAATTTTCGGTCCTAACAACCTCCAAGAGGTTAATTTCCAAATTAAAATAATTGACGTCAATTAACAAAATTTCAAAATTCTAAATTCCTTTTTTTTGTTTGTTTAAAATATATAAATTTATTTGGCCAATATAGTTTTTAAGAAATTTTTCAAACCAGTTATATTATGTATCTTTAGTTTAGTGATAAACATGTTAACTATAGATATGATTTTTGAACTTAAAATATCAAACTCTTTTATATTTTGTTAAATTCTGTAATTGTTTAAAAAGAAACTATCATCTTATAAACTAAAAAGGGGGGGATAAGTTTTTTTCTTTTTTTGAATCTTTTGATTAAATTTTTTTTTATTATTATACTTTTACATTAAGGGCGTATAATCTTTTTTTTTTTGATTAATTATAATTCTGTGAATTATTAAGCTGTGCTCATTGTTTTTTTTGTTAAATTTTTGTAACTATAAATATACATATTAAAAGGGGGGATAAATTTTTAGGATCTGTTGATTAAATTTTTTTTTTCTAAATTATTATATGTTACAATTAAGGGCTTATAACTTTTACAATTTATGATATTGTTAATCATAAGTTTTTTTTTATTGATGATTTGTGTCAGGATGTCTTTTGTTGTAAATGACAAAGTCTGAAGCGCCGAAATTTCCTTCTGCTTTCAATAAACTTGAGCCTTGTTAATTACTAAATTTGTCTTTGTCTTTTTTTATTTTTTCTTTTCAAACATTGTTACCATTTTGGTTCCGCCTTTATTAAATTTAAGTCCCCTGGTAACATGTTTTTGGTAGCAGAGCGTGGTTAATTTTAAATTCTGGAACCGTAGTTAATTTTCAAAATTTTGCATTGGAACTATCTAAATTTAAATTCAAAATTATCTTTGTAAACAAGGCTCTTTTTTATGTTTTGCAGCTTTTTCAAATACTGCACAACTGTTGCTGATGAAATTTTTTTTTATTTAGTTTAAATATTTAAATCTCTATAAATCTATAGTCTCTTTTTTTTTATTATTTAGTTATTTTTATAAACACTTACACAAAAACTTCTAAACCAATTTCGATAAAATTTTTTTTTTATTATTTTGTCTGCTTAAATATTTTTTTTATATATATATATTTACATACACTGCACCCTAGTCATTCACTGAATTTGATCCAGACAGCGGGCTCATTCGGGAATCCAAAAAAAAATTTTAAATAAATAATAAAATCCAAAAATAGTTAAAAACAAAAAAAAAAAAACAAAAAAAATTTCAAAATCTCCTTCAAAAAATTTTCTCGAGTTTTCTTTCGCTTGTCTGTATCAATTCATACTTACACACACACATATATACACAACAACTACACTACATATAATTCTTGAGTCTTTCTCTGGCTCTTTCACCTTTTTTACATCATCTTAAAAGAAATTTTTTTTATTTAAAAACACTTGATTAAATTTTTTTTATTTATCAGCAACAGTTAAGATGGCAGTGGATTTGCTGCGATTAGTGGATTCGTTAAAGAATACCGAGCTTGCTTTTGAGGTAGTAGCTAGAGGTGGTGAAAAAGACATTGTAGCTAAAATGCGAACCTCTCTTAGGTCCCTTCTGCAGAACAGCGTCGAGCCCGAAATGGGAAACTTCACTGAAGACATCCTCTTGCAACAGATAGCGTTAGCCCGGAACTCCTTGTTTGTCTTGCAAGACGACCTGGAGAACCTCGATTCCGAAAGAGGAATCAAAATGATTCGTGTTCGTGCGCGCATAAACGTCTTCGGAAGACGACTAGAGTTCCTAAATCGGGTGCACACTGAACAACTAAAAGTAGCAGACAACAACGTGCCACGGGATCTGGCCGAGCTACATAACAATTTCGCTACGCTCAAAGAAAAATTTAAAGCCTTTGAGCAAACCGTTGCTCCTCTAAAACTAAACGTAAGCATCCCGCTAACTCCCTCTGGGGGAACCACTAAAGCTAGCTCTGCAGAGCCATCTCGGTCTAATGGGCCAAATCTCCTTGCGGACACGCCGCAGGCTGAGGCTCAGCAAACTACACCTAGCAGCTCGAAAGGCTGTCAATACATTTCCTTATACGGAAAATTAAGTCATCCTGCCGAACAAATAATTAAGACAATTCCTCAGACAGATGGGTTCGACCTTGACAAATTATTAAAATTTTTTAAAATTTCTTTAAAAATAGTTAAAACTTACCCGGACGTAGCCTTAAACATTAATAATGTTCTGATGCCCTATGCTCAGGGCCCTTTAAATTCATGTCTGATTAGACATCAGGCATTTAATACCTTTCATAAAGAGGCCTTAAGTCTCTTTATACCATCAAAACGGTTAGCTTCTTTAGTGCAGGAGTTATTTTATAGGCCCCAGAAGACTAACGAGGCGGTGCACATCTTTGTAAATGAAATTAAAGAGGCTGCAGAAACACTTAATTTAGATAAGTCCGAATTGGAGGTCACGGACGTCATTCTGGAGGGACTGTCTCCGGAAGTCCGCAACTGTTTAGTTTTTGCGACTAAGCCTAAAAATTTCGCAGATCTAGATCGACTCTGCGCTCACGTAAATAACATCATGTACACTGACAGGCAAAGGGCTCCATTAAAGAGACCTGAGTTTAAAAGTCCTGATTTTAGACCTACAAGACCTGTAGTCTGTTACAGTTGCGGGCAGCCGGGACATAGAAGCCAAGAGTGTCGAAACCGGCCTCCAACAAGGCAATATCCTCCAAAAAAACGGAGGCAGGTTTGGAGTCTAGTTGGTAGCTCCAGGCCAGCCTCCCTTTCTAAAACCAACCACATCGGATTTAAACATAACACGAAACCACATTTTTTTAATAAACCTCCCTTTCAAAATTTAAACTCAATCTCCTATTCAAGAAGAAACAATTTCGGCAATAAAATTCAAAATTACGTTACTCCCATCTGTTATCATTGTGGCATACCCGGTCACTATATCTGGGGCTGTAAATTCTTCTCTCTACGGAATAGGTCCAGGCAAACCTATTCCAGCTCTAAGCTTTCCAACTGCAAACTTCAAAAAAAAAATAACATTTCTCTTAAATCTAGGGGTCTGAACGATCAGTTTTTGCCTTTGGTGGAAGTAGCTTTTGGGCAAATTAAAGTTAAGGCTCTGCTGGACTCCGGTTCAGTAAGATGCGTCATTTCTAAAGCCCTTTTTAAAAAATTGAAGAACACCAAGGCTTTTAAATCCATCACCAGGGTGAAGGCTGATTGTGTCACGGCTTCTGGAAAAAGGTTGCCCATTTCCTACTCTTGTCGTCTTCATCTTAAAATGGAACATTGTAGTTGGAATGTGGATTTCCTGGTGGCGCATAAGTTGTCGTGTCCTCTGATCCTCGGGTCAGATTTCATATCTAAAACGGGACTGGTACTTGATCTTTCAGCAAAAAACTTCTATTTCAAATTTTCAAGGTCTATTGTTTTTCCTCTATGTAATTTTAGTAATTCTGCGTATAAACCTATAGTGTCCACAACATCTGAATCTACTGCTCCTGATCCTTTAGGTCATCTTCAAAAGGACGATAAAAACGCCATTTTAAAAATAATTAATGATTTTCCTCAGGTACTCACAAAAAGGTTAGGTTTAACACATCTAGTTGAATACGATATTCAACTGAAGGACAACACTCCAGTCAAGTGTTCTCCATACCAATTGGCACCTCCCAAAATGGAATACCTCCGCGAACACATCAACGAATTGTTAGATTCAGGAGTAGTAGAACCCAGCCGGTCGGCATATGCATCCCCTGTTTTTCTGGTTCAACATCCCGAAAAGAAAACAAGGATGGTGATTGATTATCGGAGGCTCAATCAAAACATCGTCGTCGAAGCGGTGCCGCTACCTAACTTACATCAAAGTTTTAACTGGTTTGTCGGTGCCAAATATTTCACAGTTTTCGATCTTAATTCAGCTTATCATCAAATCCCTTTGTCTCAAAAGTCCAAGCAAATTACCAGCTTTTGTACTCCTTGGATGCTTTATCAGTTTACTCGAGTCCCTTTTGGACTCTGTACTGGTGCCCAAGTGCTTACCAGACTTTTGGATCAGGTCTTCCATGACATCAAATTCAAATTCATTTTTAATTATCTGGATGATCTAGTCATTTACTCCAAAACTTGGGAAGAGCATCAAAAACATCTTCGGGAAGTCCTTACTCGTTTGCGGCGGGCTGGCTTGACTGTTAACCCAGATAAGGTCCGTTTCGCTGTGAATGAGATAAGCTTTTTAGGACACCTAGTTTCTTCTCGTGGCGTGCAAATCGACCCATCTAGAACAAAAGCAATTAGAAATTTTCCGCAACCCAAGAACCCTAAGGCCGTTTCCAGATTTATTGGAATGGTCAATTTCTTTGCTAAATTCATTCCAAATTTCGCGGAGCACGCTGCGCCTCTAAATCTGCTTCGGAGGAAGGGCCAAAAATTCTCTTGGCAAGCTGAACAAGAGAAAGCTTTTAAACATCTTCGGGAGGCAATAACACAGCCTCCGGTTCTCCGGATGGCCGATTTCGCCAAACCATTCATCCTGCAAACGGATGCGAGCTCGGTGGCCCTTGGAGCAGTTCTACTCCAAGAAATTGACGGCTCACGACAGCCCATAGCGTACGCTTCACGTACTTTAACACCTGCAGAAAGAAAAGCCTCATCTGCATATGAAGCCGAATGCCTAGCAGTAGTTTTTGGAGTAGAGAAATTTAGGCAATATCTAGAGCATCGGGAATTCCTATTAGAAACCGACAACCAAGCCCTTTCTTGGCTTTTAGCACGTCCTCGTCAACTTGGTAAATTAGGCCGGTGGATTGCCAAGTTGACTTCATTGAAATTTAAGGTAGCGCACATAAGAGGAACTCAGAACATCATAGCAGACTCCCTCTCGCGCATGTTTGAACCGGAAAATTTCAACGAAGAAAATGTCACCTTTTCGTGTACCAGTCTCCTCACAAATTTTCCTCTAGCTTTTCATGACATCCAGACTCATCAAAAGGCCGACCCTATTTTGAAAAATATCATTGCCGATCTTGAACAGAACATCTCTTCGGAGAAGTACTGTTTAAGTAAAGGTGTTCTTTGCCTGAAAAATCATCTGGAAAAGCCCACCAGAATTTATTTACCTCAGTCCTTAGTCGACCTGGTGATTAATTATCATCACGACTCCGTTGTGGGTGGTCATCTTGGAGTACTTAAAACTTTGTTTAAGGTAAAGGAGAACTTTTATTGGCCAACTTTAAAACAGGATGTCACTTCTAAAGTGCGAGCTTGTTCGGTGTGCGCTGTAAGCAAACCTGCTCACAACTCCAAATTAGGATACCTTGCCTCAACGGTTCCCAATCGTCCCATGGAAAAATTACATATCGACTACGTCGGACAGCTTCCTAGGACAAAACAGGGCTACAACATGATACTGGTCGCAGTTGACCAGTTCTCAAAATTCACCTGGCTCATGCCTGTCAGAGATGCAACTTCCCACAGTACAATTAAGGCCTTAAGCCAAAACATTTTTCAAAATTTCGGTTTTCCAAAGATAATAATCTCTGACAATGCACAATGTTTTGTATCACATGTCTTCCGCAACTTTTGTTTTTCTCGCGGTATTAAGCATGCAACTTTATCTCCTTATCACCCCCAACCTAATAATGCGGAAAGACTCAACCGAAACCTTAAGGCAGCCCTTATCGCCTATCACTCCAAAAATCAATCCTCTTGGGACGACTCCCTTTGCTGGCTTCAGCTGGCTTTCAATTTCGCACATCATGAGACTCTTAAAGCAACACCTTTTAGTATTCTTTTTAATTTTCTCCCCAATACACCACTGAGTCTCAGCTGGAACATACATGATCTCCTTCCAAAACCTAATACTAATCCATCACAAGTTTGGCGCCAGGCCAAAGACAATATAATGAAAGCGCACCAAAAGGCCGAAAAGACCTATAACAAATTCAGGAAGCCTCATCTGTATAAAATCAACGATCTTGTCTGGTGTAAAACACACCCTCTTAGCTCTGCCATAGACAAGCGAGCTGCTAAATTGATGCCTCGATGGTCAGGTCCCTTCCGGATCATTGATTTTCTTACTCCAGTTACCGTTGCGCTTTCTTTCGCCAATTCACCTCGTTTTATTAAAAAAGCACACGTCGAGCAACTCAAACCTCATCATATAAATTAAATATTAACAAATTTCTAGAACCTTCTCCTTTACGATTTAATTTTCTTTCTGATCTTTCTTGGCCCGCACAAATTGTCATCTGGTAGTCTTCTTTCTATGCACTGCAGAACATAATAAAATACGGAACCAAGCCGTATTTCCTCTAAGCCAAATGCACATCTGTATGTTTGGGCATCGGTGGGCTGAGCTCTCCTAGAGCCCCTCCGTGCCGTAATCTTTATAGGTGTTTGCAGGCGAAGAGATATTGATTTTCCTTGTCCAGTGATATATCTCACTGTTTCCCGGACTTGACGCTTTTTAACCCATAGTCTGATCAACTATGAGGTTCCACTTTACGGCAATGGCCGCTACATGTACCTGACATGTTTCCCTATCTAGACATATCTTGACATCGAGCACTCCGCGGGTGTAATCGATGCGACGAGAATATAGAGAGCGTCATGAACTCTTCTATTTCTTCGTCACCATAACGTCTTCGGACGAGGACATAGTGAGTCCATCTTCTTAATAGTTAAGTTTGGTGCATTTGTTCTTTGTTGTTTATCTTGGTGAAGGTATACTGACCGGTTCTGTCGAACTACATATAGTTAATGTGGCACTCGCTATGCATGTTAGTCTTAGTTTGTCTTTTGTTTATCTCGAGGTCTAAAACACCTGTCTGAGAGGAAATTTTTTTTTTACCCCTTCAAGCACACTCTCTCTCCTTTTTCTAAATTTTGCGGGAGGCCCTTCTGGCCCCTTTTCTTTTCTACCCTAACTCCGTCTTTCGGGGGGGGAGAGCTGTAGCATTTAAATCCAAAAAAGCACTTCCGCAATAACTTAACTCATTTCGTAAATATACATTCCACTTTCCGTCGCTTGACAGATGCTGGCATCTAGCGGCCCGCTCCTAAACCAAGCATCACCTGATACTTGAAACCAAAGTACATTTTCGCCGGTCAAGCTAGCTTCTCGATTACCGGTCCACAGTCTACATGCGATAACAACATGGTCTACACTCTTCATAACTCCGTTAGCTAAAAGTTTTTCTTTCTTCTCTCAAAATTACCGTCTTTCTAAAACATCATGTTAAATTACTAATTGTGCGCCTTAGTCTAATAATCTGGTTCAAAAATGTTAAAATTAACCATCATTTTCTCGGTACTACCTCACGTGATCTGCGACAGGATTTACCAGGTACTTCAACCTTACAGATTTTGTCATATTATAAATTTTGTTAATTTTTAAAATAATTTGTTAATTATCATGTATTCTTTAAAATATGTATTTCATGTTTTATTCAATATTCTATTTCCTTTTGAAACTAAATGATTATAAAAATTTTCTTTTCTTAAAACATCATTTACAAAATCTTGCAAAGGCACATTTTACGTTTTGAACATTTTTGTGAAATAAGTGCAAACTAGTGTTGAACATTAAATGATCAGAATATGAACATGTCAAATATAAAACAATTGAGGAAATTTCTTCTAAATCAGAAAATTTCGTTTTACAAGCTTTTGCAAAATCTTACAAGTCTTATACAAGCTTTCTTTTAAACAAAATTAAAATATATATAAATAGATTTATAATAATCTAAGAAGCTTTTAAGTACCATCTTAACGAATTTCTGTTATACAATCAATTTTCTTTAATTTTGGCAAATAATCAGATATTTCTTTAATGATGAACATTAATGCTAAAACATGTCTGATTTTGTACAGACACTAAAAGAACATGTTTTTTGCTCACAGCTAATATGCTGGTAGGACAAATAGGAGAAATTGGAGAAATAAAGAAATTCTTGTCTCACATTGCGCAAACCAACGAAACATCCTAACAAGTTTCGTCCTGTTGGCAAAACACGTTTTTTTTTGTATAACGTAACTTCACATTTTCAAGTGCATAAAAGTGATGTCTTTTTCTACAGCTGACTTTACAGAACTTTAACTAACTCATTTTGTATATGTGCCTAAATTTACTTTCGCAAATATGTGTTCCTTAAGACTATTTTCTAAATGTAAACCTGTGTAGTTAATTATAAAATATATATAAAAAACAATTATTGGGTGGAGCCTGCATGCAATTTTCGGTCCTAACAACCTCCAAGAGGTTAATTTCCAAATTAAAATAATTGACGTCAATTAACAAAATTTCAAAATTCTAAATTCCTTTTTTTTGTTTGTTTAAAATATATAAATTTATTTGGCCAATATAGTTTTTAAGAAATTTTTCAAACCAGTTATATTATGTATCTTTAGTTTAGTGATAAACATGTTAACTATAGATATGATTTTTGAACTTAAAATATCAAACTCTTTTATATTTTGTTAAATTCTGTAATTGTTTAAAAAGAAACTATCATCTTATAAACTAAAAAGGGGGGGATAAGTTTTTTTCTTTTTTTGAATCTTTTGATTAAATTTTTTTTTATTATTATACTTTTACATTAAGGGCGTATAATCTTTTTTTTTTTGATTAATTATAATTCTGTGAATTATTAAGCTGTGCTCATTGTTTTTTTTGTTAAATTTTTGTAACTATAAATATACATATTAAAAGGGGGGATAAATTTTTAGGATCTGTTGATTAAATTTTTTTTTTCTAAATTATTATATGTTACAATTAAGGGCTTATAACTTTTACAATTTATGATATTGTTAATCATAAGTTTTTTTTTATTGATGATTTGTGTCAGGATGTCTTTTGTTGTAAATGACAAAGTCTGAAGCGCCGAAATTTCCTTCTGCTTTCAATAAACTTGAGCCTTGTTAATTACTAAATTTGTCTTTGTCTTTTTTTATTTTTTCTTTTCAAACATTGTTACCATTTTGGTTCCGCCTTTATTAAATTTAAGTCCCCTGGTAACAACACATTCCATCTACACAATACAACACAGCTAATATATACAAAGCTTTTACCGTTGTTTAAAAGGCAAAATCTTTCCCAAGAAACTAATACGAATTCTTTCTCCAAAGGAAAATATTTCTCGGTCTTGGTATGTCACAAGACAAGAAATGGAATGTTAAGTTTGTCAATAAAGTTTCAAGCTGTATTTAGGTCGAAGGAAACAACAACTCTGCAAGAAAATTTAACTGGTCATGCAATTAATAACCACTGACATTTTATGAAATGATAAGGAGAAGAGAAAGTTTTAAGTTGGATTAAGTTTTGAAACCAAACATACACTCGACATATGCCTTAATATATAGGTCATGCAATATATCTTCCATGCAGTTATTTGGTAAAGTTTAGTTTATACATTTTAGTTGAATTGGGTTAGTTTATATTTAACAAAACAATATTTCAATCACTTGTAATTTGAGGTAAATTTTGATTTTTAAAATTGTTCGACAATGTAATTGAAATGTTTTCATTGAATTTATTTTGATTTATTGGTCTATGGAGTTAAAAATTATTGCTCTAAAGTGGAAATGTTTTCCGTAAAAAAAACTGATTTTGAGACTGTAGAGATTCGTTGTTTTCATAAAGTTTATGAAATCTTTATTCGTCATTGTATAGGGTTGAATATAAGATTCTACACAAAAAATAAAGCTGAATTACACCTTTATCGTATATATGAAAATTCTTCTTCATTTCTTAATTTGGTCAGCATAATCGTGAAATCGACATTGGATCGTTCCACATCTCCAATAATTGATAACCTCCTTCCCATATCATTCCATTCCTTGCCACATTGATAACCTCATCTTCCCATCACGTCCCTGGTCTTCCTAGCCTCAGTTTGTAGACATTCAACTTGATTACACTTTCTTTTGTCACACTTAAAACATGGTGTTCTTTTTTTGAAAGTACTGGAAGCGGATTTAACACTCCTGGCACCTTCACTTAAAAGACTTTTTGTCAGTTACTTAAGCCTAGTCCATCCA
The DNA here is from genome assembly GCA_963513935.1 of Aphrophora alni. Lineage (NCBI taxonomy): Eukaryota > Metazoa > Arthropoda > Insecta > Hemiptera > Aphrophoridae > Aphrophora > Aphrophora alni. The sequence goes on along the minus strand of OY740769.1, from coordinate 7,229,596 downwards.
GTTGGTTGTTTGCGACTTTTAGAACTCTTCTTCCATTGGAGATCCAGGTGGGTAAAAACCAGACGTTTTCTCCATTATTTCACACCTCAAAAGATGTTCTGCTATTTCCGTGTGGTGACCACACAGTCTCCTCTATCCGTATATTAAATCCAATGTTTCTCCATGCTCAGTATACCAAGCTCGATAACTTTGCACCTACTCAATGAAATCACACACCATGAAAGTATTTGATTGACTGATGTTCTCATAGTCCAAAACATTTTGTAATTCTTTGACATTCACACTTCCTATAACTTAAAATGTTTCTCACTATACTTTGTAGATATTTAATCTCCAATTATTCCTCACTGTTACTGTTTACAAATTCTAAAATTTATATTACATACGTTATACAAACAATGGATGAGTTTGTGATGCAGACCCACTTACTTCTTCAACTTTGTCTCCAGCCTCAAGTGACACCTATTACACGATACGCTGCTGGACAGCAGCAAGTATGGTGCTTCTTCATTGTTACACGTTAGCAAGTCTTTTGTAATTTTCCTCTTAGAAATTTATTTCTATCATTTTACACTCGAGAATGATATGTTCCGGGCGTTCAATTTTCACAGTATACCTATCGAATAAGTGTGTGAGGTTACCAATCGACTGAGTCTAACACAATTTTCCAAAAGAAGAGAACATTTAGATTATGATAAAGACACGTGTAGAGGGGTAACTTGCTTACGTTTCAATCTATTTAACTTCTGGAAACGTCTTAAGTTTGTATTTTCAACTTGACTTAATTGCAATTTTTATTAATCAAATTCACAGCCATAATACAAGGCCAAAGATATGACCATATATCTTGCATTACGATCAATGTGAATTCCAAAAATCTCTTATTCTGTGCTGTGAAGTTTTTTAATTTGCTGCCTTCTTTTATAAAGAAAAGCAAAGCTCCAATTCAAAATTTTTAAAGCGATTATACTGTACAATATTGTAATTATCCAGAGAGATGTTTTTAATCGTTGAAGATCCTTATCTTTTTTCAACAAGTTATATAGTTGATTTTACAGATGTCATCTCTATGGTACGGTTTAAAGTTCAGATATCATCCACGAGCCCCCACACTAACGTAGGTTGAAACTGAAACTACAAAACTACAAATATTGAATCCACATATTAAGCCTCATAATACCGTAGGCTCTGTTTAACTTCTCTTGGTTTCTTAATTTTCCCTACCGACATCCTCATTAGAACCTGTTTTTCTTCATCTATTACCTTGTTCCATTTTGCAACTCCCTCTTTTATTCCACATTCCTCCCTATCATCTGCATAAATTACTCCTTTCAGGTGCGGGCTGTTTCCTTTCCCCAGTACTTTTATTCTAATTTCATTCATAACTGTGTTAAAAAGTATGCACATTACCCTGCCTTCAAACTATTCCGTTGTTCTAGTTAAAATTATCACACAACAACACTTGTATAATTTTAAAGTTTTAATTATTTTAATTACTATTAAGTATCTGCATGTTTCAACACATTTTTCTCTTTCTTTACTTTATCGTCTGATTTTTCCAAGTCTATAAAAATCGTAAACAAATCCTTCCCGAAATTAAAATTTCTCTCAACAATTTGTCTTGGTGTATAAATCAGATCTACTCTAATATCCACAAAATAATGAAATAAAGATGTAATAAATAAAACACAATTTTTCTTTTGTAATTCTATAATTTATTACAAATTATAGAATTTGTAATTCTATAGAATTACAAAAGAAAAGTTGTGTTTTATTTGTTAAAATGGAATTCTATCAAGTACCGTCGGTCATCAGTGTAGACAATATAAAGATGTAATACTTTGTATATAATCATGTTTAAAACAGTAAACTGTAAGGACAATGTGAAAAACTGTTTCTTGTTTCAGAACTTTCCACTATATTCAAGAGAGCACTAGACCGGCACTGGAGTCTTCTAAGGTTGTCTTTACATAGGCAAAGAAAGGGTGATGAAACATCATTTCCAACTTTTAAGCTGAGCTGTGACTAATGAATGAGATTTAACTACCGACCAGTTACAAGTTAGAATTTAATATTTATATTATTTTTTTTAAATAAGGATAAATTTTTAAAAGATCATTAGAACCATTTACATCTAGAAGTAAAAAAATAAAAAATAGTTTGTATAAAACGATGAATATCTTAAATATGATTTTGACAGTTATTTCCAATAAACCGCAGTGTAAAATTTGTCGATAAGTCTTGTTAAAATAAATGAAGCCATTAAAGATACTTCGACATTTAAATAGCAAACATGCAGATAAAAAAAGAAGCCTGCGGAATTCTAGATTTACTCTACAAGGAACAAGCCACTATTACATCAGCAACCATTGCTAATGAAAAAACATTACTAGTAAGTTATCGACTTCCATTTCACATTGCAAAAACCAATAAGCCATATAATATTGCTGAAGATCTTGTTTTCCCAGCATCTGTTGAAATGGTACAACTAATGATTGGTGACAAAGATGCTGCGACGTTGGAAACAATAACGCTACCCTATAATACAACCCATAAGTGAGTGACATGGCAGAATATATTCGGACACAAAATGTTGAAAATATTAAGAATTGCATATAGTACTTCTAACTGTGCGCAGTCCATAGTTAAAACACGATATGAAAATTTGGATTACAGAAGATATTTTATTATGTGCCCCATTATAGAGGCGGGATATATCACCGGAAATGTTTGTTCGACACTTTTTACTAACTGGTCGAAATGCATCGCTATATGCAACGATTGCGCCAAAACTATGACAAAACATCGATCAAATAAACAAGTAATGCCAAATAATATGTTTTTTTATGCTGAGAAGCTTTTGTATCAGAATCCTAACATACTGAAATGAACTATGTTATGTAGAGTGTCATAAAAGTTGTACATTCCATCAAAGGAAAAAAGTTGCAGACTCGAGTTCTTAGAACAATTTGTAAAGACATGAGAAGTTTATATGTAAATCTTCTTATCTCACAGAAGTAAGATGGCTTGCAAGGGTAACGTCTAGAAAAGAGTTTTTCAGTTAAAAACAGAACTCCCGACGTGCTTGCAACATGGAAAATCAGAATACGAGAACTTATTTTCCCACTGTCGTTTCTTCTTAGACTGACTTTTCCATGCTGGTATTTTCGATCACTTAAATATTTTGCACAGTAGAACAGTGAGGTCGCGATGTTAATATAATAACAGCCACAGATAAAAATTAAATACTTGATTTATGGTCGACTTCAATGGAAACAAGAAATTTAATTAATTCCAATACATTACAAAATTCATGAAAGATTCAACATAATATATACAAATTTTAAGAACGGTTTTTGGAGACATGCAGGTCAGTTTGAAATTTTTTAATTAAAACCTCTGTGCCTATTTACCCAAAGAAATTCAAAACAGTTAAGACATATGAATACTGAATCAGTTTTTAGAAAATTTATTTCTCTTTCTGAGATTCCAACAGACATGAAAGTCAAACTTATTGAATATAACGTAATGGTGTTGAAACTAGACTTTTTTTACCAAAATCCAGATCAGTTTTGGACCAAAACGTTGCAAGAATACTCTGAGCTGGTGAACGAAAATGTCAAGTGTTTGTTTCCATTTTCAACATTGTATTAATGCAAGTCACGTTTTTCATCTTTGACTGCCTTCAAAACAAAAGAGATAAAATCGCTTCCAACTTGTAAATGATATTGTGAGTGTATCGAAAGTAGAGCCCAGATTTGAGAAACTAGATTCTGAAAACAGACACACGTGTCGTTACTAATACTTTGTTTAATTTGTAATCGTTTTTTTTAAAGTTATTAATATTTTTGCAATTTGTCAGAGTAATAATGTGTATGTTCCTGAATTTATTACATATCAGCCTTGTTAAGGTTAGATTTGAGGTATTATTTGTGTTAAGGTTTAAGGCGAAAATAAACGTTTACTTTTTGTCTCACTTTGGGAACCACTGTTATGTCATTATTTCCCCCAACACATTCCAGGATACATATTGTCAAAAAAGTAAAAAATGGTACGTAAACCCAGATTTTTATTCTAAAAAAAAACAACACAGTTGAATTACTCGATTAATTCTTATCTAAAATAACTAACATTAATTATTTCAAGTGAAAAATATACGACCTAGACCGGGAATCGAACCCAGGACCTTTGGCTTTACGCGCCAACGTAGAGCGTTGACGCGTAAAGCCAAAGGTCCTGGGTTCGATTCCCGGTCTAGGTCGTATATTTTTCACTTGAAATAATTATTTAATCAATAATACTAGCTTGGTAAAACAATGTATAAGCGTTAAAATCAATAAATTAATAAAACTAACATTAATATTTTTTACATTTATAATATACATGATGATGCCAACCGAATTGCATCCACCAACATTTCAGTATTTTTGAAGATTGGTACAAAAACTGAATCCTACAACTGAATTGCATGGCCTATTTTCATCGTTGTTACGTTTTAGGATAAATAAATAGAAAATCATTCGTAAAACAACGCCATAAAATATTTTTACCATTGTTCTTTAGAAGTATGCGGACATCCGGCCATTAGCAACTGTACAGCGCCATATTGTATGGTAGCCGGTAATGACTTCCTACTACATAGTATTTATGCTTTGAATCCTACTGATCATTGCTCAGTACCTTCAGTGATGGTAACTTACGTTATTATTACATGTCTTAGCTTCACGAAATGGTCTTACTAGAAGTAAGTTCGTATTTTTTTCAATTCAGTATAAATTGTAGTCTATTGATTACATGGGCTTCGATTACCAAATAATGTATAAAAATTCCCTTCTGATGAGATATCGAGTCCAGGTTGTGTTACTACTGGACTAGTTTTATCTGTTCCTCTGGCAACCCAAACAATTCTACCAACAGGAGCACACTATCATCAGGAATTATATGTGATATAAAGTAGAAACATCAGGTTTGCCTTTTAATTGTATAATTTTGTATTATTCTACTATAGAAATATTATGAACAATAACATCTTTGTCATCAGATTAGCTTATAAGAAGTGCAAACGAGAATCGTATACATTCACAATACGGTGAATTTATTTTTAATAATTTAGAAAGTAGGCAGTTAATCGTTATTAAATTAGTGTGGGTGTAATTCCTTACATAAGGCTTAAATAATTCCTAAGACCGCAGGGTTCAAGCAAACAGGTATATCTTTATGTAAAGTCATTTGTTAGTCACAGTCATTTTATAATATCTTATATAAAGCAGGCATGCAGTTAGAATTGACTAAATGTAGAACAGCTACCTTATTTAAGCAGAAATTGCATAATGATTCACCACCTGTGGAAGCAAGAAACGTTTTCTAATTACAGCATAAGATAGGTAATCTTGTCAAGGTGAGGTTAGGCTAGGTTAAGTCATTGCAAGTTTGCTGTATTTTTTAATTTGCGTTGAAAATTACCCTAAAACTTTTTTTCTCGATTTGAGTTGCTAGATAAGAGTAGTATTTATGTCCTAACTAGAAATTCTCGCTTGGTTCTAAACAAAATATATGGACTTCTTGAGTTCAGCACTTTTAAAAACTTCCGGAGCTACAACGGTCCTTGAAACTATACCATCTACCGTCACCATATCGTAGGAGTGAGCGATATCTAGTTCTATCATCTCCTAAATATTTAGGTGGTTTCGTCTTACTGGACAATATCTAGTTAGCATAACTCGACGTAAGTTCTGCTTCATTGGTATCTAAACTATTATTGCAGAATGTTTTCTCTTGTTGTTTAAAAACCAAAAATCTCTCGCTCATCATCGCCTTAATAATTTGAAGAAAACCAATTTGAAATAATTCATATTATATATTATTTGTAGGAGAAACACTACTAAAATCAAATCGTCGTAGTTATTTACTTTTACAATTTTTTAAAATAATTTTTAACTCTTAAATGTCTAACATTAAAAGTAGGTTACCAGTAGTAACATCTCAAGTGCATACACGTGTTTTTCTAAACACTATAACATAGACGTCACATAGTCCTGCTGTTTAATCTTTGTGATAGTGCACACTCTTGAACTATTCAATATGTTAACGCTTTAATAGTTTCCCTTATAACGTGTATACAATGAACAGAGACGCTGATCTGCCTATTACATAAATTTAAACATTATGTTTTACAATTATACTTATTTAATTTTCATTGCTGTTGAGACCGAAAGTTCTTGGTGGAATTCTATGTTAAAAGATAATAAAACACAATTTTTTATTTTGTAACATCCACTTTTCATCAGTCTAGCCGACCAATGGTTTCGCCTGCTAAGGCTGTATACAGCCTCGTCAATGCCTTAGCAGGCGAAACCATTGGTCGGCTAGACTAATAAAAAGTGGATGTTACAAAATAAAAAATTGTGTTTTATTATCTTTAATTATACTAATCATCAATACACAATTATATATATATATAGCTTCACACACACACATATACACACAACAATTACGTTGTCATAATTGAATATTATCCATAACAGATTTAAGAATAAATCCTAAAGACTTTTAACGAAACAAAGAAACCACAGCCTGCTGGCTATAACAACATGAAACTAACCTCTCGTAACTTCAACGGGTTTACCAATCCCTAGGAAATCTAACTGTATATACACTTTTTTACTTAGTATTGAGGTATATCTCTGTCTTTCATCTTGCCTATCTTGGCCAAATTTTGTTCTTGGTGACATTAGAGTAATCGAGAGCTTAATTTTAATGATCTTTTCTCTCAATATTTACAATGATGATTAAGTGTTTTTATGTCTTTAAACAACGAAGGGGGGGGGGAATACGTAAATACAGACGAAATACATTTTCTCAACAAGTACAAAACAGTTTTTAAAAAAATCATATTAATCACGTTACTTAACATATTTTTATTGTTGTTAATGGAGGTACAATGATTACCAATCTTTTTAACACATGCTTTACTAAATACACTTCGCCAATATTTCAAATATCTCAACAATAGTTTTATCATGATAAATTCACACATTTATTTCGCCACCTTGTTTCACAACATTTCGAATCTTGTGATTAATTAAATGATTTAAACGTTGGCAGTGCCCAAGGTATGTAAAACTCAGCTGCTCACAAAACACGCATCTTCCGCTGTACTCTTTCTTCCATGACAAAAGCCACACGCCTAGTCGCTACCTAAACACTGCTCTCAATAACTGTCATTGTTTTAGAACATCAATATACACAGTTCCACTTCTCTCAGTACATTTAGGAAAAATTCATTCTACCCTCTCTTCTTCTTTTATGATAGTTTAACTTATATTTTTTAATGAATTTACATATTTATAAACTCGCAAAATCTTCTGAATATTTACGAACAAATTTGTAAAATTGATGGACACCATGAAGGTACTTACAAGCAGATCCTCTAAATGTAAAGCTCAATGGTTTCTTTCTTGGGACTTGTAAGAAATTTTAAATTGTATTGGTAGATCGAAGGGTCTTATCCAATAAGATAAGGTTACAATCTTGTTGAGCACTGTGGTGAAATTCACAATAACAATTTGAATTTGCCCCTGACCACAATCACTGGAACTTAATAAAACACAATTATCTGATTGATTGTTCTTTATTAATTATATCCACTTAATGCCCTTGATTGTTCTTTATTAATTATATCCACTTAATGCCCTAAAACCATTTAAAACCAGGGCATTAAGTGGATATAATTAATAAACAACAATCAATCAGATAATTGTGTTTTATTAAGTTCCAGTGATTGTGGTCAGGGGCAAATTCAAATTATTAAGATAAGGTTGTTTAAAACAGTTGTTACACAGGTTTTCTGAAACTTGTATATAGGCCTATCACTATTTTCTCGATGTCGGATAGTCTATATAAAACAATCTCCACTCTTCCATCGTTTTAGTTTCTTAAATATCTGAACCCCCCCCCCCCCCACTCATATCAGTGACTTTCATTTTTTTTTCTCGAAAGTATATCTTTGACGAAAACTTCGCTATTTGTCATAGTAATGAGGTGGCATAGTAATTTGTCACAATTAAAATCGGCAAATCTGTATCTAATTTATTGTCTTACAAGTTAATACCGACTAGCTATGAAAAAAAAACTGTTTACATGGACGCTATTTTGACATTTTTAATTCGATATAATTTCAATAAATTTCTAAATAAACTAATTTTTTCCCTGAATTTCCATAAAGTTGTATATCAGCACACTCTATACCAAATTTCATGTTTCATTTCATCCTATCTTAATGTTTGTGACCACAACCGTGCCTTACGTACAGTCGACAACGACGACGGAAGAATATCATGTCCAAAATCACTTTTTCGCTTTCCTAAGACCTAGTAAAGATTTTTTTACAATTATCAAACTTCATATACTGGTTACTTAAACAGTCTACTAACACGATATTATTTAAACTAAATCCTGAGTTTTACATTCAAAATTCATTCCGATTGCAGTACATTTATAAAACTTATGTTCCAATTAAATTACTTATATTAAATGTACAGCTCCGTGTGAAAATGTTCCATTTAATCAGTGGTAATTACGACACCACGTGATTACGTAATTTAATTCCAAATGTAAATCCATAACTCCAAATAATTTAATATTTATGTAGGCAATATATTGTTATGCACGCCTATTATCCGATTTATCTGTATTATTGCATGTTAAAATGTATTCATTTAGATAATAAGTTCGAGTATTGTGTATTTGAACTAATGTTACAAACTATGATAGTGAATATAACACCATATCATTCAATTCAATTGTGCAAGATCGTGCATATTGTTTATCAGTTGTAATATTTATAAAACAGGTGTTTACACAGTATCATACAAAGACTATAGCATCCACTTAAACTGCAGTAATAAATATGCTTTCGATTTTAAGAAGAATGTATAGTTTTGTTTTTGTTGTGTAAAACCAAAAACATCTCTTGACCATCATTACTATATTTAAAAAAAAAGAAGAAGAAGAAGTAGAAGGATAGAACATTTAAAAAAGACTTCAAGCTCTGGAACACTCTAATATCGTAACGATCGGAAGAGAACAAGAGTTGGTTTAAAAGAGAATAATAGGAAAGATGAAAGAAAGGGTTCCAACCCAAGACTACATGAAAAAGTTGTAGATCGAGGTAGGTAACTCGGGATTTCCACCCAGTCGAAAGAACTTACCCACATGGGTGGGCACATTGATTTTTTGAAGCAACTGTGATTTGGAATCTCTCCTTTGTTGTTGGAAGTGGTAGATCCATGTGTCTGCATACAGCTCTTTAAGATGGTGATACGTTCAAGGGCGTCTCGGGTATGAATATATTTGGACATTTATTTGGTCACAAATTTCTGTTGATTAATATTTTTCTCACTTCACTAAAGGAAGCTCCATGTAAAATCGCACGATACTATGTCACCCGGAAGTATACAAGAATTCTCCAGAAGGAAATACGAACAACCTCATTTAAAAATAAATATAAAGTGTAACAAACCAAAAGATCCGGATTAGTTAAATTTATTTCAATAAATTTGTATTGTTCAACCCCTCAAGATGTGACATACCGAAGCGTCTAGCTGGATCTACAACTTTCTCAATGTACTCTTGGGTTAGATACATCTCCCTCATCTTTCCTAGTAGGACCAACTCTTCTTCTAAACCAAACCTGACGCTACAAGAGCTATGAGTCTTTATTACATGCTCTTTTCTTCTTTTTCTTTATAAAGACATCACAACCGAAAGGTTTCCCCCTTCATACAAAAAGAAAAACGTTTTCTTCGTGTAGTCTTGGGTTAGATCCCTCTCTTTTATATTTCCTATTACGTTCTAAACCAACTCTTGTTCTTTTTCGTCTCTGACGCTATTAGGTCTCTAACCTCGAAGGCTAGAGGTTTTTATTATATGCTCTGTTTTTCCTTTTTTATAACATGTTCAGGACCGAAAGGTTTCTTCCCTTTGAACAAAAAGGATAATAGTTTTTTTTCCGTATAGTCTTTGGTAAATCCCTCTCTTTTATCTTTCCTATTAGGTTCTAAACTAACTTTTGTTCATTTTCGATTCTGACGCTATTAAGAGTATTAGAAGGCTAGGGGGACTTCATTATATTCTGTGTTTTTTCCCATTTTTATAAAGCTATCATGGATCGAAAGGTTGTTTCCCTTTAAACAAAAAGGATAAACGTTTTCTTCGTAGTCATCTTTCTTATCAGGTTCCTTCACTTCAGAAGCTGACGCTATTTAGGGTATTTGAGGGCTTGGTGTCTTTTCTTCTTCTTCTGTTTTACAATGTGAAGATAGCCGATAAGTTTTTCGCCATTAAATAACAACTACAATTTGACCAATTTTAATCTCCTCCTACGACACTATAAGTGTATTTGAGAACTAGAATTATGTTATTTATTGTATGCTCTTTTCTTCCTTTTTTTAAAAAAAGCTATGAAAACGTACTTCAATTGTCTTTAGGCAAACAAAATATTAATATATTTGGTCCAATTCAGTTTAATTAAATTTCCATACTTAATACAATAATTTATCTCTCCAATAGACATAAATATCTATCTATACAAGATGCAATCATTATGAGAGTGGCGTACTGTCTTGAACGTTATAATTCTAGTCGAAACACTGTAAAAACGTTACGTCTCTTGTAATGAAATTCATGACGCTCGTATCGTTGGCCTGCTAATAGCCTGATTACAGGGGTTGCAATGCAAGGAGGTTACAAGACAATTAGAGAGGTGAAAGGGGAGGTAACAATTCATCCCCTCTAGCAGGTCATAAATCATCACAAGTGGACCTGATGAGACACGGGGTGTAGTAACAGCTCAATTAAAACATACAGAGACAATCTGCCGAGAGATTTATAAAATAATCAGGTGATGAAAAAAGATTAAAATATTTACAATTAATCTTAATGTGAAATTAAAATTAAACCGCTGTTCATTCCATAATAGTTCAGAGCATTAATTTAAACGTGACCCGTTTACGGATATATCCGATTTGTGATCTCTGAATCCAAAAACCTGGTTTCTGAAATGATGTGTGTACAGTGCACAACGGCCCAAACTCATCGACCGATTTTAAAATTTGGAAAGTAGGCGTATTTTAACAATTTTTCACAACGTTTTTGTTATTTCATAACTTTAAATTTGTTAGTAGCTGATATAAGAATAAACACAAGAATTTTAATTAGCTCAAAATCGACGCTGCCGATTTTAATCAAATTTGGTATGTGGGCGTACTTTAGCCACATCTGAAGACTTTCTTCGTCTATTCCATAACTCAAAATTTGTGCCTAGCTGCCATAAAAAATACAATTAGCTCAAAATTGTCTCTAACGATTTTGATTAAATTGCCTTTAAGAATCCAAACAAAACGTATTGTTGTCATATCTCCAAACATGTCGGTCTCTAAGATATGTAAAAACGCCATTGCTCATGGGTTATACAATACTTCATTTCTTAAAATTGGCAGTACTGATTTTGTTCAGATTTTAATGTAATGACTCAAACCCTTCCTTTTAATCACATACAACTTACGCTGAGACACAAACTGAGCAGTTTATTTGAATATAAAAATATGTTTTCAATGATGTTCAAAGTTCTTTCTTGGTCAATATGACAATTATAGGAATGTGGTTTTTGGTGACGTTTAGTTTTTATTTCGTTTTGAGGATTGGTGAATGAGTAATTTATTTTAATTTGTTTGTACAGTTTATTTTTTTATTTTTTTAAGTACTTGGAGCCCATTTTGAAAACATATATTTGACAACAATCTCAGTCCTGGATATTGTTTACTCAAATTTAGAAATATAAACTAATATAGCTAGAAAGTTACAAAAAATGAATTCTGGAATTCATATTTCAAAATAGTATAATTAATAATTTTTCAACTATGTTCATATGTTTTGCTACAAATCATATTAGGTGTTGTTACTACAAAAGAAAATGTTTAAGTAAAGTTTGCCCTTTTTTCAAGTTTTCTATTTATAACCACTCTAAAACTTTTATCAACCATCTTGTCTGTTGCAAATGGAACCAAATAAACAAGTAGAAATATGTTTTTCTCCAATATATTTCTTTAGAAACTTTAAAATGTATAAAACACATATACAAATTATTCAGGTAATGTCTAGCTAATCTTTAAGTGGTGGTTATAGTCAAAAATTTTAAAAGTTCTAATAAACATGTCTTGAAACGCTACGTCTTTCATCTATAATGTAATTTTGTGTTTTTTGAAAAATAATTATAGCTATTGAAATTATTAAGATTTTGTGTCGAAATTTGGTGTACACATTGTTCATGCTACATTTTTATTACTATTTCAATTAATCCAAACTTTATCATACAAAATGTCGAAATGGTGACTGTTTTACATTTTTAATATTGAATATCTCTGAAACCTTTAACTTTACAAAAATTTAAACGGCTTTTTGAAAATTTACGAAATAAAGTTTTGATTCTTGGTATATTGGTAAACCATGGTAAGTTATAAAAAATGTGCGTACCAAATTTTGTCTCGAAATATTAATAATTTCAAAGCTATAATTAGTTTAAAGAAAAAAACAAAAACACAAAATGGCAGAAATATTGAAAAATAATCATTTTCGAATTTATGTTTATAGGTACTTTTTTCTTTATTTTGTCCCTAAACACTGTATAAAGGTAAAATACTTTGGATTGAATATATCAAATGAAAAAGTAATAAGTCTGATTTACTTTTCTTTTTATTTCGAAGATCTTGTTTACAATGATTAAAAAAAACCTTAATAAAAATGTATGTAATTTGTTTAACTGTGTGTCCTTCAGATACAAGGATTTTGATGAGGCATACATACATGTAGTAAAACAGTTAATTTTTTCTTTAAAATAAAAAATGGGACTGGAAAAGCTAAACTGTACAACAATTTTAATTTGTTCAACAGCGAAGAGAAATTGAGAACGCCAAAGTCAAAATTACGTAAAAATCTACTGAAACAATATTTTAGATTATCCTTTTTTATAAATAAAGTGAAATAATTCTTTCACCCACTATTAGGAAAATTCATAAAAATAAAATGTTTGGCGCTAATAATGTATGCAATTAGAACATATGTAGGCTTACTTTTTTTACTTTTAACGAACAATGTTGGTATTACTTTACATCACACTAACCAAATAATAAATCACTCAGACCTGCAAAAAACGTTTAATATTGAGCTTATAAAACAGCAATTTTTAAAACGCTATAACTGGAGGCTGCTTCACATATGAACAGCTTCAAAGCTCGCCAAGACCGAGTCACTGATACGAGCTTTTCAATATATACAACGTCAAGCAAATAGTGACATACGAGTACAGTACTGTTTTTACACATTCGCCTTATGGATAGTCCCCTGGATCTACCAATACAATTTAACATTTCTTTCGAAGCCCAAGAAACCAATTTTTAGGTTATTACTATTATTAATGTAATATTTATCAGTGTAATTATACTTTTTTTTTTTAATAAACTTTTATTTTCTATTAAATAGAGTATGCATATTATTCTTTGTATTTAAACAAATGGACCAGATTACGTACGAACCTATTTTGTTGTAATTCCCATTCAATTCGTATATGTTAACTAATGCAATAATGTTTACTAATTTATAATCCGTTCCCATTATTACGGCAGGATATTGTTGTTTCTTTTTCCTGGAATTGATTTAATCAATAAAATAAGCTCCTAGAATAACAATGTTTATTCCAATCTGTAATTCTCTGATGCATTTCAAAATGTATTATGTTTAAAATCAGTGTTGTGTAAACTAAATGTTCACACATTTACTATAGATATGTAATTTGGTAGTATTTATACATTTACCACTGAATTCAAGTAAAAATCGCATTAATGAGAATACGAACCTGTATAAAAGAATATTTAGCACAGAAAATTCACACAAAGGAAAATTTTATTTGTGTCGTGATATTTGCACTTTTATTTCAATTTTCTGTAAAACCGGAGCCCAATGTAACTTGTTAGGGTCTTTTTTTTTAAACTCTAGCTTAAATAAAGGAGGTAACAAATAATAGTTATTCTATTCATTTAATTTAGGAAAATATATCATTTATATAATTTATTATATACGAATATCCTCTTATTTAGAAGATAATTGACTTTAGACTTCGTTTTATTCTCAAAATAAAACTCAGCATACTTAAATAAGTCTCTTTACTTCTTCTTTTCTTTCCTTGAACACCCCTGGTTCCTTAAATCTCAGGTCCATCAGAATTCACAAGCGATCTCTCCTTCTGGGAGACCTCCGACGACCGACTGATCATCCAGAAAAGCCCCTTTTTATTGTTCTCCCTGGTTGTTTAAAAATCTGCATCTCCCCTCCCTACTGTGTCATTCCCCCATCATATAATAAGTTGACGAGCAGGTGCACAATTAGTGCTGCTAATTCACATAACTAAACCTCCTGTCCCACTTTTTTAAACTATAAATCTCTCTCTTGCTTAATCACTATTCAAACAAATTATAAGCTTCATTTTAACAATAAACAGGAGGTCAGTCGATTATTATTGCAGAAATATGCTTTAACCGTAGTTTTTTGTTTAAAGTGTATTTTAGGGTGTCCAAAAACACATGCTCATTTTTCATCCACTCAGATTTTTTTGGAAAATAATAATTTTAAAACAAAAAAAAAATCTGGTTTTTGTGTCTTTTTGTAGATTAATTAGTTACGAGGGATGTTTAGCCTATTTTTTTTAATCTTATAAAAGTTGCTAACAAATTATTAAAGCACACTAATAAATGATTGATTTACTTAAATAGTGTTTAAAAGGAGAGTTTAAGGATTGATGAAGTGAAAAAATAACCGATCCAAAGTCAAAGTATCATGTATTCCTGAACCGTAATTTTTTTCTACAATTTTTACACACGAATTTGAGCCTAACATTTGAACGAAATCAGTTATGTTTTTATAACAGCAACGTGGCGATTTTTTAGTTTTTGAACCAGCATTTTTTGAAGAACAGCAAAATGTTGTTTTTAGTTGAGTAAGGTTAAAATTTGATGAAAATTGTTAAAACCTAGTTTTAGAATATTAAAATTTTGTGTTTTTTTTTCTTTTGGCAGCTACCCAAAACGTTTCCGTTATCAAACAAAAATTAATCCCGAAATATACCATAAATTTAATTAAAATCTAACCACGCGTTTAATCTGTCTTGCACTACACATACACAAAAATACAACAGAGAAACAGATAAAATTCCTTTTTTTAAATGTCAGGGAACCCTCAAGAAAACTTTACATCGATTTTGTGATATATTGTATAATTTTTTACACTACATAAGCTTGTGATAACATAAAAAAGAGTGAGTTTGTTTCTCAAATTTTAAGAGAAACATACGCCATAATATATAAAAGGGTATAATTTATTTATGTTGTCACGTTTCTATCAACATCAATATACAAAATAAAATCATAATATGTGGTATTTATACACCACTAATGACGACTGACAATGATACACATTAGCTTTTAAATATTGAATATGAAGATGTTCAGTTAAACAAAATCAATTTCTTGTAATACAAATCAAATTGTCCTTGTATAAATCCAGTGCACACATTACGTCCAAACAATTAAAAGTCATTTTGCTTTGCGATGTGACGGTGAAAGTGGAATGAGTAGAAGCTACTGTAATTTTCCGCATCACACACTAGGACTAAATCTGCACACGGTTCACGGCACTAGGAAACTTTCCCCAAAGTAAATCTCCGATCCCAGACAAACTGTGGCTCTTTGCGTGGTTTCCGCTAAAACTTTCTTCTATATCCATCCATCGTCGTTCAGGACACAATCACTGCCTGTGTAATGATCCAAACAGAGAGATCTTTGTTTTAAGACTTGAGATTTTAGTTATTTGACAAACAATTAATTAGGTTTAAAATCAATAAATGTTAAGCTTGTTTAACATTCTATAAAATTAAGATTTGATGTAAATAACTACCTGATACGCTAACATATGACTAGAATTTCCTTTGATATGTTTTTATTTTCGTTCGTAACCTTGGCTAACCATATATGTGCTGCAATTCATGAAGGAACACAAACTAACTATTTTACCTTCACGTGTGTATCAAGATATGCTAAAACTAACGGTAAATCATATCAAAATGTCATCATTTTGAAACTATAATACTATTTATTCACAATCATGTTTTACGGACAGTAAGATATTACTTAACTTCTTGCTAATTCTATTACCGATGATTTTATAATTATGTTTTTTTTCTCTCTCTCTTTTAAAATACCTTTTATTTATCTGAAAACTAGTTTGGTCATCATTTCATTAAGAGTGAAAAGCTGCCCTAAATGGTCATATTGTTAAGCGTTGAATGTGAAAAGCTATAAAAAAAAAAAAAGTTTATCTTTGAACTTTATAATATCTGTAAATTTTATTCACGTGTGTTTAAAGAGTCAAAATGTATATAGAGTATTTATTTAAGGATTATCTTTAAAATGTTATTAATGACCATTTTTATCTGGTTTTAGATAATATGGTGTAATTATTATCTTGGATGTAAACATCCGCCGAAAAGAAATAAGTGAAATGAAGTTTTATACACTTTAGAGCAGAAAGTAAATTGAATTGCGATCAACTTCAAAGAATTTTCGGTTTGCTTAAATACAAATTTTAGATAAGAAATCGCCCTCAAATCACAACGATAATGAAGTCTCCACAAATCCCATCCATTGGAGTAGACAGAATTTCTGCCCACTAGAAATTGCCATTTTAAATCTTAAAATCTTAAATGCTTAAATTTAATACGTTTTATAAACGATCGAACCAGTTGGTGCATTCTAAAATATTGACTGTAAGTTTCAAAATGGTGACCGATTTAGCATTAACTATTTTTTAAGCTTATTTTCAGCCGAACATCTTACAATATACCGAAATAATTCTTGTAAGTTTAAATAATTGTATGTAGTTTGAAAATCTATGGCTAATAAAACAATTCTACGCTAAAAAAAAGAAGAATATTTATTGTTAAAAAACAAAATTGTTTCAAACATAACCTCAAAATTAGTAATAATAATGATTATTTTAGTTCAATGTTAGTTAAATTTATTATGTAAACTAAATTTTACTGTTAGCTGAATCCCAATCAAAAATGTTAGGAAGTTAAAGTTGCAGACGTTTAAAACAGTTTTACCAACATTCCCTTCTTATATAGACCTGATAATAACCTCACTTGAGCCAGTAATCGATAATTTCTGCAACTGACGATCTATATATAGAATTTTCATGCTAACAGTAACGTCGGCAAACGTGCAGATACACAAACAAGCAAGAGAATAAATTCGCGTCCACCTTGTAAGCGGATGAAAACATAAATTTGCTTTACCGTTTTATATTGCACTAAAACAATACCTATGTGGGTGCATTATTGTTTGTCCACACAGCTTTAAATTATAAACTTATTGTATGATTGTAGCTCAATAATTGAAAGAATAAACATACGGGCAACGACAGCAAATATTACTTGTTTTTATGTCAAAATAAAACTACACACAATAAAAGGAATTTCTATGTTACAAAACAATTAAACACTAGTTAAATAACAAGTGAAAGCCATTGGAAATTGAATAAATATATTTCAGCCCTACGCTTCTTTGTTTCTATAAAATTGTGTCAAATGACGCATAAATGAGCAAATTGAGCGATGGAAGTATGAATGTAGGGTTTAAGTGAATGGGAGGGTGAAATCGAGAGGGGTTGCAGAAAGTCAACATGAAGGGATGTAGGTCATACTGCAGGTTATAGGGGATTACACGTTTTGTTCAGTTATCTTAAAAACACATTTCATCTTTTTATTGCGTTTTAATTAAACATTTGTAAGGCTCTGTTTTGTTTTCTACGTATCAGGTTAGATTTCTGTATATATTTTTATAAAAGTAGGTGGACAGTACTTTATATTTATTGTGGAATTAAATTTAAATCACGTTATGAACCTAAAACATGAAATATATGAATTTCAATTTTTTATACTTATCATATTCTACTAGATGAACTGTGGTCAATTTTACAATTATTGTAAACACACAACTTAGGCACGATAGCACAACACAAATGTTATTACAGTTCCCTGATGTACATTTCACTAACCAAGTTACCATCATCGGAGAGTTCTAAACTAATATTAACAGAATAAATATTGATGAAATTAAATAAAAAATCGGTGTATCAAGGCCAAACAAAGAGAAAAATCATAACTATATTTAAAGAACATCTAACTCATATGATAGACCAGAGATATTTAGTATAGGTGAGCACGTTCTTAAAAGAAACCATAAATTTGGGAATACAAAATGTAAAATGATTAAGAGCGTGATATCTAATAAGTTGTTAAATAGCTATGAAAAGATTTTCATTGCTAAAACCGATAGTGATTTATTACTTAACGCAGATAAGTGCAATAAGTCCTATTCATGTTTATTCTCTTTGTTGAAACCAATGTAAAATCTTGATATTAATCAGCTGTTGATCACTTGTTTTTTTTTTTTTTTTTTTTTTTTCAGTATTCTATTGCTTTGTTACATATAACACATTTTATTATTGCTTTTAATAGTAAGTGTTAAATAGTAGTTACAAATAAATTAATCTGTAGTTTGACATATTCTAATTTTATATTTACTTGTAACACATTTTGTTATTGTTTTTAATAGTAAATTATTCGTAGTTACTAAACATTAACTTGTTTTTTGTTAAAATATTCAATTTTATGTTTTCACGTATCTTCTTTATTGTCCATTAGATATGTAGTTTTGTGTATTATTGGTAACAGTATATTATTGTTCATTAGTTATTTAGTGTGGTGTATTATTGGTTACAGTACATTTCTATTTTATGTAATTTTGTTCTCCGAATTGAATATATAGTTTTATAAAATTGTAATATTCAACTTCTGACCATTCCCAAGGACCTAGACAGGTACCAGATGTTTTCTACAAAAAGGTTTATAGCGTGGTTTAACTATGATTGGCCGATCCACCTTTACTGAAGTAGGGGTGGGTTGGGGGTTGTCAGTTTACTTTTATATCTTTTATTGTATTTTGTTAATATTAGTTTAGAACTCTCCGATGAAGGTAACTTTGTTAGTGAAATGTACATCAGAAAACTGTAATACATAGGCTAATACATTTTTTTCAAAAATTTATTTATTTTATTTTTTTGTATTATTGTACCTTACTTGTGGTAGAGGACTTAGTGTTTACAATTATCATATTCTACCTTTATTTCTCGATGACGCAGTATTTATCGAAACTTCGTGTATTAATTTTATATACAAATAAATTATACATAAACATTCTAATTCACACATCTCCAAAACCAAATAATAACGAGCTAAAACTAATCATTACCCAAAATGTTAATTTAGTTGTTAATCTAAAAGCTAAAATGAACCTCTGAATAATGGCCTAACGTGCTTTGCTTGTGTCGTAATAGTATTTGATTAAAATCAAGAACTGTCACAGATATTTTTTTAGTTTTTGCTATTTATGGATTTTTTTTTTTTTTTTTAAACGGGTGGTGTGCGTCATTAATTTTTACATTTTCCTAAATCGGTAGGAGCATATATCTATTTTTAATTATTTTTTTACCATAAAAAATCTAAATTTATTATTTTCGTATGACAGCTAAAAGTTCCATGATATGATCAAAATATGCTGACATACCAAAATTGACTAAACTCGTTCCACGTGAACTATACAGACATACGGACAGAAAACGACAAAAATACATCATTTCGGAAAATGACTTTTACGGAGGGAACCTCAAAACGGTTAAACCCCCAAAAAATTTGACAACAACTATTTTCTTTTACCCTTGGTATAAATAGTATACTACGTAGTAGATTATTTGTAAGAATGTAAAAGAGGCCAACACCGACAATTTTAAAATGTCGCCCTATAGCTCTATTTAATAGAAGAAATAGTAATAGGTAAATTAAAACAGCATGCAAATCCTTTAAACCATTGGGATGTACAAACGATAAGTTCTAATTTTCAACTTATAAACTTTTCATATTAGAATAATCTAAAAAATAATTTAATAAATTTTGAATGTTTATCTTTTACAAACTTTTAACACAATGCTTTTCCTTTAGAAACCAGAAAGAACGAATTATAGCCATGACAAATGTACAAAAGCACTACTGTATACAACATAATTTACACACTCTACAAGCAATATTGGTAAAACCTAATTTGGCGAGTGTTTTAACCTACCAACTAAGTCGCAGAAACAATAAATATTATCAACGAAAAAGCTGTTGTAATTTATTGCTGAGGTTAACACAGCAAGTTTACCCAACCATTTAAGTCTCCGTTCCATGAAGTCACAGGTCATAACTTCATCATACAAGTCACTATTATATAAATTGAATGTGTGGTCTTGGAAGTAAATAATATTCGATGATTACCTGTTTATCAATTAAAACACAAATATAGTTAATAATTATCTGTATGTAGTGAAAGTTTTTGTATCTTTCGATTGCCGACCTCGACTTTGGCATGTACATATAATTAATATTGTTCATTCGGACATTAGATATCAATTTTGTGTAGCTAAAAAATAATACACAACGTTTCGAAAGTATAAATCAACTATCGATATCAAGTGATAAAATTAAAATATGGGAAAAAACTAGGAATACTAATGTAACCTAGACCCAAATTGGTCACTAAATATAAAACTAACATCCTAAGAAAGGAAAACAGACAAAACTAAGACTAAATACAAACTTAATCAAAAGACACAGCCACACACAGGTCTGATTTATACTCTCGAAACCACGTGTTTTATAAACAAAACTGATAAAAATCTCCCATTAAACCATATTAATAATATGAACAATCCATCTTTAAAACAAGAATGTAGATTGTAGAATATTGATACAAGCTCACGGAAATAGTAAAAATAAGGGAACTACCGAAAGAACCGATTTGACAAATATCATCGTTAAATACTATTTTTCAATCAAAGTCATTAGTAAAACAGTTTACATGTTAAATTTGGCTAAATTATGCAACTTATAATAATGAAATCCCCCCCCCCCGGACATAAAACTAAAAAACAGAACATAATAAATCAAATATATATATATTTTTTTTTAACATACCACGTTTTTAAAACGGACTAAAAAGTATAAAATAATTTTTCATGACCTTTCTACAATTTTGAGGGAGATTGTTAGTGGCTATGGATATATTTGGAATACTTGGAGAGAAAAACGTGGGGCGCAGGCAATCTATGATAGTTAAGGAGGAGAAAATAAATTAAATTACAGTGAATCTCATTTCAGATTCACTGAAATTAGCTGTGAATTCATCCGAATTGTCTACTTGTATTATTTACTGGCTGCGCCCCGCGTTTTTCTCTCCAAATATATCAATAGCCACTAACAATCCTCCTTCAAAATTTTAGAAGGGTCATGAAAAATTATTTTATACATTTTAGTCCGTTTTAAAAACGTGGTATTGCGAAAACAGTGGAAGGAAAACCAGTTTCTCTTCATCGACGAGATTTCTATGGTTCCATACGAAATGTATGATTGATTCTAGAGTGCGACAGCTGAAAAAGATAGAAAATGAGCCATTCGGCGGCATCAAATTGTGGTTAACACATAGGCTTATTTTTATTTAGAAATTCCATCAGGGCACCGCCCCACTGGCCTTGAAAACTCCCTTAACACTCAATTCAAATATACGTCAACCCCGTACGAAGGACGGGTACTCTGCTAGTAAACTATAAAAATAATCACTATTCATGAACATTCTTGACGCCAAATTTGATTTCTATCGTTCAAATAGTTTCTGAGAAATTAACCTACATTGATAGTCTAACTTATGTTGTATAAATACATTTGTGTTTTCAAAACATATACATTCTTTGCATCGTCAAAAACTGTTATCAAACAACAAAAGTATAAATTGTTTATTGTCTGATTTATTTCTTATCAATAACTAGTCAAACTTTAAAAAATACACACAATGATGACGTCATAACTTCCAGTTCCACCTTCACAATTAAGTTCTTATCTCTCCCATTGAAACATTCAACTGTTTTACAATGCCACCCTTCAATAATTGGTTATCTGATCTAGTTTGTACCAGCACACGGCGCCCATATTTATGAACTTCCGTGCGGAAGTAAATATTTCCTAAGGCAAAAAATTACTGAAAATGATTTTCCAACTATAAAATACACAATATCATTAATATCTATTGTAAAACATAGTTTTAAAAAAATATAGTAAATAGTTTAGAAAAGGAAAGACTTATTAAAAAAATTAATTTATTTAATATATTTTATTTTAAATAGCTCCAACTTTAGTCATCACGAAATTAAAATTGGAGTCTTCTATAAAATTGTATTTATAAAATTTACCCACTAAAAAATATATTTAATTTAGCCTACTCCATTAAATCGTAGTTACAGATCTTACCTTATATAAGTCTATAACAAACCAAAGAAAAAGCCTGTGCATGACTGAACTTTCCCACTCTATCACCCCGTTACCCTACCCTCCTTTTATAGGTTTGTAATATTTTGGGAAACAGTTTTCTTCCTACACTGTTCTTTTATTTGTTTTAAGTTTACCCCTATTTTCATTCAAACGGAAACTTTAAAACAAAATTTTCTTCCATCGCAATTTTCCTAATTTTATAAAACAAAAATAAGACAATAATTATAGGTATAATGGAATATTTTTACAAATTTAGTTTAAAACGCGTTATTTGTTTATTGTCTTAAGCAACTTTTGGGAGGTGACGATCCGATTTGTAATTTTCGTATATTTAAGCGATATTTAATCAGTCTTTTATATGTCCCTCAAACAGACGATTGATTTTCAATTAGTCAAAGAGCAGCACACAAAACGCTGGTAAGCATACGCTAATCTGGACATTTGTAGTACGACCTTAAGTCCAAATATATAGTCCTTGTTACTAATAGACAGAGCAAGAGTTAAAAAGTCGTCTTACTTCAACTCTGTCAAAGCTTATTCTGAAAAATCTACGGTAAAAAGGGATATCATTTACTGGCTGTGTAAGGAAGTCTAAAACTCTGGAGACTGCAGAACATTTTTCACTAGAATATGAGGCTACGAAGACAGAGAGACGGTGTGCTTTGAGGATGCTTACGCTCTGGGAGGTGACGGTTCAAACTGCTAACCAAGACCTGGAAACTTAACTTCTAATATGGTACTTAGCCAGTTACAAACATTTAAGCAATGTTTCCTCAAAATCGTTTAAGCCGATTTAGACAAAAATAATTTGTATATTTTTTTATAGCAGGTAACACTAAAGGCGATCATATTTTATCATCTAGATACTAATTTTGAACAACTTTGGTTAATCGGTTTCTAAGAAACCATTACGGGCGGACATACAGACATGTTGTCAAAAAGACTTTTATTGTGTTTAGACACAATTTATTTTATTTTTTCATTACAATATTACCTCTTTCTATTCAAAATGAGAAATTAAAAGTATTTCACGTACCTGTATGCAACTACTTACTTATTTTACAAATGAATACAAAAATTCCTCTCTCTATATAGTATGATTAGACCGTCAGTTAGCTGAAAAAGTAATATTTCCAAACGTGATCTTAGTTAATGGCAAATAGTGACCACTCCCAAAATCCAATTAACCTGGAGCTCTTATCGTATTCCAGTCAACACACATCCCATCTGTCCATCTCCTGCCACGGATCCTCCCCGTTACGCCTCCTTTCTCCACTTAACTTCAACTACATCATTCAGGGTCACTTCTACTTTCAAAAAGGTATTAATCAAAATAAAAGAGAGTACCTGCGGTATTTAGGAATCTCATAACATAACTTTAATTAAAACAGTAGGTAAGAAAATCTTCGTCCCAATATTTGTATAAAGAAATAAACGATTTTCTTCTTCTTCTTTTTTTTATGTGAGATTATAAACAAAACATTATCGATTATTTTGAAATGTGTTTTAAGTCAAAAAGTTAACTTTTTTCTACAAATAGTTTGAGGAAAAACAGAAATATATAGCGTTTTATTGATCATAATATTGAAATTTTTCATAATATTGGCAACCTTTTAATACAGAATTATCCATTTTACGGCAATTCAAACAAAATTAATTGTTAAATTTAAAATGTGAAAAAAAAAATTTCAACTTTTTTTTTTGATCGTAAGAAGAACTCAAAATCTAAAATTTTCACCGAATAACATTAAATTCGGAGTACAATTTTATTATTTGTTTAAAGCGGTTTTCCAGATATTGAAGTTCTATTGCAAACATACGAAGTGTTTTGAAATCCGCCAGTTTCACTAATGTATCAACGCTTTTAAATATAATTTACACAAATGTTTATCCCGATTATTCAATTTTTGGAAACGAATTGAAATTTTACGTTTTGTCAAAATATTTCAAAACTTTCAGGTTAGGTTTTACGTTTTTTTTTTAAAGTCCTAATTGTTTACGTCAATGCAAAAAAATAATAATTTACAACAATTCCTTATCAAAAATACAAAAAATTCATAGCGAAATAATATATTTTTGAGTTTTCGGATCTAGGATAGCGAGCTCACGATGTTTTATTCGTCAAGACAATATGTCAGTATCCTATAAAGTCCTTAAAACAAGAATTTTAGTTGGAAGGACTTTTTTGTCTCTTTTCGTCATTTATTTGCCCTTGACGATCGGTTTACTTTTATTAACATAGTTTTAAACCAGTTGTAAGGTTTTTTAATGTAATTTTAATCTCTGTAAGCTCTTTAAGATACTTAATATTCTTTTACAAAACAAGAAGACTTTATTTCTGACTAAATGGGAATAAAATTACCTATCTCAGCAACATTGATCATTGTTGTGAATTTTATTTCCTCTCACAATTTATAAACATCAGAGTAGATAGTTAAGAAGATTACAAAACCACAGCAGAACAATCTGAAGCTCCATGTTACAAACACATTCAAACACTACTTACTTCACTTTTAACTTTAGACACATTTCTTTAAAGATGAAAGTTGAATGAAACTACTGATTTTATATCTAAGATAGTATACGAAAATGTGAGGCTTCGATATATGGATGGAACAGTTGTAGTTTTGTGGGTTCAGTTCAGAATGCGCCAGTGCATGCAAATTGTAATGTCTATAGGTTCGGAAACAGACTTGAGACGTTTGACATCGACCTGAAGGAAGACGGACGTTCCACATATTTAGTTCGGGTATTCCAATAATATCGGGATACATTACTCGGGTTATTCCTGGTAGGCCGTTAACACGGATGATAGAAATTTCCTAATTCTACGATATGTTGCAAAAACTTGAAATGTTGTTAGAAATAGGGTTCTGATATGTGTAGTGAATTTTATAAGTTAATATTTAAGTACCCTTATTGATAATGGCTCTAAATTAATTAATTATCAAAACTTGTTTACTTCGGTATTATTTGATTTGCCAGGGTTAAAGTTGTCAATATACTATTTTCTAGTCTCGATAAATCCACGGACCTGTTTTACAGAACATGGTGGTTTAGATAGACTTCCGGATAGATTATCATTTCAGCATACATTTCTTTACCACCTTACAATTCACTACAAAATACTATCTTAAAAGTTACAGAAGTGGGTATCTTAGCTGGTAAAAATAGATCATCTGAGCTTCAAATCATACTATGGAGGTGGCCTATCTATTTTGTACGATAATTCAATGATATAATTAAAATTTATAATTCAAAAAAACAATATCATAAGGTAATATTTATCAATTTAAAATTTGTATTTTATACAAATAATAGATATTTCTGAACATAATTCCCGCCTATAATGTTTATCTTTACATTTCCATCAGAAAATGATAACACTGCAGACGGCTGCATAGATCAGTTTAGTCCTGATACTACACACCCTGAAAACAACATCATTTATTAAATTTAATTCAAATTAACAATTATATGCAAATCTCAAAAATTACCTAATTATTTAAATGTTATTGTTTACAATCAAAGTACGACTAATTCTGTATATAAACACAAGTTCAACTTACGTATATTGATTCTAGTAGTTTAAATTACAACTGAGGGATTCTCCGAATGGATTAACTTACCTAGAAAGAAACAATTAATTATGATTAGTTGTTAACCATATTACATTACATATATATTTAGTTTTTAGTTTCTAGTATATAGGTAGAATAGACAACGTTTCTGTCCTCTATACACACTTGAGAAAAGCTGTTTGATTTTAGAAGTCTTTTGTTTAGCTGTAAATTCTATTTAATTACGTTACAGATTTTCTTTTATTTAAAACAATCTTTAAGTCTTGACAAACTTCTAAAGACGTAGTTAAATGCTAATGGAACCAAAATTAAAAAGCAACAATTTTTTTTTAAATTATTAAAATAAATAGATCACAAAAATCACGTATTTTTTTATTTTTTTAATATATTATTCCCCTCCACGAAAATTTTAAAAACAAAAATTAAAAATTGACCATTTTCTTTTTGAAAAATACTAAAATCAATGTTACACCAGTTCACTTTCATTTCCGTATTTTCCAAATAAACGACGAACCATCGTTTTCATTTAAATACAATTTTGGATTTTGGTTTGGGTCACTATTCTTCAGATTTGTATAAAATTTAGTCCAAATAACTACCACCCTTTTTTGATACCGTATTGCTTTCTTTCGGCAGGGATGTAGTGAAAAAAGAAGCACAGTAGGCAAATGATCTAAATTGCGACTACAGGCACAGTGCGGCCGAATATTGAGTTATCCAAATTAATAACCAACTAACTTTAGTCTAATCACAAGAACCTACTACTCACGCATAACTCCGAAACTAAAGCCAGCTTTGATGATACTAATTCAATAATTATACTATTATTACTCAAAACATAGGCCCAATCACTAAAATCGAGATGCCATACGCTTGGTAACAAAACCTTCACTAAAATCGTAGTTCAAATCAAATATCAAATTTGAGGATGTCCTCGCGTAACTCAAGAGTTAGCTAGACATTTAAATGATGAACGATACTGGAATTAACAACAAAATGAAGTAAATTACTCGTTCATTACTTCCATCGGCGGAGACGTAACAATGATCCTGTCCGGTAAAACGACGACCTCTCTCTGGTCCTCAAGAGGTCTGCAAGGGGTTAGTTATTAAACACGGAATTTTTAATTCAGGTGTTTCCCGAGTGGAGCGTTCTAATGGAGATGGCAACTATTACGTTTACTTTGAGTTAGAAATTTATGTATATCAAGGAGGGGGATGGAGGTCCAATTACTTGGCCGCATCTCAGTCACAACAGGTAGTCCAACCTCCACAACAGAAAGATAGGCTTCATCTCAGAGCAAAGCAAAACCGAAGTAGAAATAGTTATTTGTGCAACTAGTGAGCAAAGTGGCACTTTTTTATACGAGAGAAAAATGTTGACGCACGAGGCTTGACGAGTGCGTCAATTTTATCGAGTTTAAAGACACTTTGTTCACGAATTGCACATTATACTTTGTCCACAGTTGTTATTTTGTGACAAATAAAAAACATACTGCAGCAGTAACACAATTTAATAAAACATTAATTTATACAATAGTGTTCAAACAAACAATCAATTACAATTCGATCTTTAATAACTGCATTTTTTCTTATTTTTCAGATTATTTTAAAATCTGAACAGTCCATATTTTAAAACTAACTACACAAAATATAGCAGTAGTGCTAAACAACACATCAGCACTGAGTAGAAGTTCTCACGTCAAAACTGAGGTTATTTATGAATATTACAAATAACTTAGGTGTATTGTTGAGGAAACGGGATTGCCAACTTCAAAACTCGGCAAACGAAAAACACTCTCAGTGTACATACACTGTCAATCATGAATAATTACTTCCTTTTTCAACTTTAAAACGTTGTTTTGTTGTTTATTTATGTTATTTTACATGTAAGAATTAATCTAACCTACATACGGGACATTTCCTGTATATTATAAATCAATTCAAATAAACTTAACCTAAATTTCGTTTTGTTCGGTTGCCATTCGGAGTGAGCAAAGTAGTGGGCAAAGTGAAACTGTTGAGAAATCAGCTGTTTTGCAAACTAATTAAAATGAACAAAACGCCACTTTGTCAACAACTGTAGACAAAATATATTTTCTGTTCAGCTACCTCGAATAATTGGTGTGATAGTTCCACATTACAAAGGCTAATCCTTCCATAAGTCTGGCTACTCGGCCCATATTCTACAACAGTTCTCCCTTGGATATATCTTTTATATTTCAGAACGGTCATAGCTGGTATAAATAATATATTGCTCAGTTTACTGTATAGTGTAACAGTTGTTTACTTTTCCCTACATTAAAATTTTGGTGTGATGATAACTATTATATACATCAGCACGGACAGATCATGTTTTGATCATATGGCACTAACAAACTTAGAGTTATCAACAAAATGAAAAAAAGCATTGATATATTATGCTGCCAAAATATTTAGACCGTAACAAAAGTTATAAAATGTACACGATTGAAGTGTCTATAACTTGCATGGATGACATACAGAGAAACATATAATTCCGAAAAATAACTTTTTAAACTTGAGAGATCTTAAAACTGATTTGTTCTCTAAAAACAAAACATTGGTAGTTTTACTCATCCTAAAATATACTCTATACCACGTAAATATGAGAAGACATTAAATTATATTCATCACAAATGACTCATTGGGTCATTGACTTTATTGGGTCATTGGACTCTATGCCCAATAAATATGAAAAAGCAGTTTTAATTTTCAAAAAACTTTCCCTAACTACACAAATATGATAAGGGAGTTTCACTCATCCCAAACTTTTTTATACTACTACGTAAATATGAGAAGCCAATCACACTCATCCCAAAACATTTTCTATACCACGTAAATATGAGAAGACAGTTTTACTCATCAAAACTTGCTCTTTACCAGGTAAATATGAGAAGACAATTATACTCATCACAAAACATTTTCTATACCAGGTAAATATGAGAAGACAGTTTTACTCATCAAAACTTGCTCTATACCAGGTAAATATGAGAAGACAGTTTTACTCATCAAAACTTGCTCTATACCAGGTAAAATAAGAGAAGACAGTTTTACTCATCATAAATTGCTCTATACCAGGTAAAATAAGAGAAGACAGTTTTACTCATCATAACTTGCTCTATACCAGGTAAAATAAGAGAAGACAGTTTTACTCATCATAACTTGCTCTATACCAGCTAAAATAAGAGAAGACAGTTTTACTCATCAAAACTTGCTCTATACCAGGTAAAATAAGAGAAGACAGTTTTACTCATCAAAACTTGCTCTATACCAGGTAAAATAAGAGAAGACAGTTTTACTCATCATAACTTGCTCTATACCAGGTAAAATAAGAGAAGACAGTTTTACTCATCAAAACTTGCTCTATACCAGGTAAAATAAGAGAAGACAATTATTACTCAGACAACAATTAGTAAACCAGAGTGTCATTACATACAAAGTTTTATGTAAGAACTTCTCCATTGCATTATGTCGCATATTTCAACTGTAAAGTGGTTTTCAAGTAGCAGTAATTTCAAAGTAGGGTTGTAAGTGTTTAACTTGGCACAAACTTTCTGCTTTTAGAAGAACACTTCCTCACACAGAATAAACATTGTGTGTTTGCTTTGACTCGAATTACACGTAATAAAGGCTAGTCGACTTCAAAGGGTATAACAGTATTTGTATAGTAAGAACGCGATTTCTTGGCAGCACTCTCAATTGGAGTTAAGAAATTTCAAGGGTGGAGTTGGCCACTTGCCTCGGTTTTAGGAAGGGTTGGTGGAACTTTTAAGTTGACTGGGAATGTTTGTTTAGTTTTAGTTTGCATTCAGTGAAATTAAATTACAGGAAAAGAAATGAAAAGAACTGTGGAGAAATGCAGAATATAGAAAATAATCTATTCATCACAAGGATAAATTAATCGATTTTGAAAAAGAACCCGTATTTTAAATTTGGATGATGGAACAAAATTTGTGATCATATTGAGACAAAATTTATTTATTTTGGGCATAATAAGCCAATGGTTGACGTGCAGGGAATCCTTCTCAAATTAGAATTCCACCCCATTCTAAATCTAATCTAAGTTATTCAAATGTCATTTGTGTGATTGAAAAAAAAAATATTGAGCTCAAAAGGTGAAAAATAAACGAAGTACAAATATTATACAAACTATCTTACGCACACGTAAACAAAAGTAAACAATCACGCACAAAAGTTAGATGGGTAATGTCTTTAAATCAAAGACATAAGTTCTGATTTTCCAAAGTTGTAACAATCAGCTTAAATTTAGGTTGTACAGGCCATAACGACAGTATTAGTTGCATCTATAATATGTCGATTCAATAATTATAGGCTGAGAATTACAATCATGAGGGTTCCTATCTGCATAACCACCTTCTTTCATGTAGTCTTTGGATAAATCCTTATGTTTCATCTTTCCTATATGGTCTCTATTGACGAATTCTTGTTATTTTCCGACCCTTGCTCTATTAAAAGTATCGACGCTTTGTTTTATGTACTTTTCATCGGATTTTTTTATACGACTATTATGACCGAAAGGCGAAGAATTTTGGGTGAAAATGGGTGCAGTCATTGAAATTCGAATATCTAAAAATGAGCGAAACTATATCGCTCAAATTTTAGTGAATTGTACTGATTTATAGTCCAAACACCGTGCTCCACCTCACATAGCTTCCATTTGTAAAAATTCAATGAGTCAAAAATTTGAAACACAAATTCCTTCTCATTAAACAAAGCTTTAAGTCTTTCGGTTAACAAATCGTGATTATAAGGATAAAATGATTTTACCTTGATGAAACCGTTAGGTAACTACTCTGATGATATATAATTTACCATTTTATGATATCGATTCAACTTAATGTATGTTATTTCTCGTGTTAGTGGGTAATTCTATTGACTTTTCAATTATTGACAGTTCTTTTCAATTAATTCCTTGGATATCTTCGTCATTTTTATTTCGTTTAAGTGTATCACATAGACATGGGCTAAAATTAGTTGACAACAACAGTTGATTCATAGATTCGAAACGTCGTATTTTAATTTGTATATACACAAATGTCCAAATAAACTATAAATATATTTATTTTGTTTATCCATGGCAATCTTTAAAACATAAACGTTAAATATAAAAACTATTACTATTAAAAGTTTTAAAAGATTAAAAAACATAAAACAAAATTATAATGTCACTTATTGATATAGTCAATGACTTAAAACCTTAATAATATGTTTAAATAATATTAAATTTTTATTTAATGTTTTCAACAAAACAAACCTGTCAATAATACCCAGCCTGTGAGTCAAAACATTTAAAAGAGATCTAATTTGTTGCCCTTTACCCTGAAAATGAAGATATTTAAATTTTATTGCAACCAATGGTAAACAACGAAATAAAAATTTATTCTTTGCAACTACCGAGAACTTTCCCATAACCTAATATTTTGAAGATTTCAACGATAAAATACAAATTTCAATTAAATCTATTTTTTGCAGTCATTACAATGTACACAATTCACTGTACAGCATTTCAAAGTAGGCCTAACTGGATTATCTGCTATATATATATATATATATATATATATATATATATATATATATATAGGTAATTTAATTTAAATGAATTAAGCCCCATTTCAAATTACGTGATTTAGGATTAAAATAATTGTTCGGTTGACATTAGCTGCTAAAGCTGAGGAAATAGCATAAAGGATTTCTTTATTTTTTTGTAAATCATAATCTTTTATATTCACCTATGAAATGTTAAAATACATATTATTTATAAAATTGGATTAAATTTATCTAAATTGTAATTTGACAAAGAAAATTCTTACAAAATTTATTTATACTGTTGTTTCAACACAAAACCAAAATTATACCAAATAATATTATTTACATTTAGGACAAATTACTTCTAAAATATTTTTCAAAACAAATCTATCAATAATATCCTTATAGATGTATACCAAACATTTTATATCTCGATTATTAATTCACATTCAACTAGATATGTTGAACTATCAAGTCTTTTTGTAACATCACCATTAAATTGACAGGTACATTTCAAACTGCCAAAGCCTGTTTGAAACTTATGTTTGTTTGATGTACCCTTCAACACTTAAAACATTTTAATTCTCGATTAATACTTTGCATTCAACTTGATATGTTGAACGTATTATGTCTTTTTTTAACATCACCTTTAAACTGACAGGTACCATTCAAACTACCAAAGCCTGTCTAAAATTTATGTTTGTTTGACGTACCCTTCAACACTTAAAACATTAATTTTAATTCTCGATTAATACATCGTATTCAACTTGATATGTTGAACGAATCAAGTGTTTTTGTAACATCACCATTAAATTGACAGGTACATTTCAAACTGCCAAAGCCTGTCTAAAACTTATGTTTGTTTGACGCACCCTTCAACAATTAAAACATTTTAATTCTCAATTAATAAATCGCATTCAACTTGATATGTTAAACGTATCAAGTGTTTTTGTAACATCGCCATTAAATTGACAGGTACATTTCAAACTGCCAAAGCCTGTCTAAAACTTATGTTTGTTTGACGTACCCTTCAACACTTAAAACATTTTAATTCTCGATTAATACTTCACATTCAACTAGATATGTTTTACTATCATGTCTTTTTGTAACATCACCATCAAATTGACAGGTACATTTCAAACCGCCAAAGCTTGTCTAAAACTTATGTTTGTTTAACGTACCCTTCAACACTTAAAACATTTTAATTCTCGATTAATACTTCGCATTCAACTAGACATGTTGAACTATCAAGCCTTTTTGTAACATCACCATCAAATTGACAGGTACATTTCAAACTGCCAAAGCCTGTCTAAAACTTATGTTTATTTGACGAACCCTTCAACACTTAAAACATTTTCATTCTCGATTAATACATCGCATTCAACTTGATATGTTGAACGTATCAAGTGTTTTTGTAACATCACCTTTATTATTCTTTGTTGTAAGTCTTAGATCTACATATACAATTTACTCTATGTTAATTGTAGTCTTTGTTTTACTATACCTAAATTATACGTGGCTACATGTTTCTCTGCCACAGGCAAGCATCATCAGATCAGTTATTTATGTTTACCAAAAAAAAACTCATTTTTACACAACAATTAATTTAAAACTCTTTTCCGTACCTTAGTGGTAGTCTACACGTCACATATATATATAATTTTATCTGTACAATAATAATTCAATTCAATTTCACCATTTCTTGTCTAAGTGGCACTTCCTACTGTACACTTCACACACATACAGATAAATTGAACGTGTCACTTGTATTCTTGTAACATAACCTTTATATTTAAAGGCAAGTTCCAGCTGACAAAATCCGTCTAAATGTTATGTTTGACGTTCCCTACAATAAGTAAAACATTTTTTTCGATTAATTCATCACACAACTGGATATATATTGAACGTATCACTTGTCTTTTTGTAACATAACCAATAAATTGAAAGGCACATTTCAAGCTGTCAAAGCCAGTCTATAGGTTATGTTTGTTTGACGTTCTCTTCCGCCATTAAAACATTTAAATCTCGATTAGTACTTCGCATTCAACTGGATATATTGAACGTATTACTTTACTTTTTGTTACATAACCATTAAATTGAAAGGCACGTTTCAAACTTACAAAGGGTCGTATTTGTCCTCTCAACCCTTGAAACAAAGCACGTTGCAGAAATTGATCGCAATAACTACAAAGTGAGAGTAATTAAATGCCGCTTATTTGCCATATGATTCCCGAAGCAGGATGTGTGACATACAAAGTTTTACCGTAATTAATGGTGCTAATTAGTAAGTTGATTTCAGTTAAAGCGCTTATGGCACTCGGCACAGAGGCATTGCATTTGTATTACAGGATTATTTGTTAGAATATTTAATGTTCCTTTGACAGGGATATGTGTACAGGTTCAGTCTGGTGTTCAATGAAACTAATTTAATTTTGAAAACAAAGCTATTGCGAGGTAAGAGGAATTACAAGTAATTATATCATTTCAATTTAATCTGAAATAAACGAATTCAAGCCGAACAATATATATATATTCTATTCTAATAACAAAAAAGATTTCTTTGAAATAATGCTTTATTATCAATTAAATAAAATGCTTTGTATTAAAATTAACTGATTCAGGTGTAGGAAGAAATTAATTGTCTTTTTATTTTAGAAATTATTAAAAATTAATTAGCGCAGAGTATTGAAATCTAAATGTAACTAACGTAAACTAAAAAACTGTTTGACCAATGAACATGATTATTTTTTATTCATAATTAAAAGTCGACAATAGTTTCCTCATTACATATGCGGTTTTTTAATTGTTGACAAACTCTTAATTTCCATTAGACTAATGAAGACAGGTATATTCGAAACCAATCATCTAACCCGATCGTTTTACACTTTACTGTTCACAAATCCAAGCTGTTTCAAGCTCTACGCAACATTTAACTATTAAGCTAAGCTAGAATCCTACATTTTAAAAAAAATTAAAAAGGTATATAAAGGGTGAGCTAATGTTATTTTTTGACTTGTAAATATTCGCACAATAAACAATCTTGTATTTGTACACTAGCAAAAATTTACAATACGAATTTTGATTACAACTCATATATCCATAACATAGTTAAAGTACATTTTCAATTTAATGCAACGAATGTAAATACAAACAGTACTTGAAACTTACATTTCAATAATTATTATCATTGGAGAGCTTAAATTTCTATTGAGTTACGGAATTTATCTTTTACTTGTATCATTAAAACCAGAGTAAAAATTTGATTAGTGATTGATTATACAGAGACAAAGAAGAAAAATTATCACTTTTTTTACCCTTCTGAGTAATCCTAACGAACCATCACCCCCTTTCGCGGCCCTCACCACCATCCAAACAATCGTGATTATACGAAGGACCTCTTTCCACTACATTACCTTAGTATTTTTAGAACATAAAATAAAGGTTAGAGCGTCAAACACTCTAATATCGTCAGGGTCGGAAACAGAACAACAGACCTGACAGTAAATATGGAAAAAGGACTCTAACCCAAGACTAAATCCAGATAGTGTCCCTCGGGATTGCTATCTACATACTCCCGTAAACCCTTAAGGATCTCGTCATCAATGGTACACATTCTGAGTTTAAAGTTTTTTTATAATGACGGATTGTTAATATTATTAATATGGTTTAATCCAACATTTGCCATCTCTTGTGTATAAAAAGTAAACGTTCAGAGTCTAAATCAACTCAAGCATCAGGTGGTAAACCGATAACATGAAATAATCTCCAACGAAGCTTAATAACCTAGGGTCATGTTTGAAACTAAAACTAGGTTCATTTCTTAGGTTATCAGATTTTGTTTTAGTTTCCAACATTGCACTAGGCTACTAAGGTATGTATTGGTGCTTTACGATTTTGGCATGTTTTAGATGTATCAACTGATGACGAGAGTTGATTATTATTCTCGAAACGTCGTGTAATATTTAGGTATATAGAGAATTATGCAAATATCCGATTAAATACTACTAGATCTAAAAGGGAAATGTTTGACTTTTTACAAAAATCTTGAGTAGTATATTTTTGTATCATATATTTACAACCCTCAGGAACTCCCTTGAAGTGTGTTCATGCTTGTTAATCCCGAGGGAATCCAGCTGTATTCATGTAGTCTTGGGTTGGATCCTTCTCTATTAGCTTTCCCATCAGGTCTCTTTTGACCAACGATTGTTCCTTTCCGATACTCACGCTAGTAGAGTATTCGAAGGCTAGGTGGTCTTTACTTTAATATTCTTTTCTTCAAGCATACAAAAAAAATCACTACTGTATTTATGTATTTCTTCTATTTAATAATTTTCCCAACACTTAGAGGAACATAATTTGTAAGACAAGTGTCATTATGAAAATAAAACTATAATTTTCAACATTATTATGGTATTCTATATTTCTCCTAGGACCTATATTTGTGCACATTCTTCTGGCAGACTAGGCATCGTCTTAATTTCTGTTGAATTGTTTGAAATAAACTCCGTTTCAAAAGCTATTTAAGTACACTAATAGACATTTGAGTAAGCTCAACCAATGGACATCTCACATTATCGACAACGCAGTTCCCTGCTAGCGCAACTGGTAATAAATAAATCCTTTTCTTTAATACAAGTATATGAAAACAATCACTTATAGTATTTTAAATGTAATAACATAACCTATTATTTTTTCCTATTTACTTTTATAGCAACACTAAATCTCCTTTTTAGCGTCAGTAGGTAAACCAAGGACCATTAAAATATCGCGCTCGTGTCTGTCGACAACCCAATTTGAACTCCGATTTTGATGAAACTTTCCAAAGTTGTTTGGGCGTGCCCAAAACAAACAAAAATAGAGCTACCATGTTTGGAAAATTGCATGATTAAATATGGCTTGTGGGGTATAAAATTAAAAGGGAGCTTGCCTTGCTTTAGAATATGTATTTAATTTTCCCTAAATTTTCAACATATCAGCAGAGGTAAGCTGCACACTATGTATTCTTTTTTCCCCCACCCCTATAAGTTGGAAAAATCTGAAAAACACTGTATAAATTCCTTAAATAAAAGTGCAAAAAAAAAGGTGTGAAAACCCCAAATTCTCTACCAAAAGTTGTTCTCACTTTATTCACACTATGATGTACCATCACTTTTTAACCCGCACCACGTGATTAAACTTTCAAAACTTCTCAAACACGCAAATTTTGTAGGGTTTTAAAATTTGATCGTTTCCTTGTGTAGTGTCTCTTAAATGAATTTACAATTGGTAAACAAAACTAAAGAGGGAGAGAAGAAAATAATATTTGTAATCGATAGAATAAATATTTGTCGTCTTCATGTCATATTGCATCACAAACAAACATCCTTTCATTATATTTAACATTAAGGAATGGTTAAATGCATACTGTACAACCTCCTACCCTCCACCCCCACCACAACTTCGGCATCTGATTACTTTAAAGATTTAAAACACATCAAACATTTTCATCTTTGTATGTATTCCACAACGACATTCAATATCTCAAATACAAATAGTTGCATATAGTTTTATGGAATTAGAGTGGCAAAATATCATAAATTTCATGATATACCACTTTGTGTTTTCGATAGTGCATATAAATTAAGATGTACGATTTCCACTGAATATAATTTAAAACTCAATCGATTTTCAGATTAATTTTAA
Source organism: Aphrophora alni (assembly GCA_963513935.1). Classification (NCBI taxonomy): domain Eukaryota; kingdom Metazoa; phylum Arthropoda; class Insecta; order Hemiptera; family Aphrophoridae; genus Aphrophora; species Aphrophora alni. The sequence continues at coordinate 7,192,241 of OY740769.1, read as the reverse complement.
TAAACAATTTAATCACTACCATCATGGTACTTACCCAGCTCATGATAAAATATAATACAAGCAGATCCTCTAAATGTAATAACTGAAAGTAGATATCTTAAGCATTGTAGAGAATGTTACATTGTATTGGTAGATCAAGGGATCGTACCCATTAAGGTAAGTTTGTTTAAAATAAGTTGTTAACACAGATTGTCTGAACCTCGTAATTATACATCACTACTGCTTTGACGTCGGCCTCGTCGATGCGTGCTGTATATATCCTAGTTTCGCTTGTATCAGTGTCTGAGCTCCGGCAGGCCCCTGAAGACGTCCAAACGTGAATGTGCCACCACTCGTGTCGATAATTTGACCCTACATCTTGTAACTATACGAGTTTGACATTTTCCTGGGAAATCAAGGTACAAACTTATTTTCTGACGTCACAGCGCGGTGTGGTTTCTACTATTAAATCCAGAATTGAGATCTACAAATTATAATCTCATTTAGTGTGTTATAAACACTCGTGATATGAACAAATAACTGTTTAAAATCCCGCCACTTTAACGTTTTTAATTCGATTTTATTAATTACAATAGGGCACTATATTAGCGTACTAAAATCCCTTACATCAAATTTCATTTTTTCTATCTTAATTTTAGTCGTCATGAAATTTGAAGATCTGTCAAAAAAATGTCAACATTTTTTTATACGATTAAAAAACTTACCCTATACTTCATATACTAGGTAAGTAAAGATGAACAAATACAATTTTTTCTAAATTTATGACCAACCATAATTTTCACTACTTTATAAGATTATTCTGAATATTTAATCATTTCCTTAGACACATCTACTCCAAACTTCATAATTTTCAGACAAGCCAACCTTCGTTCTTCAAATAATGCGTGACAATCACGTTTCACCCACAATCTATATTCACTCCCTCCCCTCCTCCCTCAGCCCTTAAGGGATTTACTACAAAATTGAATTATTACGTGTAACACCCCACGTCAATCCGACTCAGCATATGCATGTTTTGAGATAAAGACGTACCTATATATAGACAGACACTATTCCAAAACTGGTGTAAATGTTACTGGCTGAAAGCGTTGTGAATTACTGAAAACGCGAAAACGAAAATTTAAGCACTCAATTTTCTTACCAATTGATTAATTGGAAGTAAAAGATCAATTTATACGAATTGTCAGAAATATTTTTTCTTGTTGTTTGAAAGTGAAAAAACCTTAAAGTCACCTTATAAAAAAAAGAAAAAACCAAACATAAGACTCCTTACCCTAGAATACTCTAATACCAGCACGGTCAATACAGAACAAGAGTTGGTCAAGAGAGACCTGATGAAAGTTAGGGATATAATTCAAGACTACATAAAAAAAGTATATCCAGTTCAGTTGTGGTTTGGTTGGTGTAGCTGGTATATCACTGAAGAGGACGACCTTGTCGTTGAAACGCGTCTGATACTTAGGCGTATTTTTTTATGAGAATTGTGTTCTGTGTGTTTGTTATACTGTATATCTAGATAGGATCCCCCGAGGTTGCCAAGCCCGTACTCGCTAAAGTGAACCCCCTGAAGCTGAAAATGCCTATTACCAAAAATGTATTACAGAAAATTTATAACTAAATATAAAAATCAAATCACAAGTTCTTCCAAAATAAACTATGCTCCACCAAATAGCGTTATTTTAAAATATAACTAACAACTAATTTAACCCTTTATTAGTTTAAAACATAGAGACTCATTTATCTTTCCACACTCTCTTATACAAGTTCCCTGATAGGGCAATTACTCACCTGTTTGTGATTTCTGTATATCTTTCAACTCGCGTTATATTGTTCAACATTTAAATTAGTCCGCTTTAATTCGGTTTCTTGGTGACATTTTAAAGTGCAATAAATCTTGGAGATTGTTAATCTACTTCCTAATTGTTTTATTATTTTCGAAAAAGTTAATAACAAAAATGTTTCAAACATTTTAATATGATTTTTCTATGATTTTTGTTGTTTCAAATGAAAATAGATAATAAATTTTAATGAAATGAAATTTTATTCAATAATTACGAATGAGATAAAAACAACTAGTATTAATAAGCGTATGTACATTTTTATGGGTGAATATAATCTACCATGGCAAATTCTACTTTGGATAACATGAAGGAAAAAGAAGGAGAGACGCAGGATCGTCTACCAAAGCAAATTTTACCTTGGAAGCTAGCTAGAAGGAGGAGGAAGGGAAGATTAAGGATCGTCTAACAAACCAAATTCTACCTTGAAAGCTAGCTAAAAGAAGGAGGAATGGGATATTAAGGATTGTCTAACAAACCAAATTCTACCTTGGAAGCTAACAGGGAGAAAAAAGAGAGACTCACGATTGTCTATCAAAGAAACACTTCTACGAAGAAGAACGAAGGAAGAACGAATATCTTCTCTCTTGTCGATGAATAAACTTTCACAATAATATCAATTGGCGCATTCAATCGAGAGAGCGAGTTTTCTAAGATAAGGGAAATGACATTGATATTTTGTAATACTTTAGTGAAAAAATCAAAGTCAAACTAAAAACCCCTATTGTGTCGTAAAACTATTTGAACGACTTCTATTTTAAAACAATGAACCATCCATTAGTAAAAACTTCAGACTTGTGGTGAGGTTTCTATAAAATTCTTCTCCAAAGCTTTCAGAAAAATGATAAATGTATGACAATACCGGTAACACAAATATGCTATAAGCAATACTTTGGATAACTGTACAACATAAATTGTTTATTTTTCTAAAACAATCATATTGATTTCATTTTAAATGTTTAATCGTTATTTATTATGGTTAGTTCAATCTTTTTACGAGTTATTACGTTTTTTTAAGGTTTGGAACGTCCACAATTTTGAAACTCGTGAACGGAATTCATTAGTTAGGGAATAACAGATAACAATTTTCGACGTTTGTAATAAGTCGAACATTTTTCTAAGAATAACGACTCAACAACCCTTTGACATTATAGATTTGCCTTGGCCTCCTATGACGATTCACCTCCATTTACATGTCTGTCGCATCCTGCTTCCAATTGCAGACCCTCAATACTCTTAGATCCTCCTCCATATCTTGCAAACATCTTCTTAATTGATCTCTCTCTCTTCCCCCTCCCCCACGATATTGCTTATGTGTAATTCTTCTCGTACAGTAACTAAGCAATATATTTTCTCATTATTTTATCTCAAACTCCTTTAGTGACTTACACAGCTATAATAAAGCTATGTTGCCACACATGATCAGTTTTATTACTTCACTAGTCGTTTTATTTTTATTATTAAAATTCACTGCAACTTAATTACATTTCGGGACACCTTGGAAACTTTAACGACCTATTTCAAAATCTTCAATTCTCCTCTTTAGAATCGTACGCCTATATAGCTCAAATCGTCTCCATCCTTTGCTGTCTCTATGTAATCATCAACAAAAAACATAATTTCAAACTCATCACCAATGACAACACTCATTGTTTTTTTTTTTCATTACTTTTGAGACCGAAGGTTCTTTGTGGAATTCCATGTTTAAAGATAATAAAACACATTGGTCGGCCAGACTAATAAAAAGGAAGTTACAATATAAAAATTTTGATTTATTATCTTTAAACACTCGTTGTCTAAGACTGGTTGCATCATTATTCAAATACACGATCCAAATTAAATTTAAATAACAAAGGTGACATAATTGTTAACTTTTTTTTTTTTTTTTTGATAATAAATTCCACTGCGAAAACATTTCTATCCAATTTACGGAGAAAGGTTTTATGTTTAAAACTATTTACATGAATAAGAGTCTAGATTAGTTGGGGTTTAAACAATACTTAGCTAATTACTATATATATACGGATAGTGGTGTATTAATGAAGTACTAGAAAGCTTAGTGGTAAGGTTATGTTGTAGAGCATTTATTCACCTAATGGTGTATAAAGTAGGTTAAGTAAAACACATTAGAAGAGCTTAATAGTGATTAAAAGATGCTGGGAGGCTAAAGAAACATTACATTTTTCTCATTAGTTTAAAAGTTATAATAACAAATCATCACGTAATAATAGAGAAAGAAGAGAGGAGTGTACATCTTTTTTTTTTTTTTTAAGGGTACTTTCTTTTCAGCTTTTATAAACTAAATTCTGTATATCTCGATTTGTGGGAGGTAGAAATAAGTGAGTTTTTATTTCATTTAGTCAACAAAGGAGAATCAATTCAGTTGATAAGCTAATGTTTCTTTGAAAAAGTACTGCATTGTCAACTCTTCGAAGAAATATCAGAGACTTTAGGGAGAAAAGTAAAGAGATGGGGGAAAAATAGAACATCAATTTCTACTTTTAAATGTACAAAAATTATCTTTAGTAAGACTAAACAAAATAAAGAAATTATGTGTTTCATAAATACTTAAACATTTGTGTAGTTTCAACTGCTGTAAGGCTCCCAGCAGGTTTATCGTGTTAATTTATAATATATATTAACAATCATCCCAAATTTCAACGTTGATGATAAGTTGTTTCAGTGCACAATAAATTGTGATGTCAATTTTCCTGCCCATATATATAATACTGCTTTGCTCTGAGTTAAGATCACCCTTTCTTCACCCCACCTGCCTAGTCTTTCTTCGCGTTACTCCGAGAGGTTTGATTACAAAAAAACCAGTATGGCTGAGGTACGACCAGGTAAAACATCCATTATCCTATAAAATAAACAATGGCATAGGGAAAGATCTCGGATTGACTATGGTGACATCAGTATAGACTGTATTATATATATATATATTTACATGTTTGGTGAATATAAACAAATATCATTTCAATAATGTTCTTAAATCTCATAACATTGTAAAAACTTATATTGACGTTTAACGAATTACTAGAGCTACCGCCTCTCCATACCCAGGCTCCACTGCTTTCTGTCATGCCAATCTTCGCGTACCAATTGTCTGAGATTATAAAGCCTCCTTCACTTAATCTTGTCCGCTGCATCTACGGTGATCTCTGTTAAATCATCTTACACCTCCATCCTACTCACATACCCAAACCACACCAACTGTCATCGTAATACTTTATCAAAAATATGTCCCAACCCTCGGCGAAATAACATATCCCTCATATGACCCAATTGAATCTTTCGAAAGATTCACTTCGAGAAGACAAATTCTGTCACTAGATAATGTATTTCTTGTACTCACATCACTAACTTCAGTTTCACACATCACTGAACAACAGTACTATAAATTCACTTTTCAGTCTTATTACACACTGTTCAATGGTTTTAACTGTTCCACCATCATTCAACTGCATTTATCTCATTATTTTTTCTTTTCTTTTTTAGTGAACACCGCTTCTAAATACTGTGCCCAAACAACACTTCTCAATTCCTTCATCTGATCCAGAAAACTTTTTCATATGAAACCTTAACAGCTACCAGATGCTTTTGGGCGTAACTTATCTTGATGTCTCCTGACCATATAACTAATTCATCTTCAAAAATCACTCTCTCGTGTAACATAAATCATCACCAATGTAAAATAAATTTTAGAGTCTATCATTAACAATGACAACACACTTCTTGCGTCATTCCTAATCCACACTATCACAATACATTTTAAATAACCAAAATTTGTGTGATGAAACATTTTTACGCTGTTTAAAATAAAAGGCTTTATGTTTAAAATTATTTATATAAACACTAGTCCAGCTTTTAATAAATACTCAGCTAATTACTACATATGAGGATAGTGGTATATTAATGAAATACTATAAATCTTGGTGGTAAGGTTATATTGTAGAACATTTATTCACCTAATGGTGTATAAAGTAGGTTAAGTAACACATTAGGAGAGCTTAATAGTGATTAAAAGATGCCGAGAGGCAAAAGTATACTTGGCATTTTTCTTATTAGTTTAAAAGTTATGGTATCACGTCATAGCAGTGAAAGAAGAAAGGAGTGAATATCTTTGTTTAAGTGTACTGTACTTTCTTTTCAGCTTTTAACAACAGAAAACCATTTCATAGACAAATTGTATTAAGTAATTTTCTGAGTATTTTAATAAAATAAATTTTGTCTATCTCGAATTCTGTGAGATACAAATAGGAAAGTTTTTATGTCATTTATCCAACAAAGGAAAATCAATTCGGTCGATGAGCTTGAACAAGATAACATGAAAAAAAGTACTGCATTGTCAACGATTCGAAGAAATATTACAGACGTTAGATAGATGAGGGAAAAACAAAATATTAAGTTCTTCTTTCGAGTTCTTAGATTAAACTAAAGTAATTTTTTTTTTTTTAATACTAAGCAAATTGTTACAAAGATATTTATTTATTTATTCATAAATTTAGTACACAGTTACAAAATATCAGGAAACTACTAGTTTTCGATGGTTTCCTTCTTAGTGTCAATTATTAATTTGTTCATAAATTTAGTACAGAGTTACAAAATATCAGGAAACTACTAGTTTTCAATGGTTTCCTTCTCAGTGTCAAAACTGAATTTATTCATAAATTTAGTACACAGTTACAAAATATCAGGAAATTACTAGTTTTCAATGGTTTCCTTCTCAGTGTCAATTATTAATTTATTCATAAATTTAGTACACAGTTACAAAATATCAGGAAACTACTAGTTTTCAATGGTTTCCTTCTCAGTGTCAAAACTGAATTTATTCATAAATTTAGTACACAGTTACAAAATATCAGGAAATTACTAGTTTTCAATGGTTTCCTTCTCAGTGTCAATTATTAATTTATTCATAAATTTAGTACATAGTTACAAAATATCAGGAAACTACTAGTTTTCAATGGTTTCCTTCTCAGTGTCAAAACTGAATTTATTCATAAATTTAGTACACAGTTACAAAATATCAGGAAATTACTAGTTTTCAATGGTTTCCTTCTCAGTGTCAATTATTAATTTATTCATAAATTTAGTACACAGTTACAAAATATCAGGAAACCACTAGTTTTCAATGGTTTCCTTCTAAGTGTCAATTATTAATTTATTCATAAATTTAGTACAAAGTTACAAAATATCAGGAAACTACTAGTTTTCAATGGTTTCCTTCTCAGTGTCAAAAATGAATTTATTCATAAATTTAGTACACAGTTACAAAATATCAGGAAACCACTAGTTTTCAATGGTTTCCTTCTCAGTGTCAATTATTAATTTATTCATGAATTTAGGACACAGTTACAAAATATCAGGAAACTACTAGTTTTCAATGGTTTCCTTCTAAGTGTCAATTATTAATTTATTCATGAATTTAGTACACAGTTACAAAATATCAGGAAACTACTAGTTTTCAATGGTTTCCTTCTCAGTGTCAATTATTAATTTATTCATGAATTTAGTACACAGTTACAAAATATCAGGAAACTACTAGTTTTCAATGGTTTCCTTCTCAGTGTCAATTATTAATTTATTCATAAATTTAGTACACAGTTACAAAATATCAGGAAACCGCTAGTTTTCAATGGTTTCCTTCTCAGTGTCAATTATTAATTTATTCATGAATTTAGTATACAGTTACAAAATATCAGGAAACTACTAGTTTTCAATGGTTTCCTTCTCAGTGTCAAAACTGAGTTTATTCATAAATTTAGTATACAGTTACAAAATATCAGGAAACTACTAGTTTTCAATGGTTTCCTTCTCAGGGCCAAAACTGAATTTATTCATAAATTTAGTATACAGTTACAAAATATCAGAAAACTACTAGTTTTCAATGGTTTCCTTCTCAGGGCCAAAACTGAATTTATTCATAAATTTAGTATACAGTTACAAAATATCAGGAAACTACTAGTTTTCAATGGTTTCCTTCTCAGTGTCAAAACTGAATTTATTCATAAATTTAGTATACAGTTACAAAATAAGGAAACTACTAGTTTTCAATGGTTTCCTTCTCAGTGTCAATTATTAATTTGTTCATAAATTTAGTATACAGTTACAAAATATCAGGAAACTACTAGTTTTCAATGGTTTCCTTCTCAGTGTCAAAACTGAATTTATTCATAAATTTATTACACAGTTACAAAATATCAGGAAACTACTAGTTTTCAATGGTTTCCTTCTCAGTGTCAAACTGAATTTATTCACAAATTTAGTATACAGTTACAAAATATCAGGAAACTACTAGTTTTCAATGGTTTCCTTCTCAGTGTCAAACGGAATTTATTCATAAATTTAGTATACAGTTACAAAATATCAGAAAACTACTAGTTTTCAATGGTTTCCTTCTCAGGGCCAAAACTGAATTTATTCATAAATTTAGTATACAGTTACAAAATATAGGAAACTACTAGTTTTCAATGGTTTCCTTCTCAGTGTCAAAACTGAATTTATTCATAAATTTAGTACACAGTTACAAAATATCAGGAAACCACTAGTTTTCAATGGTTTCCTTCTCAGTGTCAATTATTAATTTATTCATGAATTTAGGACACAGTTACAAAATATCAGGAAACTACTAGTTTTCAATGGTTTCCTTCTAAGTGTCAATTATTAATTTATTCATGAATTTAGTACACAGTTACAAAATATCAGGAAACTACTAGTTTTCAATGGTTTCCTTCTCAGTGTCAAAACTGAATTTATTCATAAATTTAGTACACAGTTACAAAATATCAGGAAACTACTAGTTTTCAATGGTTTCCTTCTCAGTGTCAAAACTGAATTTATTCATAAATTTAGTATACAGTTACAAAATATAGGAAACTACATACTAGTTTTCAATGGTTTCCTTCTCAGTGTCAAAACTGAATTTATTCATAAATTTAGTATACAGTTACAAAATATCAGGAAACTACTAGTTTTCAATGGTTTCCTTCTCAGTGTCAAAACTAAATTTATTCATAAATTCAGTACAAAGTTACAAAATATCAGGAAACTACTAGTTTTCAATGGTTTCCTTCTCAGTGTCAAAACTGGTCACCATTTAGTAAACCATGACAAACCATACACAAACTTTCTCGCTCAAACAACCAAAAAACCAAACAAATAACTAAAAATAATATTCATCGTTATCTATAAAAAAAAATTAACTAATAATATGTATATGCGAAAAATAACACACCTTTTTATTACCAACTGTTTCTCCCTGTATTTCTTATGGAAGATAAGTTGGTTTAAAAGCTCCTTCCTTTATCAACTATTTGTGAAATTTGTTTATAAATACCGTACATTATAAAATATATTTATATACTTCAGTAGTGCCTAAGCTTGCTTCGGTTGTACCATAAATAAATTGAACTTCATTGAAATATATGTCTATTGATGGCGGTTAATGACAATTTCCGTATTTTGTCAATTATTACGAAACACCAATTTTCTTTTACTTCAAACGTTATTACATTAGTTTGGTCACATTTGATAATAATTTGAAAAACATCAGATTGCAAAATTTGAGAAATTAATTCCAAAGAACCGAGACCACTGAACTTGTAGCTTGTTAGTAACAGATAAACTAACTTCAAAAAAATATTATAATGTATAATAGTTGACACATCAAATCAAATTAACTTTAAGTTTAATTGGTAATATTGAAACAGGATTGTTACACTACAAATCCCCTCACTTTTAGCGGATACGGTTGTGGGAATCTGGTTATAGAGTAACTTGACCTACACTTTCCTGTCATGTATTAGTAGGATAGATTCCTCACTTTCATCTTTCCTATCAGGTCTTGATACCTACGCGTCTTGAATACGAGTGTGGTAATCCCGATATGACCTAGCTAAATGTACACTTTTCATTTTCCTATCAGAGGACCTTGATCAATCCTTATTCTCTTCGACTCTGGAGCTATTAAAGTGTTCGAGGGCTAGAGTTTTTTTTTTTTTTTAATACAATGATGACCACGTAGTTTTACGCCTTTTAAAGTTTAAAAAAAGAAATATGCTACAATTACTACTTCGCAAATGAAAATTAGTGTAATTAATCAACTTTAATTGCCATCTAGAAACGTTTACTTATCACAATGTAGTTACAAACAAAAATTAATTACTAATGAGCATTTTAAATACATCCTTGTTTTCAGCCGTATTGAAATCTGGAAAAGTACTCAAGCTATATATTTACAGAAAGCGTTTAGAGACGAAATTTATCTGCAAAACTTACGATCGATTGTTCCGGTACCTTTGTGGTGTAAGGAAAAGAAAGTAAATAAAAATAAATCTCTCCTTCCCTTAGTTCCCTCCCCAATATATATCCAAGCACATAACACTCCGCGTCCCAGGCGGTGATTTACTACCAATGGCTGACTTGGTGTGTTAGGCAGAGGGTAGGACAGAAATTAGGGCAAAATACACTGAGATGCAACTGGTTATTTTAAGTGAATATGATACTTAGAATTGGATACTTTAGTGATTACGCAAATTTGTAATACTGGTGTTAAAAAAATTCTACCATTTTAAAAATATTAATTTTAAGAAAAAATTGTAATTTCAGTGATAAAATGTTTAACTTTTAAATAAACATATATTTATTAAATTAATATTTTAGTATTCAAACAACCCTCAAGATTCACTTATATTGAATACGGGTCATAATTTTTCATGATGCCTTGAGTTTGATCCCTCTCTTTCGTCTTTCATATCACGTCTCTTGAACAATTCTTGTTGTCTACCGACCCTAATGATTCTACACTATTCGAGGACTAAGGATCTTTATTCTATATTCTTTTCTTTCTTTCCTTATAAGGCAATGACGGAAGTTTTTTTGCCTTTAAAACAACAAGGACAAAAAAGTATTCAGGCAAAACTCCAAGATTAAAATTTGACGAATTTACCTAACAATCTTGAGAATTAAGATACTTTAAATTGCTAGTGGTTATGTGAAGGTAGACCTCGCCATTTGAATACGTGGTTGTCGTTCTTTACAGCAAAAAACCTCAAGATCACAATCACCTTAAAAAAGAGTTGGTATATATTTTTTGGTCACGTGAAAACGTCGCGTGGAACAATTACATTTTTCGTTTGATTTGATTTTTTAATGCTCGTTATGTGACGTTCACACCTTCATTTCAGTACTTTGGAGCGCGCGCTGTATTCCTACACAGAGCTGTTTTAAGTGACCGCTATTTAAATATGGAAAGTAAATCTACAGACATCCATCTTGGTTACAAAGAACCTTATACTTAAATTTATGGTATTCTCGTTTGTTGTAACAACCATACAAACAAACAAATACATAGAAGAAGTCCCAGATGGTCAAGTTAAAAAGGACCTCTCATTCCTAAGTAAGTAATAGATCAAGTTGATTATCAAGTAAATGTTTTATAAAATCGACGAAAATTAGGAATCTGGCAAAATCCAACATTTATTTATCCTATTATATTTCCTAAAGAGCATGGTCTAGATTCTAACTAACTGGAATTTTATGAGAGATTTTAATCAGTACGTTTCGTTTAGGTTCTTAGAGGTTACAAAAGTTTTGCGAAAATCGTAATTTTGTTTTCAAAGTATGGTAGCTACCCTTAAATATTAGTTTGTTTTTTTAATGACAATTTTTTTGAACAATCACATATACTAGACAACATATTTTTCTTCACGATACCCCATCAGCAACCAAACTTACCTACAAACAACTCTACACTAAGTCATCTTACAACATACAACAATGTATTGTTTTACAAATTCATACACAGTGACATTTTTCATGCCTATTTAAATTACATCTAGAGCGTTCTTTATTTTAAAAATAGATCATTAAAACTATGAGCCATGAGCCATACAAAGTTTCCCATTAGTTACATTACGTTAGACTTTTTGTCTTGTGAAAAACCTCTCGGTCATCATCATCTTATAAAAAGAAGAAGAAATCATGGTTCCGACCCTATCTTATAGCTTCAGGGTCGGAACATAACGACGTTGCTCAAGAGATAGCTGATTATCAGTAATGACACAACCATTCATTTTAACTGATACCCAGAAGAAGTGTATGAAGAGAACATGAGTTGGTAGAATAAAAGAGGGATTTAACCCAAAACTAGATGACGTAAAGTGTAAATCCAACTAAGTACCTTAGGAGTACCATAACCGTACTATATATTATTAAGTTAACCGGAAGGGTTAAGACTATATTGATAATACCAACAGACATGCCCCGCGTTCATACACACACACAATCACTCACAACATATACACGCACATTCCAGTAAATCAAACCTTGATTTCCACAAATAAATACGATATCCCGTCAATGTGATTCTTGCAGAACATTGACATTTGAAAGTGTATGAAAAACGATTTCCCTCGCCACCAGCCATTGTGCCTTAATAGTTGAAAACCACAGAAAAAAAACCATACGTCGTTTGAAACGAGATGTAAAGAATGAATGTAGTCGTTCGACCAAAAAGCTGTTTTGAAGTTAGTTAAGCGTTTATTACAAGTTATAAACACGTTACAGACAATGGGAGAAGAGATGTTTTAGTTTCATAAATGTCAGCGTAATGACGTGAGACTTCCAAGTTATGTCTAATTTACATTTTATTTATATAGTATACAGTGAACGGATTAAATACAGACAAAAATGAAATTTGAATATACGCTAAATTTATATAAATGTCCAGACTACAAAGAGTGTTTTATAAATCTATTTGTTTATATTAAAATTTGTAAATGTGTTGTTTTCTGATCTGAAGTCACATTTAGCAATGAAGCGATAGGAATGTTCCTTTCCAAATCTTCTGAATAATGTTTTCTTCTGTTGTAAAAGTTGTACATCATACAATTTTCTGATCGTCTTTCACTGCTTATTTTTGGTAGAGTAATGAGTTCATTTATAATGTTTAAGCGATGTAAGTATTTTGCCAGATCTTTTCAGTAGTCTGAAGTTTCAAGAGAAATACTATTTTTGAAACAATTAAGGAATTAGATGATTGGAGGGTAAGAGATAAAACCCGCTTCAGGAATTGAAGGAAACGAGCACGAAGACAGATTAGCTAACATGGAAGCTGTTGTTCTGCTCTGTAGGATTGGAACCAGGCACGTGAGGTAAGCAGAATCAGTGTATCAGATGAAACACTCTTACTGTTGGCATCAATGTCCGGACTAGTGCATGGGTGTTGGGTGATGCACACAAGAGGACATTTCTCAAGTGGAGGTCCCACCGGGAGATAATTGCCATGATCACTGGTATGATCAACTTCAGTCTCATTATCAAGTGTTAAGTTTAAGAAAGGGGACGACAAGCATATGACTAAGTGGCGTTACTCCTCTCTTGAAGTGGTAAATGAGGAATTCAATACTGTTGCAAATATTCTCCGATTTATAAAACTTCAAAGAAACCGATAGTGTATACTAAAATTTAACGAAACATAAGAGTAGATGACTTTTAAGCGCTTATTAAGATTAAAAATTAGTTTCCCTCAGGGTCTCACGTATATTGAGTACTATTATGTTATTCCCGAGGAAATCTAGTTGGACCTCCAGTTTTCTTCAAATAGTTGTAGCGTTATTCAGAATTCATAACAAATTAATAAAATAAATCTGCACAAACTTATCAACCGTCCACCCCTCGCCTCGTCTATCTACCTGTCCCTGATAGATGGCGCGGCACAGCGGCAGGCACGGCAAACTATCGCCCGATATATCTCTCTCCTTTTCTCTCACCGGATAAAGTCCAGTCTAAAATACCGTTAGTCACTTCTGTTCAATCTTTTAGAATATGTAGTCGCTCTAAATTGAACTGGACTTCTTTTCCACAATGCTCTGCAATCTTCGTTCTAATCATTTGCTAAAATATATTTAACATCTTGTTACGATGCAATAAGTGTTCTTCTTAAGAATGTCAGTGTTTTTGTAAAGTGTAGAAATGTCAGTGAGTGTCTTTTACTTCTAACATACATACATGACCGGTTAAACTTGCAATATCAACCAGGTACGTCAGATTTTACAATATAATAAATTTTGTTCATATCTTTAAGGCTTGTTTATTGAAATATGTGTTTAGTATTTTATTTTAGTATTCAAAATTTTCACTGAAATTTAATAACCTATAGAAGCATTTCCTTTCTTAAAAAAAAAAAATTACAGAAGCTAAATGTAAACTTTAAGCAGTCAAACTTTGAGTCTTGAGCAGTCAAAATATTAAGTTTTTGATCATGTCAAAAAAAACTAGCAAAAAAGGTTTTTCTGAACCAGAGTCTTTGTTTTTAGAAAATTTCTAACCCTTGTTATAAGTCTTTGTTTCAAACAGAAATCAAGATATTCATATACTATTAGTATTAACAACAAAAAGGACTTAATTATAATCTTTTCTGGATTTCTGTAATTCCGATCATTTTCTTGATTTTGATGAAATAACAAAGCATTTTAAATAAGAGAAAACTTGTTCTATTACATGTATTAGATTGCATAAATCTCTATCAGACCTGTGTTTCTTTCCAACAGCTAAAGCTGGTTCAAGCTTGGTGGATTTTGTATTCTGGATTTTGCAAGTCCATGCAGCAAAAATAGGATACCTGTTTAAAAGACTCTACTTAACTGTTTGAGACATGTTTATAACAAAAAACTTTGAAACGTCGTTAAGTGCACTATAAAATGATTTTCATCTAAAATACTGACTCTTGTGAAACTGTTTATATATATATATATATATATATATATATATATATATATATATTTGTTTTGGAACTGAACTCTGTTTAACAATATGTCCTTTACTGTCCATATGTGATAATGTGTAATTATTTATAATATAATATATATATTTGGGTGGTGCTGCATGCAAACTTTTGGTCCTAACAGCCCCAAAGGGGTTATTTCAAAATTAATAAAATTGACGTCAATCTTTAAAAGAATTTCTTTATCTAACAATTTCAATATTTAAAAATTTCAGTATTTTAAAAATTTCACTATTAAAAAAAAAAATTTCTTATATTATAAACAAATTTCTTTTTTAATATATATATATATATATATATATTTATGTTGGCCAACCTAGAATGTAAGAAATTTAAGAAACAAAATTATGATATTTTATAAGTAATTTAATGATGAAAACTTGTTAGAATTAATATACCTTTTGAACTAAAATTTTAATTTTGATTATAGAATCTTTTTTATTGTTAAATTCTTTTATAACAGTTTGTATAAAAAGGGGGGATAAATGTCAAAGTTTAATTGTTAATTTTTTTTTCTCTTTTACTTATTAAGGGCATGTAAACTTTTTTAAAAGAAGATTCATTTTGTAATCTTATTTCATTATTAAGCTTTTGGTGATGACAAGTAATCTTAAGCTGGTATTTACCTAACTGTAAATGGTAAAATCTGATCCGTCGAAATTTCCGTTTAAACTTAATAAATTTTGGCTTTGTTAATTATATAATTTGTCTTTGTCTTTTTTTTATTAAACATTGTTACCAGTTGGTTCCACCTTTAGATAATTTAAGTCGCCTGGTAACATAGTCTTGGGTTAGATCATCTTTCCTTTCATGTCTCTCTTCACCAATTCTTGATCTCCTCCGCACCTGACTATTATTCTAGAACTAGGAGTCATTATTTTATATTCTTTTTTTTCTATTTCTTTTTTTAAGGCAATGAAGGGCGCATTTAAACAACAACAAAAGTAACAATTTCCTTTAATTTAATATACAAACCTGCTATAAAAACACTAAATCATAGTCAAATTGTCTATACAGATAAGACAATACTGTATAAACCTAAACATTTTACTATTTCGTATAACACAAATAAGGGAAATAAAAGCTTTCTATTAAAATGTTGATAGGTAATAAAGAGGGGGATATAATTTATAAAGAAAGCCAAGTTACTAAAGTATATCCTGATGAAAAATAATTAATTAAACAAAACAAATTAGCCTACATTATGATTACCCCAGTTTCAATATTTTGCAACGTAAACAAAAGGAATATACAAAACAATAGTCTAATTAAACTAGATCCAAGTATGTTGCAGCAGTGCTTCCATGCTGTGTAAAATCAAATGAATTTCATCCATTCAACTCTCACGACTAATTGTTTAGTTTTAATATTGTTTTAAGATTTTAATACGAAGTTCTATTGTAAGGAAAGTCTATTGTTATAACAGAGTATTATGCAGGTTATAAAGTTATACAATTTTATTAAAACATTTGTTTCTGCTGCGGAAGAAGGGTGTTTTGTAGCGGCTGGGGGTGAAGAAGTTTTTACTTATATTTTACATTGTTCTAAAAACAAATGTATTTCTAGATAATAAAAGTTTAGATATTTTCATAGAGTGAAATACACTTTTCATGATCTATTTTTAAATACAAAAAAATAGCTACCATACTTTGAAAACATACAATTACGACTTTCGCAAAATCGAAAAGATTTTGAATAAATTTTTGTAACCTCTAACAACCTAAACGAAATGTATTGATTAAAATCTCTCTTAAAATTCCAGTTAGTTAGAATCTAAACCATGCTCTTTAAGAAATATAATAGGATAAATAAATGTCGGATTTTGCCAGATTCCTAATTTTCGTCGATTTTATAAAAAAATTACTTGATAAACAACTTGCCCTTATTATTTACTGAGCAAAGGGGGGTCCTTTTTTAAATTGACCTGTTTATTTCTTCTGTGTATTTGTTTGTTTGTGTGGTTATTATAACAAACGAAAATAAATTCAAGTATAAAGTTCTTTGTAACCAAGATCGATGTATGTACATTTTTTAAATGGTGGCCACTGTGAAGGAATTTTATGTTGTAAAACACGAGTTAGTGTAGGGTGGTTTATAATAGCCTAATTGTGTTTGCTTGAGGTCGTTTTAATTGACCACTTATAAGTGGTATGTGGATAGTTTTGTCATGGGTTAAAAAAATTGCCGAGAATTTTTTGTGGATACCCTGAGTACAAAACAAATATTTTTGGAATCTGTTTGTCTGTAGTCATTTGTGTTACGTTATATTTTGGATGTTTTCTCCTTTTTCGAAAACTCAAAATTTAGGGGTAGCCGCTATAATTTAAAAACACAAAATTACGACTTTTTCGAAATTGACTCTAACGATTTTAATCAATTTTTGCTCAAGTGTAGCCTCTAAGGACCTAAACAAAATGTATTGGTACCATTTCTTCAAAATTACTGGTTCGTGAGCTATCGGACAAACACCCACCATGAGGGGGGGAGTTATTTAATACTAAATTTCTCTAAATAGACTCTATCTATTTCGTTAAAATTTTAGTCAAATCTGAAGATTAATGTGCCAAGCTTGTTGTGTAAAAATGCAAGTGAACAAATTTTCAGAAATAATTGGCACAAAAAAACGTAAATGGTTATTGACAGTTGTCATTAAAATTTCGAAATATGAGGATGTGTTATAAATTTTGAAAAATATTTTACTGTGTAAGGTAAGGGACATGTTTAGGCACATAGACAAATATTGTTGAAAGACAGCGTCCATGATTCAGGTGTACTTTTTGACTGACAACTTCCGCAATGACATTATGTCGTGACGATTAGTTGTGCTCTGTTTTTATTTCGTTTTAGAGATAAGCGAGCGAGTGGAAAAGTTTGTACAATGTTTTAGCATTATTTAAAAGTTATAATAGCTAAATTATGTTTAGTTCTGTATACTTAGTTTTTATCACGACTAATACGCCCTTCATCTATTGAGCTACAAGATGTACACTATAGTGAATACGGGCTTGGCAATCCCGATTGTCCTTGCTGGATCTACACCTTTTCACGTAGTCTTGATTTGGATCCCTCGCTTTTATCTTTCCAGTCAGGTCTCTTTTGAGCACCTCTTGTCTTTTTCCCGTCCTTGACACTATTATAATATTCGAAAACTAAGAATCTTTATTTTATATTTCTTCTTTTTGTAAGGCGATGACAAGGGGGAGGTTTTTAAACAACAAGAAGAAACAAACTAACATCGTGGTTCTCGACTAACTGATCTACCTATAATAGATGGAGTGATGCGACTTGAATGCGTTCAAATTTGCACGTTAAACTATCATACAGCTTGGAACTACTCAAAGCTAACAAATTAACTCATAAATTTATTGACACAAAGCAGTTGTCAATCAAAAGGGATGTAACTCATTGCAATTAATATAATAATTAGAAACAAACATAAAAACATTGAAATCTCTTTAGTTTACAAATCTACACACTCTTCTACAAAAATTAAGTTTGTTAATCGCATAAACATTGACATTATTTTTGAAAGATCTTCACATTTTACAGCTTGTACGTAAGTACGATAACGGCCACTAAAATAAAAGTAGGAATAAGGAACTTTTTAGAGGGGGGGGGGGCTATGAAATGCCAATATAGAATCCTATTGAAATTCAGAAAAATCGAATTGAAAACATCAAATTGGCGGCGTTTTAAAAACTTTTTTTTTGTTAATACATCGTGTCATATTCAATTTGCAACACGCTAAATTACATACTAAAACAATGACAAATAGCGAAATTATCTTCTTAATCGTAATTTTCGACCCCAAGCCTTCTAAAAAAATGTGATATTCGTATATGAGACCCGGTAGGGTCGCGTCACCAACACGAACTTAGCGAGTGGAGGGTCCTTCACATATGTACAGCTTCGAGGCTCACTAGGGACGAGACGCTAACACGAGCGAAGCGAGTGGACACTGTTTAACATCTACGTCAAGAAAGTAGTGATTTACATTATACCTAGGTTCAGAAAACTGTTTTTAAATAAACATCCTACTGGTCTACCAATACAATTTACATTTCTTACAAGGTCTAAGAAATCAACATTTAGACGAGACGAGAATAGACGAGACGAGTGGAGACGAGATGAGACGAGACGAGAGGAGACGAGACGAGACGAGACGAGAGGAGACAAGACGAGTGGAGGAGTATAGACGAGACGAGATGAGACGAGACGAGAGGAGACGAGACGAGAATAGACGAGACGAGTGGAGACGAGATGAGACGAGACGAGATGAGACGAGACGAGAGGAGACGAGACGAGAAGAGATGAGACGAGACGAGAGGAGACGAGACGAGAGGAGACGAGACGAGAATAGACGAGACGAGTGGAGACGAGATGAGACGAGACGAGAGGAGACGAGACGAGACGAGACGAGACGAGACGAGACGAGACGAGACGAGACGAGAGGAGACAAGACGAGTGGAGGAGTATAGACGAGACGAGATGAGACGAGACGAGAGGAGACGAGACGAGAATAGACGAGACGAGTGGAGACGAGATGAGACGAGACGAGATGAGACGAGACGAGAGGAGACGAGACAAGAAGAGATGAGACGAGACGAGAGGAGACGAGACGAGAGGAGACGAGACGAGACGAGAGGAGACAAGACGAGTGGAGGAGTATAGACGAGACGAGACGGGAGGAGACAACTCGAGTGGAGGTGTATAGACGAGATGAGATGAGACGAGACGAGAGGAGACGAGACGAGAATAGACGAGACGAGTGGAGACGAGATGAGACGAGACGAGAGGAGACGAGACGAAACAAGACGAGAGGAGACGAGACGAGACGAGACGAGACGAGACGAGACGAGAGGAGACAAGACGAATGGAGGAGTATAGACGAGACGAGACGGGAGGAGACAAGACAAGTGGAGGTGTATAGACGAGATGAGATGAGACGAGACGAGAGGAGACGAGACGAGAATAGACGAGACGAGTGGAGACGAGATGAGACGAGACGAGAGGAGACGAGACGAAACAAGACGAGAGGAGACAAGACGAGTGGAGGAGTATAGACGAGACGAGATGAGACGAGACGAGAGGAGACGAGACGAGTGGAGACGAGATGAGACGAGACGAGAGGAGACGAGACGAGAGGAGACAAGACGAGTGGAGGAGTATAGACGAGACGAGATGAGACGAGACGAGAGGAGACGAGAGGAGACGAGACGAGACGAGACGGGACGAGAGGAGACAAGACGAGTGGAGGAGTATAGACGAGACGAGATGAGACGAGACGAGAGGAGACGAGAGGAGACGAGAGGAGACGAGACGAGACGAGACGGGACGAGAGGAGACAAGACGAGTGGACGAGAATAGACGAGACGAGATGAGACGAGACGAGAGGAGACGAGACGAGAGGAGACGAGACGAGAATAGACGAGACGAGAGGAGACGAGACGAGACGAGAGGAGAGGAGACAAGACGAGTGGAGACGAGACGAGAATAGACGAGACGAGAATAGACGAAACGAGTGGGGACGAGTGGAGACGAGACGAGATGAGAATAGACGAGACGAGTGGGGACGAGTGGAGACGAGACGAGATGAGAATAGACGAGACGAGTGGGGACGAGTGGAGACGAGACGAGATGAGAATAGACGAGACGAGATGAGATGAGACGAGACGAGAGGAGACGAGACGAGTGGAGATGAGTGGAGACGAGACGAGACGACACGAGACGAGACTAGAAGAAACGAGAGGAGACGAGACGAGACGAAACGAGAAGACGTGACGAGACGAAACGAAACGAGACGAGACGAGACGAGACGAAACGAAACGAGACGAGACGAGACGAGACGAGACGAGACAAGACGAGTGGGGACGAGTGGAGACGAGACTAGAAGAAACGAAAGGAGACGAGACGAGACGAAACGAGAAGACGAGACGAGACGAAACGAAACGAGGCGAGACGAGACGAGACGAGACGAGAAGACGAGACGAGACGAAACGAAACGAGAGGAGACGAGACGTCACTAGACGAGACGAGACAAGACCTGACGAGATGAGAGATCTGCTTGTATTATATTGTATATTGGAGGTTGAATACATTACCACATGATAGCACCCATCAACATGTTTCCAACTATTTTGGGAACGGTGATATGTTTTATGCAAATTATTCACTAAATAATAATCACCAGTATTAAGGTCTTAGTAATTAATGTCTGTCGTTTTTTCCAAGGAACTATAAATAACTCAGTTTTATGACATTGTGTAACTTAGTAAATGTAGACCTAATGTAATTTACGAAATGGTAGCATCTGCTTAGTTTCAAGTCAAACTTGGGAGTGTCTGGTGTTTTATAATTAGACAATTTACTGTAAAATAACAGCACTGCGGATAAAAGTGTTTGGAGTAATGACAAAACATTTAAAGTTATGACGAAGTGGTTAGGAAAGACTAAGTGTTTAGATTAATAGTATAGTATTCAGAATATTAATAAAAATGTGTTTACAACTATGATAACGTGTTTATAGTAATGCTTAAGAATTTACGTTAATACTAAAGTGTTTAGGATAACTAGAAAGTGTTTAAAATAATGATAAACATTTAAAGTCATGGCAAAATGGTTAAGAAAGATTTAGGGGTTAGAAAAGACAATGTTTTCAGATTAATAGTATAGGGTTTAGAATAATAATAATAATAATAATAATAATAATAATAAATTGTTTAGAACAATGATAAAGTTTTTAAAGTAATTGGTCAAATATTTAGAATAATAGTATTGTATTTATATTTAAGGTAAAATGTTTAGAATAATAATAAAGTATTTAAAATAATAGCAATAAAAAGTGTTTAAAAAAATGACAAAGTTTTTATTAGAATAATAGTAAAATATTTCAAATAAGGGTAAAATGTTTAGATAAATAATAATATATTGAGAATAATATAAAAGTGTTTATAATGACAAAGTGCTTATCATAATATTAGTTTTACAGATAAGTTTTAAGTAATGGAAGAGTGGTTAAATTAATAATAAATAGTGTAGAGTGATGATAAAATGTTTGAAATAATAATAAAATTGTTAAAATAAAGACAAAATGTTATTAAAAAAATAGTAAAGGATTTAATGTAAAAGTAAAAATTTTAGAATAATAATAAAATATTTATAATAATAGAAAAGTGTTTAGAATAATGATATAGTGTTTAGAATAGTGATAAAGTGTTCAGAATAATGATAAAGTATTTAGAATAATGATAAAGGGTTGAGAGTAATGATAAAGGGTTTAGAGTAATGATAAAGTGTTTAGAGTAATGATAAAGTGTTCAGAATAATGATATAGTGTTTAGAATAACGATAAATTTCATGGAATACTCGTAATGTGATTAGAGAAAAGGCAAAGTATTTACAGTAATATAAGTGGCTTGAAATTTTAATAATTTTTTTTTTTTCAGAACAATGATAAAGTGTTCAAAATAATGATAAATTCTTTAGAATAGTAATTACAATATATTATATTCAAAAATATATACAATTATAAAAAAAAAGTGCTTAGAATAGCGACAAAGTGTTTAGAGTAGTGATACATTTATTTAGAGTAATGATTTACTCTTTAAAACAATAACGGGATACAAATATACGTTGGAAGATAATAATGTAGTGTCTGCAATTGGATTTAATCTTGTTGCAATTCTTTTCCTTTTATTGTATGATTAGTGTTGACGCAACAATTTATTAAACATTAATAAACTATCAATATTAAATACCGGTTTGTTTATCTAGTCTAGTCTATAAACTATAAGAAATACAAGGATAGACAAATATAATGTAATTATTGATTATAGATTATCCCAAAAACTAAAATCGTATAACTTATTTCAAATTATATTGTTATATTTCTAGTCAGTCTTTCATATTTCTAAATATAAAAAGTATCAAATATCAAAAAGAGTTTATTTTTATTTAACTGAGGATATATACAAATATTACCGGCTCCTAAAGCTTGTCCCGTATCAGGGTCTTTGTCCGTCTTACCTCTTGATCTCTCAAGTCAAATCCCTCTACTACAAACTTCTCAAATTCCAAAATTAGCAAAAAATGACGTTCTTCGAACTATCATGTACGTATATAAAACTACACCCTAACCGAAAACGTATCAAAACACTATCCTGAAATTCTGTGTAAAAAAGTAAAAAATGGAAATTAAAATTTACGGCGTCTTAAAGTATTGAGTAATACTCAAAATATTGAGACTTTTATATAGGCTTAATGATAATAATTTGAACCAAACAACACTACACTACGAAACATAAAATTTTCAATAAAACGAGACTATATGAATGAAAGTAAAACATATTGCAGTGGCTACTAAGAAGGCTTTACAGTCTGGTAATTCCAAGGCCAGCACATCTATCTACTATTCCTACTCCTACGTTTCTGGTCAACACCGTAACTTTCTGACACTTTAACTAGTAACCTACCACACACCAAACTAGACCACTAACCATTAGACCAATCGGAGGTTCAATACAAATATCAATGTTGTTATAAATTAATAGACAAGACAAATGGTAATTTGTAAGTACTACAAAGTTTGAAATAAATTTTGGATAGCAGCACCACGGTGATGGTGATTTTAACCAGCATATTTCTTCTCCTAGAAGGTTTATCATGCTAATCTATACATCAAAAACTATACAATAAACCAGTCTTTTAATGCTGTTCACATGACGTGCAACTCCTTTCTACAAATCTCAATCAACTTCGAATGTCATTCTGGAATTCCAGAGAGTATCTCACATGAAAGGTCATAGAGTAGAGTTTTTTTTTTTATTTATTTAAAGACGAAAACCTCACGGTCATCATTGCCTTATAAAGGAAGATATTAACATAAAATAAAGACCCCTAGCCCTCAAACATAGAGTTGCCAGATGATGAATTTCAAAAAGCGGAAATTTGGGGGAAAAGCCAGACACACAATGAATATTACTTGCTATAAAAGGATCAGCAATTTTGTTAAAAATACGAATATTTAATATTAAGTCTACTTTAATACCAGGAAATTCGAACAAAGATAAGGAAAGTACGAAATTAGAGCGGCAGTGACGGGACCGGGAAGTAAAAAGTCAATGCCTGTTGTTGGTCGGGGCCCGGCCCAGGGGCGAGGAATGTCGCTATGTCAACATTTATACACTCAGAAAACAATCAATCTGATTTGCTATAAGTACATAGGCAGTAAATAATGTTTACCATCTAAAAGGAAAAAGCCGGACATTTCTCGAAATTTTAACAAGTCATGCAGGACACTTGGAAGACGAGTAAAAAGCCGGACGTCTGGCAACCCCACTCAAACACTCTAATGGAGTCAGGGTAGTGAGATATATATTTAGTCTGTAGAGACGTGATAGGGAAAAAATAAAGAGAGGAATTTAACCCAATACTATTTGAAAAAGTGTAGATCCAGCTAGGGTCCCTCGGAATTTGTCACTATAACAGGCAGTAGAGTACAGTCAGATTAGCATGCCAAGAGTAAGAGGGTCATCTAACTATAATACACGAACATAAAAATGGTTATACATACATCTGTTTTGCTTAGCTCTGGGTTAAAGCTACTCTTTCTTTATCCCAACTTCCCATCCTTTATTCTCGGCTATCCTGAATATTTGAGTACAAGAAATTCGTTTGCGTTTGAAGTGCAATCGGGTAACCAAAACTCTACCTCCCTCTTAAAACAATTCAAAACATCAAACGCGTTTAGTTTATTTCCTTATATTTCCTACAAAATCACTTAATTATTATTATTGTTCCAATTTTATTTTATTAATTAAATTCCACTCTACACTGTAGTGGTTTCCCTATTACAATAACACTACCCCCCAACACAGAACGTCTGTTACTAAATCCAATTTCAGCATTGCACCCCAGGCTCTAGTGCATATATTCTAGTTACTGCACAATGTAAAGGCCTATTGATGCCCAAAGCCCTACACAAAGGTAATAATTTGCTTCAGTTAATTTAAAACTCGTGTCACACAACTCCTATGGGACTTCATTATCCGTGTAATATGAATGTGCTCATTACCAGCTGACAAATAGTTCCACCATAAGGTTTGTTTTCCACTGTCATCGTGAAACGTTACACCTAACAAAAGACCTTATCGGAGCTCTCGTTAACGAGAACAGATATCGTTTTTTTTCTGTTTTTATTGACTCTGCTGATATTCGAGTTTCATTTTTCTTTAACGAGACCTCGTATATTTTGTTCTTTACTGTTCCTTCTGGAATAGGACAAGTTGTTATAAACACATCCTTTGGAAGAGAAATGATAATGATGTAGAGAACACATACAGAGACGGAGCGATTTTAATAGCAAAAACTTATAAATTGTATTACAATATGAATATAAAATTTTATTGTTTTGGTAGTTTATAGATTTAAAACGTCATTAAATTCTACAGTTATTGAAAATATATTAATTGTGCCAACGTATCTGAATACAGTTTAACATTTCCTACAAAGTCCAAGAGATAACTTTTGTACCTTACATTTAGAATATTTGAACTTATTACATTGTATAATTTACCAGTAACTTGTCTATTATGTAATTTTAACTTTACGCTACTTTTAAAAGTGAGTAATCCTTTTGGCAAAACAAATCAATATCATAGTTTTAATTACTTTCTTGTAAACTTACCGCAAGTTAATTTGATACACAAGTGGATTATATCTGTTCTAAAAGTTTCTAGTTATGTAATTGAAATCCCCTCCACTAAAATCTAAATCTAAGTAGGATAGCTGAATTGCAAACCAATTTGCATCCTTGATGAAGACGACCGCAAGTCTACTGGTTGGGGATTGGGTATTTGCCTACTGAACATTAATGGGTGGAGGTTTCACAGACAATACCTCTATAATACATAGAAAGTTATGTATTACATGTACGACATGAAATTGTACAGAACTGAGCGTTCTACAACATTTTCCTTAATATACCGTTAAAAACAAAAGTCCATTAGAAAATACTCATATGTCAATGGGTTTTTTTTTTAAATATCCTCGATTCGGTAAATAATAATAATTGGATTGCAGAAATTACAGACTGTGTTGCAATTTAAATACATCAGTTACATATTTAATTAAAATGGGATACGAGTGGTGTTGTACCTGACCTAAATTCAAAAATGAATTCTTTCTCTATGTTTCTACTTTTAACTTTTAATGTAAACATAACTGTAAGTATTAATATTTATGTAACGTATTCACAATTGAATGTTTCAAACTTCTCTACGATTTTATTTTAAGGAAAACACTCACTATATTACGTGTTATGTTTCAAAAATCTTCATTGTCTTTTTTTACCTCTGAAATACAGATAATGGTAAGTATATTTTACACTCGCTTTTGCAACAATAAAAACAACATCTATGACTATTTATTTTGTTGTTCAATTTGTGTTATGTGTATTATATATTTTTATAAGTTGATAAACATCTGAAGATAGGATTTAGTTTTAAAACAACTCTCGATGTCGTACAATAAATAGATAAATTGGAAACTGCTGTTCCACTCTAGACGTAATTACAAGAAAGTTTACTATACAGCATGTCCCGTAAATAAACTAACAAACTTTGGGAAATGATTTTGTGGGTCAGATCAAAGAAACAAATTAAAAAGAAAAAAATTTCTATAAACGGTAAGTTTTCAGATATCCGCCATTTTTTTACGAACAAAATTATAACTTTGGAAATAAAAAAGATATTGAGTTCATATTTGGTATACGTATTTTGTATGTTACATTTTATAAGTGTACTAAACATAAAAACTTTATTTTGAACATTTTCAAAGCTTCCAGAGTTATTGACAAACAACTGGAAACATAATTTAATTAATGTTGTAATACACAAGATTGACCTAGAAGTAAAATATTTTTGTAGTCTAAATTATTTCTTTTTGAAATTAATTTGATCATAATGATTATTTAGATCCCATACTAAACTGAATTTTTGTAAACATTGTAAGAAATCATTAATTTTGTTTAATAAACCAATGTCTCATGATGGACTCGTTCATAATTCCGTTACCTACAATAAGTTTGGAGTATTATTATTTTTTACATTTGTTTTATTAGTGTACATGTTACGAGATAGTTCGTAAGAAAAATTGAAATACTCGCCATTTAAACATAGAGTTAAGAATTCCATTTCAATTTTGTATGCTTCCATTTCAATTCAGAGTAATTGATTTTGTTATTTTTATTAAAAATAATAGAATTTTAAGTTAATAGTTTTTGAGACATTCAATATTAAATATTTTAAACGGCCGCCATTTTGAAAATATACTAAGTAAAGTCTTTATTTTCAGTCGGGCCTACACTTTTATAAATCATAACATACAAAATGTGTAGCCTATACCAAATCTAAACAAAATATCTTTTCTATTTCCAAAGTGAAATAATTTTTTTTTGTAAAAAACAAAATGGCGGATATATGAAAAACAAAGTGTTTAAGGGAAAAAAGGTTTTCTCATTTTTTTCTTTATCCTTACCCACAGAAACCTGAAATTTGGTAACTTACTTACGAGACACTCTGTATTCACATTAAATAAATAGAAAATATAAAAAACTTAATTTTAACAACAATACATTGTGAAGAAAATAGATAATTTTAATTTTTTGACAGCTTCGCCCTTATATTTTGGGTTTGAATTGTGTGTTTATGTGGGTGAGAATGTTAGTGATTTTTTTTTTCAAATTCATGATAGTAATAAGTTCTCATACATTCAGTTCCAAAGAAACTAACCGTCATGGACTCACTCATAGTGAATGCAGGTGTGGCGTGTACGCAAGGATCCTAAAATCCTAGCTGGATCTACACCTTTTTCACGTTGTCGTGGGTTATTTCCTATCAGGTCTCTCTTGACCATCCTTATACTCTGACGCTATTGGAGTATTCGAGGGCTAGCGGTTTCTATTGTATGTTATTTTTTTACAAGGTGATAATGACCGAAAGGTGCTCCGCCTTCAAACAACAAAATAAACCAAGAAACAAATCTCTCATGTAAAACAAAACCCATGTAACAAAGTTATAAAAACCTATGAATACTGTTTCTAAAATCATTCCATCTTCACTCTGGACTAAGTGAATAAACGCTACAATATTGTAGAAAACAAGAAAAAGCTCCTACCAGGTAAATATACAGAAAGGGAAAATAATAGTTTACCGACAGTATTGTTTATAAACTCCACCCTTGATAAGAACTTTACTCCATTTTGTAGCTTAGTGGTATAGTTCCTGTCTTAATAATACATTACCTCTCAGAAAACACACTTAACCTACATTGCTTACAGTACCATCTCAATTTCTCCCTTAAACACGTACAAAAACTATTACAATGAGCTATTTAAACAATTCCACCCTCATATTCAACATACCGCAACTTCTTACAAACGGAATATTCAGTTTTAATTAAACACACACACAGGAATATTCTCTACGTAGCTGGTAAAACATCTAGAAACAAACTTCTTTGTCTGTAAAATATCTCATCTCTTGCAAATAATATACAAGATGGTAATTGTATCGTAAGCTTGGTATCTCATTATTGATCATATGAACAATTATAAATGTCAGTGGGCCTTGTTCATGGAATTTAAAAACACGCAGCTATTTTAAACAGTTTTTCGTTTGTTATTCAGCTTATGACATACTAAAATTAGATACAAATTTGTAGATTTCAATTCTGCATCTAAATGTTACCAATCCTACATATCTACAATGATAAAATAGCAACGACATTGTTAAAAATTTAGTTCGGAATCCTCTCACGTACAAAGTTATATTCGTATAGTTTACAAGTTCCAGGGCAGTCACCGACACGAACGTAGCGAGTGGACGTTCCTTCACATATCTACAGCACAATAAATAAATAAAAAACAATAATTTAAATTATTATTATTTTGTTTTGTTCCGTTAAATAAATACCTTAATATATCAGGGAGTTCTACTACAGCACTCAAAAGCACATATAAATGTAATCTAACATAAACTGTGAACTACCAACCTTCCCACTCCACAGATGTATCACGTCGGACCCATCTAATTACTTAAACTAAACTGACATGAAAATTAAAGTTGAAGTAAGTTTCGTTTTAGTTTTCTACAAATTTAAATGAACAATCAACTATCTCTCCATATCTATCTTTTGTTATCACTTTATCTTTTGAAATAATTTTTCAATTTTTTAAGGCAAAACAATCTCATTAGAATCTCACTATTGGTTGGTTCATATGATATTCGCTTTACAGTTTCAAAATGAAGATTATTCAAATACCGATAAAAATACAATACAATTTTAAGGTAGATTATTAAGATTATTTCAAAAGAGTCTTTAAAACTTCAATGCATTATTTTCGTGATCACAGGGATGCTTTGTTTTGATGAAGAATAAAATCATTGAATATGACACATTTTGAAGTGATTTTAAATGAAACAGTACTAGATTTAATTATAATTTAACAAGACTAATATTTTACCTGATTAAACTAAAAATTAATTCTTCGTCTGTATTTTGTTTTTATATAAAGATAATTCATTAATATTTTTAAATTTCTCTACAATTTTATACCGATTTTAAATAATTGTATCGAATGAGTTTTAAAAACATTTTGTTAATAGACACTAAGAAATTAACAACAAAATCTATTATACGCTATCCCCCCTCCACCGCCAAACAATTTCGTTTGCTAGTGGTTAAAAATGAAAAAAAAAGAAGGGAAAAAAAACCCTGGATGCTGCCGTAAACATTACAATATCTTTAAAAAGATCATTTATATCTATTTAAAAATATGGTAAATTGTGAAACTTAAATCGCAAAACAACATGCCTAATACGTAAAACAAAATTCCAGTTTGTAAACAGTTTAAAAAAGTCAATGTGTGAACAAAATCGTTTGAATCTATTTTGAGAAAATTGCAATATTAATTTTTGAACAATCCCGAAATTTTGAGTTACTCAAAAAAACTCGTATTCCGAACAAAATTTACCCGCATTCTAAATTTTATAAAAATCAGTTAATCCATTATGATTTCACGGCAGATAAATCAACAAATCAAAAGAAACTCAAAATATTATTTTTTTTAAGACTTCACACAATCCACGCATATATATATATATATAAATCCTGTAAAATTCAGCACTCCAGAAGTAATTCCTATTTTGGAGTTACCTTTACAAAATTACGCGGATATAAAAGTTAAAAAAATATTTTTTGAAAAACAAACAGAATTTGAAATCTTAAAAAAATGTTAAAATTAAATTCTGCCCAAACATTTTCTCATTTCACACAAAGTCATTTACACACACACATGTAATCCCTAAACCAAAACCCTTAACAGATATTGAAATTCCTACAGTCCCAAAAACCAATCTTGTAATTTTATATGACTTTTTTTTACTGAACTGCGCATAGAATGTGTCCCAAAAGTTCCGGATTGGTTCAATAACTTGAAAACCAAAAAGCGACTTCTGGTGATACAAATCTACTTTTTTTCAAATGAGACATTTTTACCTGTACTCCAAAAATTAAACAGTAGTATTTTCGATGGGGTTTCCATTTAAGGTTATTTAGTTGCCCTCTTAAAACCCCCATTTTTTGGAGACCAGGTAAAATGTTTCATTTGTCAAAAAAAAGCAATTTTTTATCACCAGAATGCACATATAAAATATATTTTTTTATCATTTTAGATTTTCAAGTTATTGCACCCGTCCTGGACTTTTGGCACACTTTGTATATATTTTATATTTTAAACTAGTTTTCTTTCAAATTTTTTCTTGTCTTAGATATATCCTTACTTAGAGTAGCTATTAATTATATTTGTTTTATACGTTTTTCATAATTTTAGTAATTCTTTAAAATAGTTATGTTATTTTTTTAATATTTTTGTTTTCTGATTGAGTTTTTGTTGTATTATCATTTGGTTTTTCATCTGATTTAGTTGCGTTTTATATTATTACTTGTACCACTCATCTGATGTCGGTCTCTAGACTAGTTTCATGTGTATCCTTTCCTGTAGTGGAGGATGGACATTTTATTCTAAATAAAATATTTGAAAAAGTAAAATTGGAGATAAAATTTATTTAGAACTACATTTACAATGTTGACTTCGTAATAAGCAAACAATTGTTAATATGTCTTGTATATACAAATATTGTTAAATAAAATAAATATTTATTTAAAAATCAAACAAAACAAAATCTTTTGAAAAACAGCAAACAAAGATAGATAAATAATAATTTGCGGTTTAATTAAAGACGAACGAAACATCTTTAGAATTACCTTCCGGCCCCTCTCCCCTCTCCGACATCCAGAATATTATACCCTGCTGAGAGGAAATTAACCGCCTACAAAGGCTTTCCTTGATTGACATCTGCAGTTGAAGACCGAGGGGTCCCGATACTCTGCATGATACCCCCCGGGGGGAGTATAATACTGAAATCCATAAACACAGTAATAATGGAAAAATTCACGTTAAGTTACCTGTTTTTAATTTCCTAAACGTTATTTTTCTTAGAATCTTGTTAAGCAACGTTCAAACCTACTGACATTTTTTACTTCTCATTTTTACTTTGTGGAATGTAATATAGAGGAGGTTATAATCGATGTAGTTTTTGCAGCTAGATTCATTTTGAGGTCACCCGAGTCCAAAATAAGTTGTTTTTGGAATGATGTCGGTCTGTTGTGTGCAGACAACGGAATTGCGTGGACCGATTTTAATCAGATTTAGTATATGTTTGCATATTTTGACGTATCTCAGGACTTTTTAAAACATATCATATTAATAAAACGCTAAGTCTGTCCGTTTGATTTTTCAACTCGAAAACTGTATAGGCTAGGGAACTTGAAATTTTGCACAATCGTAGACATTAGTGAGAAACTACTAAAACCGAAGTTTCAAGTATATAAGTCAAGTGGTTCCTGAGATATAGGTTCCTGAAGTTTCAGAAATCTCCATATTGAAACTATTTCGATATATAGGCTAGGAACGTGAAATTTTGCACGATCGTAGACATTAGTGAGAAACTACTAAAACCAAAGTTTCAAGTATATAAGTCAAGTGGTTCCTGAGATATAGGTTCCTGAAGTTTCAGAAATCTCCATATTGAAACTATTTCGATATATAGGCTAGGAACTTGAAATTTTGCACAATCGTAGACATTAGTGAGAAACTCTAAAACCGAAGTTTCAAGTATATAAGTCAAGTGGTTCCTGAGATATAGGTTCCTGAAGTTTCAGAAATCTCCATATTGAAACTATTTCGATATATAGGCTAGGAACTTGAAATTTTGCACGATCGTAGACATTAGTGAGAAACTACTAAAACCAAAGTTTCAAGTATATAAGTCAAGTGGTTCCTGAGATATAGGTTCCTGAAGTTTCAGAAATCTCCATATTGAAACTATTTCGATATATAGGCTAGGAACTTGAAATTTTGCACGATCGTAGACATTAGTGAGAAACTACTAAAACCAAAGTTTCAAGTATATAAGTCAAGTGGTTCCTGAGATATAGGTTCCTGAAGTTTCAGAAATCTCCATATTGAAACTATTCGATATATAGGCTAGGAACTTGAAATTTTGCACAATCATAGACCTTAGTGAGAAACTGCTAAAAGTTTGAAGTATATAAGTCAAGTGGTTCCTGAGATATAGGTTCCTGAAGTTTCAGAAATCTCCATATTGAAACTATTTTTTCGATATATAGGCTAGGAACTTGAAATTTTGCACAATCGTAGACATTAGTGAGAATCTACTAAAACCGAAGTTTCAAGTATATAAGTCAAGTGGTTTTTACCACTTTTTTACCCGTTGTAACACGGGTACGCGGGTCGCTTGTGTTAGTATAACTCATAATTTTTGGATAGCTGCCATTAGAAAATAAAAACGATTTTCTAAAAATCTGCTCCAACGATTTTGATCAAATTGCAGGACTTTAAATCTAAGGACTCAAATAAAACGATTGGGAGAGAAATCTGATTGAGAATATTAGAACAATGTCGACAGGAATTGCGATATACTAACCACACATTAGCCGTATTGAAAGGTCGTTTAGCACGCCTAGGATGTTTAAAAGTTATTGTGCCACAGTTTCATTTAGTTTTTAATATAATGAATCTATGTTTAGTCCGTCCTTTTAGTTCCCACGCTCACCCACTGGCAGAAATAAACACCTACCATCCCAAACAGAATTTAAAAGTTGAAAATAATTGATTTTTATCATGACATGCGGCAGCTGGCGAAGCGCGCTACAATTCGCCGAACTCCGTATGGCTGACATAGTAATTAGGGTTGTTATTATTCTTAATTTGTATTCTGTCCATTTTAAAATGTTATAATATATCTTGACTAACTAAAAACCCAATTATTATTGTCTTTATAATTTTTTTAAACACGATGCAAAGCGTCAAGATATATATAATTTTTCGATCACTTGAATAGAAAAATAAACACATTGTGTAAAAATAAAAATCCTATTTAACTTCCTGCTAAAATAAATAAGAGACAATCAGATATTGTTGCTTTGTCTACTACCGTTACTAAAAATACAAATGAAAAATGAAATCTGTTTGCCGAAAACAGTGTCGCCAACTTGTGAAACTGATACGAGACCAACGTACACCATTACGCTCATATGCATACCATAAAGACATAGAAATGTTCTAAACTAATATAAATACATACTAGAAGTAATACTAAAGTGTTACCTAGTTTATTGAAAAAACACCAATACACGAACCTGAAACAAAAACAAAATGAATTGTTAAAAGATTATAAAAACATGCCACACTATTGAGGGTAGTAAAAAAATCTTTAAATTCCTATTCCCATTATTTCCAAACTAATTTCATTTCATTTTTCACTAGATAGAATAAAACTCGAACCAAAGTTGTCACAAAAATTACGTTAATTTAATCAAACGCGTTTCAACGACAAAGTCGCCATCCTCAATGATACATGAGCTACAAACTATAAGTTTCTGAGATCTTGTGTTCGAGTTTTATTCTATCTAATATTATCTCACAAGTCAAGCTCAACATTTATTTATTATTTTTTACTTTTAACACTAGAACAATCAATTCACACATGGCGAGCAATGTTTGCCAGATCATAATTACTACAATCTAAAGGAAGAAAATTTGTAAAAACAATGTGTTTTTATTAACATATTTACATGTACTTCCATATATTTTGGAAAAATAATAAACAAACAATATTACAAATCAATGTGAGAAACTTTCTTACAAGCTTTTCTAGACATCTCGAACAACCAATACATTTTTTTTTTTTTTAACAAATATCAATAACACCAACAATAAAACCCTAAATCTGGTTACCAAGTTACTTTGCTGAAAATAATGTTCGGTACACGTACTTAAAATACAAACCTTAGTTTAAAAAAACAAAAATAATTATAAAATGTAATACCACCAAAGTCGGACAATAAGTGTTCACATCTATTTAAACTAATTATTATAACTTCATTAGATTAATTAGTTTGCATTAAATTCATTCAAAAATCTAATCATCAATGTAAGAAACAATATTTTGACAAATAGATAAGATTCTGAGCTCTTTAAAAAATTGATAAAAACATTTCTCATTTCCACAATTTCCATTAATTCTGTACAACATTATACAGTGACTAAAAATATTAAAAATGCAATTAAATAACTACAACATTGTAAAGGGTCAACTACTGATGGATGCATTTAAGAAATTAGATCACCATCAATAATTTCAATGATAAAGCATTTGGTCTAATTCCCTGAATAGTGTTATTAAAATGAACATTAAATTAGAGTTTACACAATACAACTACTAATTATGTAAAGACTATAATCAGCAGTATTAAATTTACTCCGTAGTAAAATTTGTTGGATTTATTAAAAAAATGATAATAAATTGTACATTAGTGGCAGTAAATCCCAATAGCTGATGTATTGGAGGACATTTAAAATCCCGTATAGGGGATACATAAGCTTAATCCTTGCTTTTTGTGCACGTACGTGGTTCAACGTATAGAAAAACACGCGTACACGCGTACATAGAATCTAGCGCAATCATGGGAAAGTAACATTAACACAAACTGGTTAAGAACATAATGTTAAATTTTTTAACATCTCTATTCTCTAACAAGTTCCCTAATTTCTTTACAATGTAGTAGCATATTACGTTACAAATCCGGGAAATCACATTTCGGGCGAGTCTCTTACGATATCATACTCTAAAAAAATCAAAATTTAAGACAAATTTTTATTTTTTCACGGAAATCAACACTAATTAATACAAATCGAGTTATATAAATAACGGTTATTTAAACATATAGTGCAACATTAAAAAAATTGTATTTAAACTTAAATAGTACTATGTGAAAACAATAAGTGTTTAATTTGTTATTTTGTTACAAACAAATGCTCCTAAGAAACAGCTGATTTCATTACGTGATAGTAACGTTGCTACTAGCATGTAATGAAATCAGCTGTTTCTATTATTGGTCACTTCTGTAATTAGGTGTTTTCCGAACTAAACGCCATGTATTGAAAGTTGATGGAAATTGAAGTAGAACGATGTTATGGACGAAATGGTTTCAGGTTATGAGATGGGGGGTGCAATGGACTTGAGTATGCAACACCAAGATGAAACTGATCCTTATAGTCTGTCTCAAATCTTACAACTTTCTAATCAAAATGTATTGATGTAATAGGCTGAAATTTGTTTTGAGCCAAAAGTTAAAAGTAAGAGGCAACAAGGTCCTCGATCTAAAGTAAGTGTTCCATGCCCTGACATTGTGAAAAAGTACAATGCTTTCATGGGGGGTGTTGATTTAGCTGACATGCTTATTTCACTGTATCGTACTCATTTACGTTCTCATAGATGGTACCTTGCCATATTTTCGCAAATTATTGATATGTGTGTATCCAATGCCTGGCTTGTTTATAGGCGAGACTGCAAGAAAGCCAACACTAAGACAACTAATATAATCGCCTTGAAAGCATTCCGGTGGAATATTGCCAATAAGTTGTTGGCTAAAGGTAGAAAGTACTCTAACAACCCTTCAAAAGCTGTTTTAGAAACAAAGAAACCAAGCAATGCTATTGATCAAGATCTTCGATTTGACTGCATAGACCACTTTCCTGATATGTGTGAGAAGGGCCGATACAAATTATGTCAGAAAGGACAGACAAAAGTGAAATGTGTAAAATGTGAAGCCAGACTATGCCTTACTCAGGACAGAAATTGTTTTTTTCAGTACCACCACAGAAAGTAACAGTACTTTTAGCAAAGATATACTTGTGTTTTATTTCAATTTATTTTTTTAGCTTAGTAAAAAAAGAACTGTATTTTTCTTGATTAGATTTTAAATACAATCTAACCGATGTATTTTTTCTTCCGAGAATGTTATGATTTTTGTAACCTTAGATAATTAGCACCTACCATTGTTCATTCATTTTACATACTATAAGTAATACCATAGCGTTATCTTAAATTTCTTGTAAATAAAATACTTTATGAAAAAATAGCAAGTGTTAAATCCTTTAAGCTCTTTGAAACGTTTTAGTTTACTCTTGGCAATGTATCCTTTTAGATACTGTGTAAAACTAATATCAAGTTCAGAGTATTTGGCGGTGGATCCAAAAAGATACACTTCTTTTTTACCAATTTTGAGTAATAGAAAATGATAAATATATTTTTTTAACATTTTTTAATTAATCAGGAGGTATAAAAGAAATTTAAAAATGCATAAAATGTGAATTTATAAAAAGTTTTTTTTCTTGCCAAGAAAAGGGTTAAACATCAAAATTATCATTTCTATAAAGTAGAAATTTTTAAGAATTGTAAATATTACCTAATGATATTTGCATATGAAGTAGAGTTAAAAATCTGCTTTAAGTTGAAAACAAACTGTAACGATACTGAAATTCCAAAGTTATAAGATTGTACATACACGACATGAAAATCACCCAATAAAACATATTCACCTACCAAAACTTATTTCATCAAAATCCATACCACAGTAGATATAAATATCAATCATATTTTGTTAATCCATATAATATAATTTGTGCAACATTTACAGTGATAGAATTTTCATTAAAAAAAGTAAACAAAATCAGAGTAATAAAAAGAAGAAGAGTGAAGATATATTACTTAGGAGGAAAAGGATGTCTCTACAGTTAAGATGAAAAAAAAAGTTTTGGAACATTCTATTCAAAACATCTAGAGACAACATCATTGTTAAACGTCCAGGAAAATTAAGTGTTTTAAAATAATTATTTTGATGATAAAAAATACAGCTAATTCGCTAAAACCTAATATCCCAAATTAGAAACATTGGTAAGTTTTTGTTTTTTTTTTCACCTCTCCATGAAATAGATTCAACATTATAAAATCACCTTTCATCCTGATTAAATCCAGCCAAAATTGACCAACGAAAATTACAACTCTCTAAAAATTCATTAAATGTCTTAATAAGAAAAATTCAAAACTGTGAACGTGAGCATTAAATACATTTTTAACACAATACACCATTAACTTTGCACCATATTAATCATCACTTATCCACTTCCATCACACACTTTTAATTAGTTTTATGATATCAAATGTCCTAATTATTTTAGGATAAACTTTTATAGTTTTAAACCATATTTATTTTGTGCACCTAAAAGTGTTATAAAAATGACAATTTTGTGGACCTTTTACAACCCGAGATTAAGAGTATACATTTTTTCATCCTGTGTTACTGAATAATGAAAAACAAATTCATATTAAGTCTGCCAGAAGTAAGATTACGAACGTGAGTTTTACACCACCCCTATTTTTATACCTATGGCAATCTGCATCATCTAAACGTGTAGCTCGATTTATAGAGCGCACACTTATCTCACCACAGTTCGAACTAATAAACCGTCACAAAATTTGTTCCTTCTTGTTTAAACGCAAAACCTTTCAGTTATCACTTTATAAAAGAGAAGTAGAAAAGATCAAAAAATAAAGACTCACTAGCCCTCGCATACTCCAATAGCGTCAGGGTTGAAAGAGAATATGAGTTGGTTAAGTGAGATAATATTTTAATACCTGTGCAGCAAGTTGTAGATTTAAGTTTAAGTATGAGGATGCAATTTGTATTTTTTATTTATATTGCGAAAGAGTTGTGTATCTATATATGTATTTCTGTATATGTTTAAATAATGTATTTTACACGTGTACGTTATATAGTTACATTTTATATTATATTAATTAAAAATTACATATACTATATTAATATAATATAGTTATATTTCAATCTTGTATGACAGAAGATAGAAAATAGATCAATGTTATTATCCAGTCCTAATATATAATCTAATAATGATAATCAATTCTCCAGAACTTTACTAATAAAAATTGTGCTAGTAATAAGTTTTAAGACATAAAATATTAGGTCAAACACTCTCTACTTGTTTCTTACTTTTCTTTTAAGAAGTTTAACAAGGGTACAAAAAATTAATATTAAAAAAAATATATAATAAAATGAAGTTAAGAAAATTGAAACTATTTTTTTAATGTAAATTCCCTTTCGGTCTAAACTACAGGTAAATCGTTCTTACTTTAAACTATTTATCAAATAAATATTTATTTTCTAACATCAGTTTATTACATTGTTTCGCCGATCATTTTAATTATTATTTTTAGAATAGAATATCTTTTAATTACTAGTGTTATGGTTAAGTTTTAATAAACGAAATATTAGGTCAAACACTCTCTACTTGTTTCTTACTTTTCCTACTAGAAGTTTAACAAACGTACACAAAATTTATATATTTTTTTAAGCAAAGAAAATAATAAATTGATTTTAAGAAAATGAAAACTAGTAAATTCCCTTTTGGCCTAAACTACAGTAAAATCGTTCTTACTTTAAACTATTTGGTAAATCATTATTGATTTTCAACGTGATCTGATTACATAGTTTCATTTTAACAATGATTTTGAGCGTAGAATATCTTCTAATTAACCATGTTATGGTTAAGTTTTAATAAATTAAATATTAGCTAAAACATTCAGTATACTCTTTTGTTTATTTTTCCTGAAATTTATATACAAAAATAAAATTGTTAATATTAAGTCTCTTATTTTACATCTTATCTGCAAATTCAGTTTAAAAAATCCTTTCATCAAAAATCGTATAAATAATGAACTGTATTTGTTTAAACAACATGTTAACTATCGGCTTGGATTGCATTATGAAAGATAAATATATATTATTTATTCTGATCTTTTTTTTATGTCACTCTACAACCCTTATATTGAACTTGAAATTACCGGTTTCAAAAATAATCAAGTTGTCATTGTCAGATTGTTTCCATTAACTAACAAGTTTCGTCACTATCTAAGAAAACACAACACAACACATGTTAAAACAAACAAAAGTTTCTTCACCATGCATGGTATTACAACGGAAGTCTGTAGTTCACTTAACAAATTGGTTACAGTCTCCACTCCTAGATTAAATATAACCTATTGAAATATTTATTTACGATATTGGACTGATATGAACAAGTCGAATGTTTCTCCTCAACGTTTCTTTAAGCTGCTGCAAATCATAATCAAAAAAATCAAACCAATAATAGAAGCCAATGACTGCAAGAAATGACACCCACAGAACCCAAAACCAAAAACCAGCCATGTATGTATCGAATATGGAAACAAGCTTGAATACAAGTTGAATAAAGAACTAAGTAAATATGGAATCATACTGACATATAGAACTTCGAACAGTTTCAAAAAGGAACCATCCAACTATGGATAAATTAAAGGTTAATATTACAACTTTAGTTACTTTAGTGTACAAAAGAGCTGTTCGAATTGCCATAGTTTGTAGATAGGTTCTTTCAAAACCCGTTTCAAAGAGCATGTTCCTAAATGAACAACTCAAGAACAATAATCCAATTTCGCAAAACATATTATAGACCACAATCAATTCTTCTGTAAATATGCAGGAATACCCGAGTATCGTTAACAAATGTAAGAAACAAACTCCTTGGAGGAATATGAAATCTATAAAGCCACCATAAACCAACCAAACCATTATGCTTAATGATGAATTAAAATTCACTTCCAAAGGAATTTTCAGCTCAATCATATCAGTCCAAACTTGTAAATAAATATTTCAATAGATTGTATTTAATCTAGAAGTGGAGACTAATCAATTTGCTCAGTGGACTACAGACTTTCGTTGAAATAACTTTTGTTTGTTTTAACTTGTGTTGTATTATCTTTGCTACATAGTAATAAAGCTTATTAGCAGAAAGAAATCTGATTATGACAATTTGATTATCGAAACCGGTAATTTTAACTTCAAAAAATGATTGTACACAGAACTAAAAAATTGTATGAATAGATAATACATAATTATCATGTATTACAATAAAAAAATATACAACTTTCATTCACGAAACATTAACAATACTCATTTTAAACACTGACGTGTAAATCATTCAAAATAAAATCCCACCATAGCTAATAAAATCTTTACATAATAATTTGACACCGTGTTACAACTTCCGTATCATACTTTTCTCTTTATTATTTGGTTTCCCTTCTTCTGTCATTTCCTCTTGTTTGGAGCCCATTAAGGGAATCACAAAAAGCCAAGAAGTTGATATGCCTTAAAGGGCCCTCAACAGAGGGGAGGTTTTCAATGAAACCAAAGTTCAAGTGAGGGTGGATAATACGTAAGGATTATAATGCATCCATTACTGGGATTAGGGGATGCTAGGATCCGTAGCAGGGGGAAATAAAACATTATTAACCTATTATTTGTAAACAGAATTATTTGTAAATAATACCGTAAATATATTTTTTTATCTAACTTTTCATCTTAATTAAAATCTAATGGATCAACAAAAACACACAATGGGGTCATATTATCACTCGGCCGAGATATCGAATGTCATTCTTTATTTCTACGTTTCAAGGTTGAGACACAAACACAATTTTTTAATAAGCAAAATGTAGGGAACATATTGTATAGAAAACTAAATGTGCAAAATACAGTTTATTGAGGTTCTATTTTATCTTGGAAATTAATGGACGAAGATATTTAATTATTTTAAGGAAACAGGAGCCAAAATATTCTGTATAAGTCTGAATAATTTCCATGTTAATATATATGCAATATTGTTTAAAAAATCAAAACTGTTAAAATTTACAATTGGAAACAAATTGCTTGAACCTAATATATAATTAATTAATACTATTGCTATTCAGGTATAATATTGTCCGTAATGAGTACAAAAAACAACCTAAATTCAAAAAAATTACCCTAACCTCTTAAAGTCACGATGACAACTGATTCTTTGAGACTTAAAAGTAAACCATTTTAAAAGGGCTGACATTTTAGTTTTTTTTGGTATTTTCAGATATTTTAAAAATATAACAAATTATTTCGACTCTCTTTTCGCCTATTTTATCTAGTACATTTTTTTCTTCCGTGTAACCATCGTTAATTCATTTGTTTGTTTTTCTCTGTAAGTTTGGTTTAAATACATAGGTAAAGTTTGTGTACTTTAAGCTGATATAAAAGATCTCTCTGCATCTCATCAGGAATCAAAATCATATATTGGTTTCATGCAACTTGTACCTAAATTAACGTTGGTTTATATTGTACTCGAGTCATAAAACCCATTTTGAAATAATTTAAATTTACAAGAAAGAATATTGTTTAGTAAACATACAATAAAATAGCAACACTTTGTTTTGTTATTACCAGTTTTGTATACCATCGTAAAAATAGTGCAAAATACCTACAATTAAAAAACAAAATTGTTTTTCCCCAAAACGTTCAGTAAAATTTTAAATTGTTTTGCAATGTTTCAAAGCCAAATTGTGGAACACTTATTTATAACAATAATTTTAAGTACCGGTAAGTTTTCTAAATTTATGTTAAACACCCATTCAAATCAAAGTACATCAATTTATAATATTATTTGTAGGTTACGTACAATTTGAACTTTTAATCGTAGAGGTTAG
Organism: Aphrophora alni; assembly: GCA_963513935.1. Classification (NCBI taxonomy): domain Eukaryota; kingdom Metazoa; phylum Arthropoda; class Insecta; order Hemiptera; family Aphrophoridae; genus Aphrophora; species Aphrophora alni. The sequence goes on along the minus strand of OY740769.1, from coordinate 7,150,563 downwards.
ATTTCTTTAAAACAGAACCAACCGAAAGAAAATATCGCAATTTATATTGTAAACCGTAATATTATGCTTATTTATTGATTCTGCTCACGGTAATATTCTCACGTCACTAAGATCCGAAATAAATCGATATAACGGTTGTTATAATAGCGTAACTATCGATTTTATATTTTTATTACTGATAACTCACGAACCGAAATTTTTTGAGAAAAAACGACCCTTTGATTGGCTACATTTGAGTAAACTTTGATCAATCTCTCTATAGCTGATTGATAAAATCGTAGTTTCGTGTTTTTTATCACAAATGTACAGTTATCAAAAACAAAATTAAAAAATCAGATGGTTAAAATCCGATTTCCCAAATTTGATTAAAATCGGTGCACACGTTTGGTCTATAAGAGCACATCACATAAGAAAGGTTTTTGTGGATATACACGAAAACTCGAGATCGATTTTTTGACCCATCACATAACTTTTTCTATACTACTTATAGTGTGTGCTAATAATATAAAGGGCCCGAAGGCATATAGGGACAGTTATTTTTATGAAGTTAAAGTCTTTTAAACGGTTGTTTAAATTATGCAAACAGACAGTCAGATATGAGTGTGAAACTATATGTTTTAACTACAACCCTAACAAAGAGAAATCAATAAAAATTCAATTCATCTCACAAAAACTGATTTTAAAAATATACTACATTTTGAGGTTAAATTATGTTGTATTCATCATACAAGAAACGTGTTTTCGCAATTTACTTTAATTTAAAATCCAAATAATTATTTTTTTCATATGAAATGTTGAGCTTGACATATGATAAAAATTATACAGTATAACAAACACACAGAACACAATTCTCACAAAAAATACGCCTAAGTATCAGACGCGTTTCAACGACAAGGTCGTCCTCTTCAGTGATACACCAGCCACACCAACCAAACTATAACTACTGAGGCGTATTTTTTGTGAGAAATGTGTTCTGTGTGTTTGTTACACCGTATTTTTTTCATATGTCTAGGCGACGCTGTGTTCAAATTAGAAGAGGGGGAAATGATATCTGACACTTAAAATTTGGCTCAGCACCAACATATTAATGTATTGTCAAATAAACATACATATTCGTAATCAGAATAACTTTTAGTTTCATTTGATACGCACACATATTATTTCAAAAAAAATAATAATTTGTTTTAACTACCCTCAAATTTAATTTTTTGTTACAACTGTATTTTTCCCATTGCCTATATAAATTCAAAGTTTGAAATATATAGGATTAATCCGTCTTGTCTTGTGTGTGTTTTTGGTTGCGACTTACAGACATACAGACGGACAGACAAACGCGCCAAATTAAAAGCCACCTTGGACCCTAAAAAGTGAAATTCGCACACACGCGATAACGCGTATTTTCATCCACATTACGGTGATACAGAACTAGCAGTAAAGGATGAAAATAAGCACAATTTTTTATGATTGGTGTTAAAGTTGAGGGTATGAATGTCATGCTATCATTACATAATGGTTATTGACGTATCGCGCAACCCTTCATGTTAACCTATACAACTACTGTATATTTATAGCGAGGAAATTTATTGAATAATTTAATATCTTTTCTTTAAGTAATAAAGTACTCACGCTAAGATATTGACGTGTATTGCGTGGCCCAGACATTAATATAATGAAGTGAATCTAATACAAATAATACTTTAGACATTACGTCTACAGCCTTTCCATTAAATTAGACAATAGTTTATAAAACTTATTGTTGATAAAACCCGCAATGACATTCGATTATTTCTGTGTTCTAATTCTTTGCTTTTTACAACATTATAAAATGTGGTTTGTTACTACCAAAAGCGTTTGTAAACCTACGAACAAGTTTTTGACTGTAATGTATTCGTAATTTAATATATACAGGGTGTTAAAAAAGTGTGGAACCACCGAATTATCTTTTAAATGTGTACAGATAAAGAATACGTGTATACAACCTTCCTACATATCCTTTGGTGTGTAATGTAGTTTTTTTCCAATGTCAGAGGACACCCCGAGGAGGGTGCAGTAAAAATTTCTTACGGAAGTCTATGTTGAGTGGCACATCATTTTTTTTTTCTGAGTAAGGACCCGAAAAATTTCATCTCAAAAGGACCAGCTTATCAAAAATGGCCACTGGTCAAAGTTTCAAAACATTGGTATTTGAGTTTTCAGTACCTTTTTTATATTTAAACGCTATACAAGCCTGTTATAAAGTTATATTTGATTATCAAACTGAAGAATGGTCGTAAAAAAGCGTTGAATAACTATCTTATTTTTATCGTACAAAATAAACTATTTTGGGGATTTAGTATGACGTAAAAGTAGATAATTACCATGAAAATAGTTATTTGTGAAACTAGTGAGCAAGTGAAATCTTGTTACCATTGTTTTCCTTTAGCCATGACAAAAACAGTTCATACTGGCGGTCGTACTTTTTTTCCTTGATTTGACAGGAAGGAGATTTAGTACAACGTTGTTAGCTTTTTCCGCTAATTTAGGCGGGGTATTTGACAGGTTTTCATCCTTTGAACTGTCCATATTTTAAAACTAACTACACAGAATATAGCAGTAGTGCTAAACAACACATCAACACTGAGTAGAAGTTCTCACGTCAAAACTGAGGTTATTTATGAATATTACAAATAACTTACGTGTATTGTTGAGGAAACGGGATTGCCAACTTCAAAACTCGACAAACGAAAAATACTCTCCGTGTACATACACTGTCAATCAACTTCATGAATAATTACTTCCTTTTTCAACTTTAAAATGTTGTTTTGTTGTTTATTTATGTTATTTTACATGTAAGAATTAATCTAACCTACATACGGGACATTTCCTGTATATTATAAATCAATTCAAATTAAACTTAACCTAAATTTCGTTTTGTTCGATTGCGATTCGGAGTGAACAAAGTAGTGGGCAAAGTGAAACTGTTGAGAAATCAACTGTTTTGCCAAACTAATTTAAATGAACAAAATGCCACTTTGTCAACAACTGTAGACAAGCATAGTTTAAAACAAATTTTAAATAGCAACTACAATAATTTTTAACTTGCGGATCTATGTTTTTGTCGTCCAATAGATTTTAAAACCGATTTACCATTAGGGCTAAAACTTATAGTGAGTATCCCCAATCCTGAGGGAATCTAGTTGGATCTACAACTTTTTATGTAATCTATGTTTAGATCCCTCACTTTCATCTTTCCTATAATGTCACTTTTGATTCTTTTCAGCTCATGAGGCAACTTTCTAGAGTAATCGAAGGCTAGAGGTTTTTATTTTATATTCTGTTTTTATTAGACGATGATGACTGAGATGTTTTTCGCCTTTAAAGTAAAAATAATAACCGTAACACATAATAATACATAGACTCTATTAATAATAATGTATTAGATTGTAACTATTCTAATCCATTGCATGTCTATAATACCATGTGTCCAAAAAGTCCCCCCCTCTTATTTTTTTTATTAATGGAAATAGACAGATTTGCTTTGGGGAAAGTTTAGATAACCAAAGGAGGAGTTTTTGAAGTATCAAAATTTTCAACCCTTACCCCCGAAATGGGGTAGTTTGGGGGTAAGTCAAGAATTTTAAATAGCAGCCCCTATTCACTGATACCTCATTTTAAAGGTCTTTTCAAAATAAGAATAATTGTGAATGTTAACCTACAAACTCCGGTTATTTTTATTACATTACAAACTGTTCTAGGTTGGTAAATTGATGGTAAGAGCCTTACCTTGTTTTTTTAGCTCATATTACGTTCTTGAAATGGCTACCATTTACTTTTTGGTAGAAATAGATTCTGGACTCAAAAATTTGTTGTACATTTCGTAACATTTCCGGTCTAATTATTAACGTAAAATTCACAATTCGATTGGTCGCTGTGTTGGGTAGGATGAACTTAGAGACCTCGGGTTTGCACCATTATTCTTATTTTGAAAAGACCTTTAAAATGAGGTATCTATTTTTAATAGGGGTTGCTATTTAAAATTCTTGCTATACCCCCAAACTACCCCATTTTGTGGGTAAGGGTTGAAAATTTTGATACTTCAAAAAACTCCTCCTTTGGTTATCTAAACTTTCCCCAAAGTAAATCTGTCTATTTACATTAATAAAAAAAATAATAGGGGGTGGAACTTTATAGACACATGGTATATTTATTCCTATTTTCAAGATGTATTGAGGAAAATAATATCTTTGCTTAGTTAGTGATTAACAAAGTTAGTGATTAATAAAATTCAACTTTTATAAAAAAAATTAAATAAAAAAAAAAAATCATTAAAAGTCGTCTACGCAATGAAAACCAAACAATAAGTTCTGGATGGAAGGGAGAATCCCAGTAATGGACATCCCCTTTGTGACACTTTGAGCCTGTCCAAGACTTACTCTGTGTCCCCTGTATGCAGTTACAATATCTTTCATATGACAAAACATATTGTATCAACAAATTTACACGTATATTCGAGAGTATATTTGTAGTTTATACAGAGTGATTGGAAACGCTTGATAGTTACAAGAATTTGAGTACACTTGACCTATTCAAACGAAACCATCGTTTGATATAAAAGAGAATCCCTACTTTCAAATTTTCCTACTAAAGTATGAATTTAATATTCTAATGTAAACTTTCACTTTTTTTTTTAACGACTTCATCAAACATCGCTAATTTTATTGAGCTTATTTTTTTTAACATGAAAACATATACACAGTGATTTAAAATTGAAAGCAATACTGAGGCAAAAACTGATCCTAAGGGTAAAAATAAAAAACAAACATCTCGTTTTCAAGTTACGCCTAGTGAAATATTTTGCTCCGATTCGTCTCCGCAACTAAAATGAAAACATACTGTAACTCTAGGGACCCAAATTAAAATATAAATTTAGTGGTTTTGCCTGTTATTAAATACCATAGGGTCAAAGAACTATACCACCAGTAATTTCCAAGAACATTGATCTAAAATACAAGTAATTGGAGTTGAATACTTTTTATTTTTTAGATTTTGCGAGAAGAGAATATAAAGAAGAGAATTTATAATTACTTATTCTTACTAAAATGGTTGTAATTTCCTCACAAACAAAATTATAACGATATTTAATGATCACGCTAGTAACCTTACTCTGAAAATCAAATTTAGATATATTAACATTTACAATACAATATCATTTATGCTCGTAAAATTACAAGTTGTTTTCATTTTCCTTTACAAAATTGTAATTTTACTATTTATTTATTTATAACTCTTTTTATCTAGGGTTATTCTGATTCGTTGGCAATTGTTAAAATATATATACTGTGTGTACCAAAAGTCCCGGACCGGTTCAATAACTTGAAAACCAAAAGAAGATATTTTATATGTCCTCTAATAAAAAAAAAATGTTTTGGCGAATTGGACATTTTTTCCTGTTCCTTAAAAAATTATCTGAAATGGAAACCCCCATCGAGTTAAAGCCCTCATGTTAAAGGGCTTATTTAGTAAAATAACTGCGCTAACTAGAGGTCGATATCTTACTCCTATTCTATCTAAAATGGCGGCCGTTTAAATATTTGAACGGTTATTTTACTTTATTCACTTATAAAATAGGACGATAATAACGAGTATAAGTTAACATTAAAAATTTTGTCTTAACAAAATAGTGGCTGGTTGAAATAGTTTTTGGGTAATTACAACTAATCTAGACTTGTAATAGCTTATTTTGTGTTACTTAATACCAAGATCGAAGTCGTAACGAGAACTTAAATCAAAAGACAACGATCAATCATCAACTGCATGAAAATATTTCATTTCCTTTATCGGGGGGGGGGGGGTTGCGTAAAAAAACTTTAACTTTGATAAACACATTTACCTTTCAGCCAACCTTTTAGGGAATTTAATTATAAAAACTTGATGCAAATGAATTCAATAGAAAAACTATTGCAAGTTACAGATACTTATTTTTATGAAAAGGAAAAAATAGAAAAAAAGCATAATGAAGAAGTTACCATTTGTTTTTGTTTTTTTGTTTTGTTTTTTAATAATAGTTGAATTTCTGTAATTTCCAGCTGCCCCAAATTTTAAGGTTCGAAATATGTTCACATAGGAAATTTCACTAAAATCTGTCTACACATTTGAGTTATTGACCACAACATATACGACAGATATCATTAAAACCACCAATTATTTGGACTCAAAGTATCTTAAAACTGATATATCCTCCAAAAAATCTACATTTTTTTACTTTACTTAAAACGACTGGTTGAAGTAGTTTAACGGTAATAGATTATTTTGTGTTACTTAATACCAAGATCGAGCTCGGCAACAAGACATTCATTTCAACAGACTCAGCAACAGACGTAACACAAACTCATTTAAACTCGCCTATAATTCTGTTAAAATATTGACAGATTCATTTTAATTTGACGCATTTGTACGTACAAAAAATAATGTTAATGACAAACGGTAAGCTTTGAGAGGGAATTACAGATTCCAAAGGGAGAGTAATTATGGGACTCTGCATCCAGTAATACTAAAGGGATTGTCCAGGAACAAAGGAAATGCCTGATATCATCAACAGGTCTCGATGCAATATCAGGATAATTAATCAGATGAGCTCAGTGTAACGTGAATTTACACTTTTAAGTGTTCCGGAACGAAACTAATCCTTGCAGCTGTCAGTGATCTTTCCACTTTCCAATGGAAATGCAATGGGCTGGGATTTGATCATAATCATTTGTAAAAACATGAATTTTAATCGTCAGTATTACCAAATCATATTTATACAGAGTGGACAAAATTCTTGCAACCCCGAGGTAATTTATGAACGTGTAGAGAAGAAAACTTCTAACTTTCACCAAACTCCATAGGGTAATTCATTTAACTTTTCATAGGGTAAAAACATTTCCCCCTCTTTTTAGGGGGGGTTTAAAAGAAGGGACTTTATTTTTTTCAAATAACAAACCCCATCGTGTGATACATCATTTTGAAGAGTATAAAAAAAAAGACAAATTTAAGTGCCTTGGAAGAGTCTCTACGATATCTTTAACCGGTACTATGTTGGATAGAAGTCAAATTTTTAGAGTTTTCTATTTGACATGTATATTAATAAAAAAACAGAATATTAGTTACATTTTTAATTACGCACTTATTTAACTAAATGAGTACACTTTTATGTATTTTTCCTATTTTATCAAAACGACCCCTATTTTTGAAAGAAGGAGCATATCTTTTTCCCATTTTGTGACAAAAAACTAAGCATTTTAGGAAATAGATTTTGTTTATATAAACGTTTTCATTAGTTTCGATGTGAGGAATAAGCTCCTGAAGTTTTTGAACGATTTTTTGAAACACCCTGTATATATTATATACCCTTGTGTGTATATACAGGGTGTTACAAAAAGATTGGGCTGGCTATACATTTTCATATTCTATTTGTGATTCTAAGCTGAAAATAAAGAATAAATTTTTTTCAATTTCCACTTTGTTTAGCAGCTAGACGCCATTTTGTTTTTTTTAACAAAAACTCACTGTCACTCTGGAAATAGATTAGATATCGAGTTCAAATTTGGAATAAGCATTTTACATGTTACGATTAACAAGTGTACAAAGAACAAAGAATTTATTTTTATAATTTTCAAAATGGCGGCCATTACAAATTTTTAACGTGGAATATCTTGAAAACCGTTAACTTTACAAAAAATGTACAAGAGACAAAGTATTTTTATTTTTTTTAATTTGTAATGGCCGTCATTTTGAAAATTATAAAAATAAATTCTTTGTATTTGGTACACTTGTAAATCGTAACATACAAAATGCTTATTCCAAATTTGAACTCAATATCTTATCTATTTCCAGAGTTTCAGTGAGTTTTTGTAAAAAACAAAATGGCGTCTAGCTGCTAAACAAAGTGGAAATTGAAAAAAAAATATTCTTCCTTTTCAGCTTAGAATCACACACAGAACATGAAAATGAATAGCCAGTCCAACCTTTTTGTAACACCCTGTATAGAGGCTAAATAGTCTACATCTTTTATATACATTACAAATATATATATAGGCCCCCTATATATATATATATATATATATATATATATATATAATATTATGCATAACACAAAATTGAAAGACCATAAGAACAAAAGTCAAAAATTCGATTGTTACGAAATTGACTGTACAAATTTTAGTCACATTTGACCATGTAGCCTCTAAGGAAAAGGAAAAAACAAAATTTCTTAAAATTAGCTCCAAACGTGTTCAGTTATTGTTTTATTTTTTAATATCAATATTAATTAACAAACCCTAATTAATATTGTCGGAATCGTTAGTAAAAGAAAATTCTTGGGCTATCATGAGTTCAATTTTAAACCCTTTTTCTAGGTTATTAGCGAAAGTCTCTAAAAAAAAGTTAACAATGTCTTTAAACATTCGTAAACTTTTTGAACCAGTTTTGATTTAATCCTATCAAGTAATAAATTTAGTGAGCGTTGCAAATCGATAATCTTTGAAAGAATATGGCAAACAAATCTTTAATTTGTAAGCTTAATTTATTTTTTAAGCAAAATGTTATTTTGAGAACGTTTAAATAACTCTAAAGTGTTCGCGAAGAAATTTAATTTGAACAATAGTAGCGTGTGTCAGGATGGCCGAGCGGTCTAAGGCGCCAGACTCAAGGGGAACCTTACTAGGCTCTGCCTGGTGTGAGTGTTCTGGTCCTCGTCTGAGGGCGTGGGTTCGAATCCCACTTCTGACAAACTTTTTTTTTTATAAGTTTAATTATTATTAAATAAATGTATTTTTTTAAATTTACCATCTGAGGAAACTTTTATTAATTTATCTCTATAACTATTGAATAAAATATAGCGAGGAAAATGTTCGATTTCGCAATTTTCATTCAGATACTACGAAATTATTTTGTTTTTCAGTGTTATTATAATAATGTAAATCGTGCTATAAGGAAATGTACGAACAAATAATATTCTGGCTTCATTATTATCTTGTTCTTCGGGGTTCGACCGCGTCAATATTGTCTGCGTATATTTGTACTCAACGTGCAACATCATAATGATGTTTGTGACCGTGGAAGTCTATCGTTCAATATATTTGCTGTTTAAAATTCATAACTTGCTTATAAAGTATTTTTATAAAATAAATAGTACATCACAAACTTTCTCGCACAATATTACCCGAAAATAAATACAAATTAAAGTTTAAATATAAGGGGTGGGGACTCTGCAGTAACACCAGAACTCAATCTTTCAATTAAGAGCCCAAACAATACGTACCAGTAGCCATCTTTTTCAAATTAACGGTTCAAGAATTATTGTTTAAATGTGAAAACAGACCCGTAGCAACATTGTAATCTTTGGAATATCTCAAAGATCTGGGGGGGTACAGATCGACAAATAATACAATTTAAAATTTCGTACAAGTAAGCTTTTATAGCTTTTTTCTTTATTTTTATTTTATTTTATTTATAGGGCAATAGTTTTAAAAGTTGTTCAAATTGTACAATCTAACTTTGTATCCATAAATTTATCAGCAATCATAGATTCTGACCATTAAAAAAAGGAACTTGCTTCAAATATTTAATATAGAATTCCAAAAAAAAATAAATAAACAAGTCTACCCAATTTCAAGAAACATACGACGCCAATTAATTAGGGTATAATTAGATATATAATAACGGAGATATTATATTTAGAAGATTATTGCATAGTAGAGTAACAACAATTTAATAATTAAGATGCGAAACAGCTACACAGTATAAATAGTGTTGCATACATTAATACACCTATTTTATATACAGAGTGTTTCAGAACTCTTGCCGGATATGGGATTGTTACTGGGGTTGAAGTAAACACAAAACGAGCATTCATTTGTTTGAAACAAGCTTAGTGGTCTTGCTCCAATTTTTTTGTTTTTAAACAAAAAAAATTATTTTTGAAACCAAATTTGGTATACATATTTTTTAAATGACCTTTTATCAATTTTCAAACTATTTGTCTGATTTTGTTGAAATTTAATAAAAATATATTTAATTATTTTATCTCTAATAACGTTGCCACAAATAAAACAAATATATTTTGCTGAGTTTTTATTATTATTAATTTATTTGTACCTATTTTTAGAACGTTCAGTTTCATTTTTAAAGAAGGCAAAGTTAACCAAACTGTATTCGCAATTGTGTAAGTACATTTTGTGCGTTAAATTTAAATCAAACCATTGCATGTCGAGTTTAATAAATATTCCAAATAACAAAAAAATAGTGTTGAAAAATGCATAAAGGAATTTGAAGTGAATTCCTAAAGTTGTTCTTTTATACAAGTTTTAAACATTACAACATTTTATTTGTACGTTGGAAGTGAACCGTAAGTTTAACTATTTAACAGGAAATCAGCTTTTCTTTTCGTAGGAAAGCTCAGTAGTGTTTAATCCATCATTTCTTTTGTTGCAATTAAATTTTTCCCTAGAAATATTGTAAAAGGTTCTCTTAACCATTTGTCTCACAGAATACAAATACAGGACAATGTATAGGGTGATCGTATTCCAGCTTTACGTCCTTCGTTTTGAATTAATGGAACTTTCAGACACAGATTGCCATTAAAAATCTGACCCATTAATCACGGTGAAATGTTGCAAAACTAGGGTCTCTTTATATTCAGACGACCTACTTTAAACACGAAATAAGGGTATCATTAGATTTGTATTAATATAACACTACTTCGTTCAATTTCTTTTCCGTTTTAGTTAAGATCATTAAGTCCATACACTACCCGAGACTGGTGGACTGTTTGATTCCATATATAGTTTCAACAAACATAAAATTATAGATAAAAATAAACTTTGTTAGTATGTAGGTATGTAACATACATACTAAATGTAGTATGTAACATTAGTGTCTTGCTAATGGGGTGAAGAAGCATTGCTGGCGGAAATGTGGTTTAAATTCTACTACAACTGCTTAATACATTTCGAATTTTTGCTTTGGTCGACGAGAGAGAGAGAGAGAGAGAGAGAGAGAGAGAGAGAGAGAGAGAGAGAGAGAGAGAGAGAGTACTTGAGTGATGGTATACGTGAGAGATGAGGAATCTGGTCAAAGGAGTGAAGAAGTAAGACTGACGTAGAACAACTATAAATTATACTCTCATTGCTTACTATATTTCGGACCCTGCTTTTATCAACAACAAATATTACAGTATATGAGCTGTAGCCTGAACTACGAGATGCGTGAAAATGGAGGAGTCTAGCTAATGGTGGTAAATTCTACAACCATTGCTAAAGAAAGTGACAATGATAGTTTTTCTATTAAACAACTGTCTAATTAACTATAGTAAAATGACAAAAATAAACTTGATTTGGAAGTTTACGGTATCCAAGTCTTAAATAAACATTTACTAAAGTATATTTAACATATAAATTAATCTATTTCTTTTCTCATTATTAAATATATACTTCAACTGTACAAATTGCAATTATATTTGTGTATTAAAAACCCTACTATGGTAGACAGCTTTACATTGAGTTAAAGTCCAAATCAAGGACAACTGTTTTGTAGTGTTTTGTTTATAATTTCATAACTTTTTCATTCACATATGAAATATAATTTTCGTTTTATTACGCCATGAAAAGTGTGCTTTATATTTATAATAAATTCAGCAAATTTAAAACTATTTCAGTTAATTTACTTTTTGCATGTTTGAGGCCCTTGGCTAGCAAAAGAATAAAATAATTTATCCCTGTGAACATTGTTTATTTCAAATTCTAGTAATAGTTAATTAATTTCGGGTTCGGAAACATTAAAACCACGGTATAACAATTTTTAATTTACAGGAAATTTCTAATACAGTTTGCCGAATATGAATATTGCATTTATTTTTTATTTGGTAGATATTCCAAAATGTTCCTTTGGTGTGAATTGAATGAAGATAAGTCTTGCCCATGTAATAAATTGGTATTCGATCTTTTAAAAATTCTGATAGGTTTCAAATACTTCATATTTCTATGATTTCTAATTTTTCAACAGAAATTCTATTTCTTTTATTACTTTACGCAAAGGACAGATTCGTCCATTAAAATGTATGATATCGTTCCACTTGAATTAAAGTTGTAACCGTAGATGTTGTTCCCTGTCGTTAACTGGATTCAACTTACAGTTTTCATTATCACACATAATCAGAATAATCTATGTATGTTATTATCTTTCACTTATGGTGTTTTTAAAGGGGGGGTGTAAATTCTATAAGTCAATGTGTTTCTTTTCTTAAATTGCGTTTCAGATAACTAACAGATGTTCCAGTAGCTATGTTCACACCGCCAATACAATCAAATCAGTTCCACTGCGCATCGATAGCTCAGACTACATCTCACTGTACAGATATTTAACTAAATACAATTATATTAAAATATAATATTTGCTTGCTAGGTATTACACAAAGAGTATGTAAATATATTATAAAATAAATTTTACAAAACATTGCACAAACTTTCACACACATACACACATGCGCAAAATTAATATTAACCAAAACAAAATATTCGTAGACATTAGTTTGGAAGTTATCAGTAAAAACTCAAAATGAATTGCATGGTAAAATGTATACTTTTTTTATATATATAATTTGCTTCGCTTATTCCATGACATATTCTAAGAATAAATTATATTTAATCAACCAATCAAATCACTGCCAAAGTTCGATTTTTCATTTGCTTTAAATTTAACCAATATTACGTATTTTACAACAGTTTCAAAGTTTTTTTTTCTATTTTCACCAAAACGATACATAAGGTAATGGGCGACCAATATGTTTAAGTCCTTAAAAGCTATATTTTGCAAAATTAAATAAAAATATAAAGAGCCAATTTTGAGTATTATTACCAGCTGTCCATAATTTTCAATTATGAAATCTTTTTAAACGTCTCGATATACAACTAAAATAATCCCACTTAAAAATGTGATTAAAATCCGTCTACTCGTTTAGACTGTTGATCACAAACAACAGACAGACAAAAACCACTATTATGTGCTCAGAGGACGACTGCTAATTTTTGAATTTCGGGCAACCAATATGTTTTATCTTAATCCTTCAATCTGTAATTTAGAAAAATATTTTCAATCTTGTTAGAACCAATTTTGACAGAATTATAATTTATTTTCAAATACTCTTGAATTTTTGATTATCGAACAAATATAATAAATTAGCCTCAAAATAAGCCATACCACATTTGAAGGGGGAAAAAAATCAGTCCATTTATTCTTCAAAACATTAACATTAAAACTTTTTTTTAATATCAACTACTCTAAAGAAAATATGTCCATAAAAAACTCAACATTGATTTGTTTCCCGAATCAAAAACTATCTTTAAATTATTCATCCCTCAGTTGCAAAACATTCCTGTAATATTACTAGGCAGATTTGATATTAATACAAAAAGGAAAACTAACAAAAATGATCGTTTAAAATAACTCTCTTGACAGGTAAACTGGGTTTTATAGAATCCAGAGGGATCAGTAAAAACCTCCAGAACAAAATAAACTGACTCAAACAAAAACACTAGACAAATTGGAGAGAATTTATCCGAGGAGAGTAGAATCATAAGGCTCATTTTTCTGTTTGAGAACCATTCATTAACGACCTTATGGAAGTGACACCCGCCTAATGCAGAATCCAAATGAAAAATTAATAATGCATGTGAGGCAGACTGGGGTAAAAAGTCGACACGTAATACATAAATCTGAAGCGTGAGGAGAGATCGTCACGTCCAATGGAAGCGAGGATTTAATAGACATGGAAAGCAATTATAATATGTTTGTGAGATGTTGAATATATAACGAATTCTTCTGTAGTAATACTGAAATGTAATAGCCTTATAAATACAGTTATGCATTATTTAGTGAATGTATTGCTCTGTCAATATTTATATTTATTTTATCATCGGAGATAAAACTTGAAAGTAAAATAAATTATGGATATTTATTTTTGACGCTGAATACGTAGATACACTGAGTTTCATAATTTAATAATCATAAAAGCAAGCTATAAGTAGAACATTTTTAAATGATAAACAATCCAAAAACAATACACTAACTTTCTCAAATACAAATTTAAAAAAAATAAAAAATAACTTTATCACCACATCCTCAAATGATTACAAAAACGTGAGAAATTTTAAAATGTCTTTATTGTATATTTCAGGGAAGTAAATTGTTTTTCAATCCCAAAAGTTTTCATCCCGTATGTATTCATTATTATCCCTTTTTTATATTAAATGTTGAGCTTGACTTATGAGAAAAAAACTATACAGTATAACAAACACACAGGTTTGGTTGGTGTAGCTGGTGTATCACTGAAGAGGACGACCTTGTCGTTGAAACGCGTCTGATACTTAGGCGTATTGTTTTATGAGAATTGTGTTCTGTGTGTTTGTTATACTGTATCCCTTTTTTGCTTTTTTTATCTTTTTCGAGTGCTACGATAAGAATAAAATTTTATTTCGTAATTCAGTAAATCTAAATATAATGTTTAAAACTCTTAAAATTACAAAATAGAGGTTTTCAGATTTTGATTAATATCACGTGATCTAATGAACGATTTTTATTGAAACCAGGCCCATTATGTTACTTATAGAATACGTCTAAGCAATTCAAACCAATTGTTAATATTATTTTAGACAAAATAAAAACCACCAAAGTCCATCAGTTATAAGCAATGGATCTTTACAAGTAATTGATCAAAGTTAAAATGAAGAAATATTATTGCTTGTATGTCGATTTTTTTCAAAAGTGAATATAATGTCCCAAACTCGTGAGTTCACCAAAAAAAAAAAATTCTTCTAAACAGTACGCGCTTGTGACCAAGTTTATTTATTATTTTATTAACTGCCATTTTTTGCGACTAATAGTTTTAGTTGGTTTTTATTTCATTTGTGAAATGGAAAGAACGAACGTTTGTGCACCGTTTGTCTTAAGCTGGTGTTATTACCATTTAGTTGTTTATTCACTTAAAGTGATTTATTTTCAATGACGAATTCCTTTTTATCAGTTATTATCAATCGTTATAACTTACTGCATGCAACTATGTACGAATATACTCTAGAAACAATACAGTTACTAATTGTCATAAAAGTGAATAAAATAAATACTATAGATAACACTAAGGTAGCAGTTACTAATTGTCATAGAAGTGAATTAATTAAATAATATAGATAACACTAAGGTAGCAGTTACTAATTGTCATAGAAGTGAATAAAATAAACAGTATAGATAACACTAAGGTAGCAGTTACTAATTGTCATAGAAGTGAATAACATAAATAATATAGATAACACTAAGGTAGCAGTTACTAATTGTCATAGAAGTGAATAAAATAAATAATATAGATAACACTAAGATAGCAGTTACTAATTGCAATAGAAGCGAATAAAATAAATAATATAGATAACACTAAGGTAGCAGTTACTAATTGTCATAGAAGCGAATAAAATAAATAATATAGATAACACTAAGATAGCAGTTACTAATTGCAATAGAAGCGAATAAAATAAATAATATAGATAACACTAAGGTAGCAGTTACTAATTGCAATAGAAGCGAATAAAATAAATAATATAGATAACACTAAGGTAGCGATTATCAAATTCTATTCAAAATTTCCTCGAAATTAAATAAACTTCTCATATTCAACGTTACACCATAATACAACTAGCTAATTTTTAAATATTATTCACTTAAATATGTATGATTTAAGCTTAAACTAAAATTGTTTAACGGCATTACCAGTAGTTCTTGAGTTAGTTGGTCTTACTTAGGTCAATCAATTTCCTAATAAAAACTAAGAAATTTTTATTGTTAATGTATATTTTTACAATATTTTTTTTTTAATTATTCTAATAAACTCGACACTAAAAATTGAAATTAATCGATACCATTTATAGACGAGTATGAATTGTAATTAATTTAATTGAATTGATTTAAATAATTGATTCTGGGATTAACTATCATTAGTTTCGCTATCAGTGTAAACTGGACCAATGAACACGGTTATTTATTTGACAGCAGTGTAGGAAATAGATACAATCAACTTTAAACGTATTGACAATTATTGATAAAGCGGGAATCAATCTATTATATGAACTCAATAATATCTATCTGGTGTTCTTGATTCCAATTTAATTTATAAAGACACAATTTGACGAGTAGTTCCCTTCCCCTTACAAAGGATTTACTTATTCAGTATATGTAATAAAAGAGCAAGTTTGATAATCGTAAAAATATTCGACTCCAATTCTTCAATAATTGATCTGACTTTGATAGTTTCAGGAAACTGAAATAGTATATTTCATCACCAGGACCAAAAGTGAAGCTCAAGTTTAAGGTGGGGCGAGGATTGAAAAGCTTCTTTTGGTCCAAGTTATGAACTATATTTTTCGTTATACTACAAACAATATAATTTTTTTTAAATCAAATATGTTATAACCAATTTACCTTCAAATCGATGGTAACAGCTGTTTTAACGCTTATTTACAACCGTGAGTATCGGTTGTTTTTATAGATGCTTTACAATCGTTAATTAATTCGTATAAACGAAGTAACAGCTGATGACCGCGACCTCAGCTGATGTTTTTAAGTCCTAGGACTAAAAAGAACAACTTTAGCATCTCAATGCATGTATTGAAAACAGCTGTTTTTTAAGCAAAGACGGAAAGAGATTTTTTCGACATGACGGCCACAAAAATTAATATAGGAACAAGAAATTCGACAATAGTTGTGCTCATATAAAACCCTATTAGAATTCAGAAAAAACGAATTAAAAACGTAAAAATGACGTCCATTAACTGAGTTTGTCTTCATATCTCGAGTGTTATTCAACTTATAACACGCTAAATTATATAGAAATTTGGAGGTTTCAATTCTGCCCGTGATAGTACTAATGCAAACTCTCTACGATGACAAATAGTGAAGTTATAATATAAAATGTAATTTCGAATCCTGACCTTCAACACGAGCGTAGCGAGTGGAAGCTTCTTCATATGTACACCTTCGAGGCCCGCCAAGGCCGAGACACTGACTCAAGCGAAATCAGTGAAGGCTGCTTAATTACCGACCAAGATGACATCAAAAAAGTCAAAATTACAAAGGATATATAAACGAGCTCATTAGGATGTACTTTTTTAAAAGGAGAGAAGATTTTTTTTAAAGGGGACGTAAATTTTTGCCTAAAAAATGGGAGATGGAATTTAGATATTTTTAAACACTTTCGTTTTTTTTTTACCAGTTTAAATAAGAGTAGGTATTATGACTTTTCTAGAAGCTATACTGAAATTATTAGTTTACGAGAATTTATTTCTATCAAAACCTTTACGACACACAAACTTTTGAATTGAATTCCGCTTATAAAAAAAAAATGTTAAAACTACATTGAACACATTAAAATTATTACACTTTTAAAACGAATTCGATTCCCGTATAGAGCATTAAACTTTCCAATGTGAAAGAAATCTTTTCAAGTATTAAACTGAGAATTTTACAACGGCTCGTAAAATAATCATGAAACAGTTTTTTTTTTTAAGAACGCAAGCAATTCCAACGACATAAACATTGTTAAAAGCGATTTATATTTACAATAAATGAGATTGGTTTTCATGAGGTAAAACGCCTTTCCCGAGTTTATAGCAATCATTTCATTCACGAGCGATATTCAGGTTTGTATGGTGCTGTGAAATCGTTTTCCCCAAGTCGTGGAGTTAAATCATACAGCAATATTATATATATTAATTAAACTTATAAAATCCAAGCTTAGGACAAAGCACTAATGAACGTTCCAATTAAAACTTATTTAGAATTTTATTTTTTTATTTTTAAGATGCCTTATTTGTATCTTACGTGGTAATCCCGAGTGAGCTTAACTGAATCTACATCTTTCCTATCAGATCTCTCTTGACCAACTCTTGATATCTTCAGATCCTGACACTAATAGAATATCCAAGTGCTAAAGGATTTTTATTTTCTTCCTTTCTTTATAACGCGATGATGACAGAAAGGTTTTCCCCTTTAAACAATGGAGGTGTATTTATGATTTTAGTTCCAAATACAATCGTCTATTTTGTATTTATTTGCTTAGCCTAATAGTTAGTTCTTTTTATTTTAAATCATACTTAAATTTAAGTGTCTTTGTCTCCTCAATATACTGCCTATTACATTCATATTTAAACCATAAAATTCAGTTTTTTTATATATATTTTTTATTTAATACTAAAAAAAAAGCTGATATTTAGACTTTTTAAACATTTTCTCTCGAAATGTCGTGTTTTTGTGATCACAAATAATAGAATATTTAGAATAAACTATATCAATAATAAAAATTTAATAATTTTTAATTTATTGTTTTTAACGCTAATACGTTTTTTACCAGCAAAGTAAAGAAAATACAATAATATTTCAAGTGAAAAATATACGACCTAGACTGGGAATCGAACCCAGAAATCGTACCATTGGCTTTACGCGCCTATGTTCTACCAACTGAAAAAAAAAATTAATATACACTTTCATTTACATGTTTTTCGATTTTATTTTAAATAGTATTTTGTATGTAAATATTTTGTTGTTGTTGTTAAATCAATTTATCAAACTCCGGTTCTACACCTTTTTTCATATAATCTTGGGTTAGATGCCTTTCCCTTCATTTTCCTTATCAGGAATCTCTTGACCAACTCATTTCTCTTCCGACTCTGATATTATTAGAGTATTCAAGAGCCTAGGGAGTCTCTTTTATCTCTTTCTTTTTGTCTTAGTACCTTTTTATCTTCTAAGTTTTATTTCACTTGCTAACGAGATTTGATCCATATTCGCGAAATGTCGAATATTAAATAACGTACCTTCTTCAGTAGTTCTGTTTCCTACATGAGTAACCCGGCAACCGTCAACTCAACAAGATATGGCGATACCAGGAGCAACTATTCATAATAAATCAACAAACAGGGCCGGATTTAGCATTTTCGCGCCCCTAGGCCCAATAATTTTTCCGCCCCCTAGTCTGGTTAAAGTTACTTCCCCAAAAACCTTTATTAAAAAATTTAATAGTTTAACTTTACCAACAATTATTTGTTCCAATGAAATTCAAAATCATAATAATTTTTTGTAATCAATTTTAAAAATATGTTAAGTTATGGCTATTTATTTTTATTTCTAGATTTTTTTTAATATTTTTTTTCTCGGCCGGGCGCCCCCTGGGACCTTGCGCCCATAGGCCCGGGCCTACCGGGCCTATTGGGAAAACCGGCCCTGTCAACAAATACTGAATTAGTAGGATTTTTATATATGTACTTGTCATATACGTGTTAGTGTGTGTAGTAAAAAATGAACGTGTTTTGTGTCTACGCCTGACGATGGCTGTGTGAACGGTAAAAGAGCTGTAGCTATCAAATAGAATACAGAAATACTTTTGATGAAACTGAAGAAGTTACGTTTACATTAACGAAGGTAGTTCGAAAAGATTTAAAATGTAAATAGTCGTATATTACTTTGTATATTCACAACTAATGGAAAATTTTAGAATAACCTTCATCAGTTATATAAATATGTAATGCTCTTTCATTTACATGTTTGTTGTGGTATTTTATACTTAAATGTTTTTAGGTTAAATCAATTCCTCAAACTACGGATCTACACTTTTTTCCATGTAGTAGATCCCTCCCTTTCATCTTTCCTTTCACGTCGCTCTTGACCAACTCTTGTTCTCTTCTGACCCTGACGCCATTAGAGTAATCGCGAGCTAGGTGTCTCTATTTTAAATTCTTTTCTTCCGCTTTTTTTACAAGATGATTATCCCCGAGTGTAAAAAACAAGGGAGGGGTATCTCACGTTCCTACTTTTCAAAGTTTATAGACATTTAAAAGTTTAGAATAAAACCTTCACGTATTTTAAATTTTATATTAAATAAAAAATGCAAAACTTTCTGGCATACACATTTACTAACAGAAATACTAGTTTATTCTTCTAAACTATTGTAATATCGGGCATTCACTTCATCATCAGTTTTAACCTTCATAATTTTAAAATTTATCCGTAGGCTACAATGACCCCCGAATTATATATATATTAATAAGGTCTAAACTTGCTACACTTGTGTTATAAATACATTCATGACATGAAAATCACCCAAATAATAATATTCACTATCACCCACTAAAAATATAGTCTATTACATCAAAACTCATACTAAAGTAGATATAAATATCTATGTTGTACAACATGAACACTGATAGAATTCACATTCCATGTCACGAGTTATATATATATTGAAAAAAAGTGAAATAAGACCTATCCTTTGGAAGGAAAAGGAAGTTTCTATGTTAAAGAAAAAGAAAAACGTTTTAGGACATTCTATTCATCCAAAGAGGCAATATCATTTTTAGATCCTGGGAGAAGATTCAGCATTAAATAAAAGTCTAAGTATCAAAATCGGTTAAATAGCTTATATATAATATGCTAACTTGGTGAGTGGAATATATAACTTAATTTATCCCTCCAGGAATTGATTCAACATTAAAAATACATCTTTCAGATTATTTCATGCAAATTATATCCATCCTAAATTGACCAACGAGAATTGCAAATATTTCAAAATTCATTAAGGTCGTAATAACAAACTCAAAACTGTAAACTAAAGAACTTTGAAAATTTTATCAAAATCGTTGGAGCCGATTTTTAAAAAACATAATTTTGTCTTTTTGTCTAATGGCAGGTACAGTAAATATTAGAGTTATCGAGCAAATAAAAAATACTGTCCAATATGTTCACAAATAAAAATCTGTCCACGCGTGAGGTCTGTCGAACACTCCACACAGAAGATGTAAGACAGATACTAAAACCGAGAGACATAATTCCAAAAAGATGTTCAAAAGTCCAGATCTTTATTGTGGAAGTAGATTATATCAGTTTTTAAACTAAAAATAGAGTTCACAAATTTGATATTAGGGTGATTTTTCTCCCTAGATTTGTCCCTAAGATTTTTTTTTTGTTTTTCCCGTGTTCTTTATCTATTTTTATCAAACTAAATTTATGATCATTGAAATCCTGTACACATATTATTTGGTTACATTTGATATTAATGGTAATATTTTTCAAAAGAAAGGGGGGTAGTTCGGTATGATTACCAAAAAATAATAAAATATCCTCAGGGGCTCACTTTAGTAAGGACGGGCTTAGCGATCCCGAGAAGACCAGCTGGATGTGCACCTTTCATGTAGTCTTAAATTAGATCCATTTCGTCGTCCTATCCTGTCTCTATCGACCAACTCTCATTCTTTACCGACCCTGACTCTATCAGAGTATTCGATGGCTAGAGTTCTTTTCTTCTTTTAAACTCTTTATACAAAATATAAGAGTAAATATATATTTATAAATTGGCAAAATATTATCTTCGAAAACTTTTCGTAATTCACTCTCAGCTCCAAACAGTTGGCGCAATGCCATTACCCTGTTTTATTATAGGAATATTGCTCAGATAAAATCTAACTCTAAAACTTTTGCTAAGCCATACAGAGGCTTTAAAACCTAAGTTTGAGTGGACATAGTTTTCTTTTTCATAACGTACTTTAGGGATATCAGAAATGTGAACGTTAATATGACACCGACTTACTGTACATGTTAAAAAACAACCTTATAGTCCATTCAATATAACTCGGCCGGTGGGAGCAAATATTTCAAAAAATTTAGAGGATTTTTAATTTAGCGAGCCATTCTGAAAACATCAGCCTAATGTCAATTTTCTGAATATAAACATTTTGTTTTTACTATTTTTTTCTTTTTTCTTTTTATTTAATTTTCTCTAGCGTTAGAACTATTTCGTCCTCTTACCGTCTCTCTCGTTCTCCTATGATATTTCTTTTCTTCTTTTCATCTTTCATCAGACACTTTACCTCTGATATCTTCTTTCGTGATCAATTCTATATCATCCATTTCTAGTTCTGCAAACTCTGTTTTTGACAAATCTTAACGTACTTTTCCAATCCACGGGATGCGAACCTTCTCATTCTCTTAATCTTCTATCTCCCTGTTTTACTCATAGAGACTTCCTATATCACCTCCTCTCTTCCACTTACTGGGAATGACCAGGTCTTGTCATTTTTCCTATTTTCATCCTTGTCACCAAGCCCGACTCCTCCAATCATTCCATCACCTCATAAATAGTCAGAGACTCTACTTATCTCCTTCTTTCTCGCGTCCAAACATTCTCCTCAACATCTTCCTTTCCTAAAATCTCAATTTCTTCTCATTTCCCTTGCTTAACACCAATGTCTCACTTCAAACAATAGAACTGGTATTAAAAAGGTATTATCTACTGTAAGCTTTGCTTTCCTTCACAAGTCTTTGCTTCTCAAGATTGAATATGTTACATAGCATCTACTGTATTTGCGGCTTTCCATCTTTCATTTATGTAGAAGCTGGTGTTAGCCTATTATTTACCACAGACTAGAACAACGACTAGGGGAATTTCAATGAGCTAACCACATATTACTCGACTAAAAATAAGTGTTTTTCTGAGTGATTGATCACTTTGTAGGCTGACTTTTGTTTCCTGTAACTATTTTTTGAGCTTCCCAACAACTTATCAGAAATCTTGTGAAAATTTGTCTTCTAACACGAGGTCCAGTTTAGGCTAACACTAGAATTACTGCTTCTTGGTGTATAAGCCAGAGTATATCTAAATTCCCTTATCAAATCCCACACACTGAAACAATGTTGACAGTAATTTGAAACATTAATATGAACCTTTGTTTTACAGCATCTCAAAAACGTCCCCCACAGTACAAGATATTTTCATTCACACTTTAAAACTGTTGTGAATTCTTCTTATACCACGCTGTACTTATTTCAACCAAATCAATCTCATAAAAACACTACCCACATCTAGATCTTTCATAATATCCAGAGCTAGTACTGGATAAAGCAGTTTTTCATATCCTGCTTTGTTAAGAAAGTTATAACTTGTGGTTTGATGTAGCTGTATACTGGATTTAAGACTTGCAATGCAATAACTATAAAACAAACCCCCTACTTTTATATAACCTTTCTTTTCAAAACAATCTTAATAACTCGTAAACTTGTATAATCGCCAGTGATAAAAGGCGATCGCTTGCCTTAAAAAGTTTATAATTTAATACATTAATTATGAAATGAGTTTATAAGATAGGACACTAACTACATATTATATAATTCTTTTCTCTTTAAAACTATATAAGATATATTTCCCAGGATAGAAGCACAAGGTTATTTAGGTTAAATTAGTATAGTGTGTTCATAAAGTCCAAATTCCCCCACACCTCTATTTTCATTATTATTTGAGGGGGGAGTTACACATCAATAAGTTTCAATTTTGGGTATTGGCCCTTTAGTGGATAGAATGACTCGACAGTTTTACATGCCAAGGTCTTTGTAGGGAAGAAAAATGAAATTCTTATTATTAAAACCAAAGTGAGAGCAAAAAACGTGATTCCAGAAAGAAGTACATTTTTTTTTTTTTTTTTTTTTTTTAATGTTAAATTTGAATTAACAAAATATTTATGAATATAAAATTTAATATAAATTTTTATGTATATTCATAAATATTTAACATAAATTTTTTTAAATATAAAATCGAATGATTTTTTTCGATTTTTTAACATAAATCAACCACATTTTGTTTTTAATTTGTCTTGGGGTTCAAAAAACTTTTAAAATGAGTTATCACATAATAATATACCCCAAACACCCCTCTAAAAAGGGGGAAAGCAAATTGATTATTATCCAGGAACTGCCTCTTATCTGAGTTGATTCTCAAATAATAATAAAATTAAAGTTTCCATTCTAGCTATCTAAATATAATCACAGCATTTTAGTTACACGGTTGAAAAAAAAAATGTTATGTGTAGTCTAAGTCCAGTCTATTCTAGTCTAGGTGTAATCTCGTCTAGTCTAGTCCAGTTTAGTCTAGATCTAGTCTAGTCTATGTGTAGTCTAGTCTAAATCTAAACTAAGTCTAGTCTAGTCTAAGTATAGTCTCGTCTAGTCTAGTCCAGTTTAGTCTAGATCTAGTCAAGTTTATGTGTCGTCTAGTCTAGTCTAGTCTAAGTATAGTCTCGTCTAGTGTAGTTTATATCTAGTCTACATCTAATCAATTCTTTTCTAGTCTAATCTAAGTCTAAACTAAATCTAGTATAAATCTATGGCCTAGCTGGAATCAAGAACGTAGTAAGTAATATATACATTTTAAGAGGTGTGAAAACCTGTGTACGTAACAATTTGTTTTAAAAAAAAACGTTCTCTTTGCTACTTGGATTGGATACAACCCCTTGATCTACCAATACAATTTAATATTTCTAACATACCAACTTTTGGACAATACATTTAGAGGATTCCCTTGTAAGCTGGATAAGTATCCTACTAGTCAATTCTTTTTATATCAAATGTCAAACTTTCGGTAAATTATTAAATGAAATAAACGCAAATTTGTCTCTTTACTTTGAACATGACTAAATAAACAACATCAGTTTCAAATTGTAGATAACAACGTAATTAACGACGTCGTCTACTAAATAAAAACTGTTTGTATGAAAATATGTTTTTTTCTTATAATTTGGTGAATGTTTCGCTCCTTCAAAGTGATTGGTTATAAGAATTAGTCCCAACTTGAAGCTTAACGATCCCGATTTATCCTCCGAATGATGAACGGTTCCCCGAATAATCCCTTAAATTTAGTCCAACAAACAAGAACAATTAATAATCCAAACGCATCTGGGACAAAACAGAATCGTAGCATAGCCCCCCCCCCCCCCACTGTTTGTAACATGAGTTTATCAGATTATTTTAAACTCAAACTTGTTAATATCTAATATTACAAGAGAAATTTGATGGATTTTTTTAAATATAAATTCTATACAGTATAAAAACAAATTGATAGACGCCATCTTGGTACTTACCCAGCACAATCATACAATATAATTCAAACAGATCTTCTAAATGTAATGCCTTGTAGGAGATGTTAAATTGTATTTGGTGATTAAAGGATTTAACCATGTAGAGTAAGTATATTTAAAACCTTTATTACACATGATTTCTCTACGTTGTATTTGTATGTACCACTAATTTCTTGACGTCACTTGGCCCTAATGAGTCTTGCTTCGCTCGTGTCAGTTTTCGGCCATATAGGGCGTCAACACTGTACGTATGTCAGTGATTCAGCACTGCCGGACTGGTATTTATCGGAATATCACATTTTGTTGGGGAAGATCATGGTTCCAAATTACATTTTTGACAATAACTTCGCTCTTTGTGATTGCAGAAAAGTGGGGGTTTTGTACAATTACACGCGTAATTATTATATCTGTGAATCTAATTTTCTGTTATAAATTTAATAACACACTAATTAATTATGAAACAAAAAACACTGTTTAAAATGAACGCCATTTTGACATTTTCAAATTTAAATTTTTAGAATTTCAACAGGGTTCTATATGACCGCACCAAAGTCCCCTGTTATTATTATTACGTTGGCTATCCTTCTTACGTACAGACGACAACGACGACGGAAGGACGGTTTTCCGTTTCCTGAGACTACGAAACCTGAAGATCTGTCAAAGATATTTTTGACGATTATCAAACTTACCCTATACATCGTATACTGGGTAATTAATATACCTGTAATGAAAAAGTAGATAGCAACAATGACTACAGGTTGTAACAACAAAGGTAGTGGATTACAGGTTGTTAACGATTTTACTACCACTTTCCTGATGTTTAATTTTATGGTATTATTTTTTTTGTAGAAACTATGACTCACCAAAACATTCTGTTTTGGTCATTTAATATGCCAAAAAATTTAAAAAAGACGTGTTAATTTTCCTATTCTGTGTTCTTGTATAAAAAAAATACCAAGGAATAAAGTTAGGTTAGGTTAAGTTAGGTTAGGTTAGGTTAAGTTAGGTTTAGGTTACGTTAGGTTAGGTTAGGTTAGGTTAGGTTAGGTTTAGGTTAGGTAAGGTTAGGTTAGGTTAGGTTAGGTTAGGTTAGGTTAGGTTAGGTTAGGTTAGGTTAGGTTAGGTTAGGTTAGGTTAGGTTAGGTTAGGTTAGGTTAGGTTAGGTTAGGTTAGGTTAGGTTAGGTTAGGTTAGGTTAGGTTAGGTTAGGTTAGGTTAGGTTAGGTTAGGTTAGGTTAGGTTAGGTTAGGTTAGGTTAGGTTAGGTTAGGTTAGGTTAGGTTAGGTTAGGTTAGGTTAGGTTAGGTTAGGTTAGGTTAGGTTAGGTTAGGTTAGGTTAGGTTAGGTTAGGTTAGGTTAGGTTAGGTTAGGTTAGGTTAGGTTAGGTTAGGTTAGGTTAGGTTAAGTCAAAAGGGAAAGATGATTGGAATCCACCCCAAGACTCTATAAAAAAATGTAGATCCAGCTAGTGTCCTTCGGGATAGAGTGTTAATAAACATTTGAATTATTGTATTTCATACTACTACAAAATAAATTTATTTTAATTTGTTGTAAAAATAATAATTTGTAATCACCGATATATAAATTAATTCATCTGTAGTGCTATCTTTACTCTAAACTTTTACTGTGATTCGAATGGCAATATTTGTTGATATGTAAATGTTTAAATTTAGTACACGCTGTCATCTGTCTGGGTTATTTTAAGAGAGGTACGACTTCAAATAAAAACAAAAATCCTGAATTGCTGTAAAACCTCATGACCTTACGAAATTTGGTCACATTAACTATACATTGTTGATCTTATCAGCCGATGTGTCAATCTGTGCAGTACATCCTACGATAATTTAAGGGTGAGTGTCAACTTTCGGGTCTTCGATTAGCAGGAGAAACATGTCTAACTAAATAGGACGAGTTGATCTATCGTGTTAGAAAGTCGCACAAAGAGATTTGAACCAACTCGCTCCTTTAACCTTAAAAAATACCTCGAGGCTCTGCGGCGGCGGTGAAATCAAATTTGTTAGTTGACATCAGCGAATCGTGAAGATTTACGGTTGCACGAGTTTATTTAACTTTGTATCTGCCCTGTTTTTCTTAAATTATCTAATGAAACATTAAATGCTTTCAATGGAAAACCGAAGCTAGTGTGTTTTCTTTCTTTCAAAAAAATCATTATTTGTTACAATCTATGTTACGTCAACTGGTCATTCTGAATCTTACGCTATTCACCTATTGTTACCTTAAATCATTAGTATTATTTAGATACACATAAACAATTATCAAAATTGAATGAATAAATATCTATTTTGTCACTCAAAAAAGGAACAAATTAAACATATACCAGCGATAACAAAAAACACACTGGTAAAAACTAAAAAATAACTAAATACACTTATTGTTTTTACAAAGACAATATCAATCTTCTATATCATATTAAGATGGTGGAAGTTAGGTGACCAACAAAGGTAATGCCTGTTTTGTGACACCATACTTAAATATTGTATATATTATATACCCGCGAAAGAGGGAGGAGAACGGCTTTTTCGTACAATATATATAAAGTTATTACTTTTTCGTAAAATCCTGAGTCTACTTACATATAAAATGTAGACTAATTCTATACAAATAATCCAACACACGGTATAATTATTAAAGTCCGTTTGAAATTATTTATGTAAGTAAAACTACATAAATTCCCCTCTACAGATTGTCAATACGCTAACCTCAAGTAATATCCGTTTATGAAAGTACAGTATGCCGACTTTAAATCAACTGTTATTTTAAATCAGCTGTTTGCATTACGTTACAAGAATGCAGCTTATTTAACTACTCATTTCTCCAGTACAATTAAGTTGTAATGGTGTAAAAATTGTTTTCTAGTTCTTTATTGGATATATATAAAAAGTTTCGAAGGCGCATTTCACCCTTGTTTTATTGCTAACGGGATTTTTCCCGTCATTTGAATATTTATAACTCAAAAACGAAGGCATTTATAGAAAAACTGCTTTCACAAACATTTTTCTTGTCAAATTTTATATGAAAATCATGTATCACATGTCCATTTTCCTATTTAAAATTGTTTTTCATTCAATATGGCGGATCCAGATAGCGGACAAAAATTTCAAACCTACAAAAAGTATAATTGTTCAAACTATATAGATCCGCATTTGTTTCTGCTTTCCAAGTACCTCTCAGTTATTCAGTATAAAGCCGTTTCCATGCTTTAAACTCACTCTGTATACAATGTAAATGCGAAACTGTTGCAGTAAACATGAATTTGTTTATATATTGAGGTCAGTTTCCTAGGATGAATTTACTTTACTTTAATGTGGAATTGCTTGTTGGGGAGGGTAAAGCTCGAACGTGTTATTAAGATGACATTCAGGAAACAAAAAACTGAAACTTCATTCCTGTTTTAAAGATATTCGATAATGACGGATTGTTCATATATGGTATAATCGATAATTTACCATCGTTTGTGTGTATAATTCTAATAAACGACGTTTCGAGATGATAAATCAATCCTGCTTGTAGTCCTGAACACGTTCCTATTTTAGTCTTAACTTTGACTTCTCAGGTTTTAGACCCAAGTTCCTTTCTTAGCTCATTTATTTTAGTTTTATTGTTTAATGCCTGTGCTTTTAGTTTCCAACATGTTGGTGTTTCAACATTTACCATGTTCTAGATTTCATCACTTGATAACAGTGTTGATTAACACACTCGAAACGTCGTTTATTATTTATTATATACACTAATGATGGCTAATCTCCGATTGGACTAAACCACATCAATAACATAAAAATTCAGATTATTTATTTAGGCAATAAATAAATTTTACCATTTAGTCTCTAAATATAATGTTCTAAATAAACAAATTACAATATAATGGTAGTTGGGCAATCACTCTCTATCAAAATTAATCTCTTTTTAAAACAAGATCAATTCTTTATCTTGCAACCAAATTATTTAAAACTACCTGAAAACGTGAAGGATTGTTTAAGTGAAAATGTTTTCTAAGGATACTTGCATAACTTCTCGGCTAGTTATGAAAATATAAATAATTTGAAGATCCCATTAAAAAAATATATATTAGATTAATTTATATTGAGCTGTGACTTGTGAGATTATATAAAAATAGCTATTTCCTTATGGGAAAAATACATGGGAACTTTTTTTATCGTCATAACTAAACGTCTATTGAGATATCGAAAAAATTCAAACTTTAAAACCTTCAGAGTGGAAACTATGATGTTACTAAATTGTTCATTAAAATTGGTTTAATAATTTGATTTATCTGTATAGATTTTTTAAAAATATAAATCCATACAATATAAGTTTTCATCTTTTAAAAAACATAACAACGTGGAGAAATGTTTAGATGAAGTAGGTTATATTGCATTTTGCACTTTCCTTAATTCAGTTTCTATTAGGCTAAAGGGACTTCATATTGGAGATGCATAGCATGTGCCTTACACTCACGTTCCCGTCATCGCAACACGTGTAATATCACCTTTCATATCAATATTTTGTATCAAAAGAGAAACGATACCACGCTTCTTACAGGGTACTAAACAAAGAATATGTTAGCAGTATTATTTACCGCGCGTCATCACAAGGATAAAATTATATCAAAAAATAATGTCTCTTTTTAGAAATATGATCATGGATGTGCTAATAATTTAATCCATCCGTGTTACATCCTCATAATCCCGATACGTTATAAATTGTAAATTTCCTTTGTGACATCAGTTCTTGTGTCTCCTCATTATATTCCCTATTGTTTCATGTTTAACGAGCGTTTAATGCAGCCGAGATGCAACTCTTGGTTTCTTGAAAATTATGACAATCGGAAATTAATACGGAGGTTTTGTTTCAGTCTAATCGCACATTCCGCAATCATCAGTTTGTTTGGGGAAAATTAAGACTATGTTTTAGATCTCCATTTCCGTAAAAACATTTATAATGTTAAATTTCAAACGTTGTACCGATGTCTCACTTTCTGCTGATCGGCAAAACTTTAACCCCCGTGTTTTAACCCCATGGCCTCAGGAATCCGATTTTCTACGTGCCGCCCGTCCGTCGTCTTTGTTTGTACATAAACACTATAACGGCCACAAAAATTAGGGCATTTGTTAGTGTGCTGATGTTCAACTCTTTTGAAATTCAGAAAAATCCAAATAAACCTGTCAATTTTAAACAGTTTTTGTTCATATCTCGTGTGTGTTTTTAACTTTTAACAAACTAAATTAGGTACAAACTTACAGATTTCAATTTTGAGTGTAATGGTACAAACCCCACAACCGCGATAACATAGCCAGGTTATTATCAAAAATGTAATAACTCTAACCTCTCAGGAAAATATGATAGTTACTAGAAGCGACAGGGCGAGCGTAGTGAGTGGAGGCTCCTTAACATATTTACAAGTTCTCAAAGTCTTTGGTGCCGAGACATCGATACAGTGTAACATACACACAGCTACTCTGTAATTCTGTCTTTGAACTAACGTAATAAGTGCCAAAAAAAATTTCTTTAAAATCAACGTACGAGATTATCACGAGTTCTTCTATCTCTTCATAATTCAGACTGAGCAAATTTTTCAACAGTTGGCAAGTATTAATTGACTAATAAACCTGCAGACCTTTTTTTAAAAAATCTATACAAAAAAAAATCTCAGCCCTCAGAAAGAGAAAATAATATTGTAACAACAAATTAAGTTACCATAGCAACCAATATATTATAAGACTAACTTATATATATATATATATATATATATATATATAACAGCTGACTTATAACAGCTGATTAGGCCAATACAAAATAAGTTAGGCCTAGCCTAGACTCCAGTGTGAAACATTTTACTTATAACAGCTGATGACGTCCATCAGCTTTACTAATTAAACACAAAGATAGGTTAGGCTTAGTTTAGTTTTGTGTGAAACATTTTGGTAAGTCCTTTAAACTTAATTGTATGTTTACATACAAATTTAGTTACCACATCAACCAATATAATACTACACATATTAAATGTTGAGCTTGACTTATGAGAAAAACTATACAGTATAACAAACACACAGAACACAACTCTCACTAAAAAATACTCCTAAGTATCAGACGCGTTTCAACGACAAGGTCGTCCTCTTCAGTAATACACCAGCTACACCAATCAAAACACAACTGAATCTAACGTTGCGCCGAACCCCATATTTAAACAAACTGAAGGGGGGCGTGGCTTATTATTTTACACTGCCAAGGCGAAGTGTGTTTCACTGAAGAGGACGACCTTGTCGTTGAAACGCGTCTGATACTTAGGCGTATTTTTTATGAGAATTGTGTTCTGTGTGTTTGTTATACTGTATAATTTTTCTCATAAGTCAAGCTCAACATTTAATATTAATATAATTTTATCAGTTATTGTTTTACCAGTATACCAGAAATTGAAACTTTACCAAGCATTTTTAAACTGGCGAGTGTTAATATTTTTTGTAAAGTAAATGATTTTAACTATATTCAATATTAAAATTTATTTATGGCTACATCACCTTCAACAAAAACAAATATTTAACATCTCTTGGATTCCTATTCCGAGATAAATATTATTTTTAACTGTCAAAACTCGATCTTTTATGACAAAGAACACGGTTTTATCAGTCTTTTCAATCGATACTGAAATAAGCCCTAATACACTCCGAGAAAGGAATGGCCGAGTGCGAATACGTGACACGATTTTCAATGCAGCCAATTTTCTGCTCATATTTTCTTCTTCTTTTTTTTATGCTTTGGTAATAAAGTAAGAAGTACGGAAAGTCGTCGAATAGTAAGAACAGAAACAGTCAATGATGGCTGATGCGTGTCTTTTTATCGTATCTTTAATTTAATTGGCAGTGTTTCATCGAAGTCGCACTAAATCAAGTAATACATTAATGATTAATAAGTAAGTAATTTAATGATGACTAAATCAATTAGGCTATCTTATATTTAAAACGTCAATTTTTTACTTATTTTGAAAATAGATAAAAAAATTAACATGTAGTTGGAGGGGGTATTTCTCTTTTTAGATATGTTACCTTTTATTAATTTTTTATTTGGAAAACAAACTTATGAAAAAACAAAAAATACTTACTGTAGAATAAAATTTTACATTTACATTTATTTTCCCACAAACGTAGAAATTTTTTCCCACAACTATATTATAAATTTTCACCACTGATTTGATTATAAGACATCAATTTGAAAAGGACATAGTATATACAATTTAAAGTTTTCTGGGAACCGAGATTCAAACCATTTCGATTTTTTTTTTTTTTATGACAATGATAGAATTTAGTTCAGACACGACCAATGGTGTTAAACTTGGCCATCCAAAAAAAACAACGTACGAGAAAAACTATTCCTGGCTAAAGAAAAAACACAAAATATGAAAAGAATAAACAATTATAATTTTTTTAAAAAATCAAAATGCAAAATCAAATCAAACATTAAATAGTGAAACTGTATTTAACTCTATTAGTTTCAAAATACTTAAAAAACAGTTTCGTTTCTTTCCATATCTACAATAGAAAAAATGCCTGTATGATTTATTATTAAATATTACAACATAATTTTAAATTAAGTTGATTAACGATAATTTTGATAGGCTCTGATGTAAGAAAATCCATGTATGTGTGATGTAATCAAAGCATTTCTTGTAAACATGTCCGAGTGCATCGCTCATGTTATTACCTTAATTTAATTGTGTGTAATCTTGAATCGAGGCTAGGCAAATTGATTTGGAACAAATGAAAGGCTTCAATTAGGTTGGTCTAGTCATAGGAAATCACAACATTTCTTTTGTCTACTTTGCAGTTGTTTTTACAATTGCAAACTATTGTATCTTTTATAATAATTAAAATGTTTAAATGAATTAAAGACTATTGTTTTCATATTTAGTTTAAAATTTTGAAATTTCTAGTTTTTATTTTATTAATCTTTATACTTTATACTTATTAATCTAGATAAACCCTGTGTGAAAAAATGAAGATGGGTAATTTGGAATCCGCCTGCTTCTTGTAAAGTCGGTAATTTTCTGTACGTTTAAAAATTAAACGTTATAGAAACAGCACTTGCTGATGTGGAACTTCTTGATGCTGTCTTGTTTTCGTTAGCAAGTTAATTAGCCCAAACCGTTTCAAAATGGCGAAAGCTCTACCATAGTTCTCTATTTGTGTTTCATCAATTTAACAGTTTAACAGTTATTGATCTCTTTATGATACCCAACCTTAACAGTATTTCAAGTTTTAAAGAAGATATTGAAATACAATTTGAATAATCCCTGCCCACAAGTTTCAGCCACTTCCTCATTGGGTGAGAGCAAAAACAGTCGATAGAAAGACGGCCTTTTGGAAACACCGAAAATTATTTGAGAAAATAAACGTAAACAGAGCACAAGTATAACACTAACATCTCACAAAAAAAGAAAGACACACCATTACTTCCACATAGGTAATTTATTTCAGAAATTACCTGTCATAATTTATAAATGAACTATTGACCCAGTAATAAATGGTCGAATCCCTTAAAATGTATGTAAAATAATTGAATTCAAATTGTAGTAGAATGTATTTTTCAATTTTTCACGAATTTAGTTTCCTATTATAGATTTAGCTCATTTTTTGTAGGTCAATTAATTAGGAAAAGTGTTTACATTTCGCCGAAATTCGACTAACTACAACCTTTAGTCCGACGTCTACAGTTCATTTTAAAACAGAGAAGATCACATGATCTTGTACCAACTTCTAAAGAAAAGACCAAAATATCCCCATGTAAAAATTAGTAAAATTGATTCCAATGTATAGAAAAATCACAGATATATATAACATATATATATATGTGATATTGAAATATATATATAACCTTTTTTAAACTACAATATACAGCACTTCTTTTTGGCAATTTTTTTCTGAAATAAACCTCAAAGGCTCACTGTAGTATGAATACAGGTTGAACCCTAGTTGAACCCCTAGCTGGACCCTACCTTTTTCAATTATTAGTATTGAGTTAGATTTCTCTCTACCATCTTTCCTTTCAAATCTCTCTTGAACAAGTCTTGTTCTCTTCCGTCCCTGACGCTATAGAATATTAGAGTGCTAGGGGCTGATTATTTTATAGTCTTTTCTTCTAAGGCGATTGATGATCAACAGGTTTTTCACCAATCGACAAGGGAGAAAAATATATATCAGAGACTACGTGTAGAAGACTCCTTGTAGCACGGGCTTGTAAAGAAACTATCCCAAAGATCTTCGGATTACGTGGAGATAAATGTAAAAATAGAATTAAAACTTATTTTAAACAAAAGTATGCAGTTATTTTATACTCTTTATTATTTTATATATAAGGCTTTGATAGATTTTTTGCCTTTAAAACGACCAAAAAATCCAAAATATCGTTTTCAGTATGTTCAGGTATTTAAATTTCTTTCGCTAAGTTCCTATAAAATATGTCTTGTGTTGAAAAACTCAACTGGTTAAAACGGATAGACGTTGTGGCATAATGGAGTCGGAAATAAGTGTGATTTGCATGAGAGCATTCAACGTTTCCTGGTGAAAATAAATTGAGCTACAACATATTCATATAATGTGCTGGAAATTATTCAGTGTATGGTGTCATATTGTCAACATGTTCCAATTAATCATAGAGTTAGGGGAAGTTACAACCCTCTCCCCTCGACACATTACATGTATTCAATAAGAGTATGATTATCAGATATACTGTTTTACTTGAATATTATATTGTTATATGTTTTTGTAAAAGAAAGTTGTACGGGTCATTAAAAAATTCGATTTACCCTCAGGAACTCATTTATAGTGAGTACAGGCTGCAATCCCGAGGAACCAAGCTGTATCACCTTTTTTCATGTAGTTTTGAGTTAAATCCCTATCGGGGTCTCTATTGACCAACTCTTGTTCTTCTTCGACCCTTACGCTGTTATAGTATTCGATATCTTGGAGTCTTTATTTTATACTCTTTTCTTCTTATAAACCGATGAAGATTTAAAGGAGAGGTTTTTCACCTTTAAACAAAAACAAAACTCGAATTTCAACCAAATAAAATGTATACAGTTACTCCCAAATTGATTGGTATTTGGATTAGTGGATGGGTGTCTGGACCGTATTTTTTCGCACTTTCACAAAGTGTAGATTACAAGATTTCAAAATATTAAAGACATAGTATCTCCAACTATTTATATATATATATCTGAATGTATAGCTTAAAATGTAAATTTTTCTGAGTATAAAATTATGAAAATCCAATTTATCAATCATCTAAAGAGCTGCAGTCAATTTTATTTATAACTTTACCTTCATATATAGACTTTTTATATATATAAAGGTTACATATAAAGTTACAGTTTCGTCTAAAATAATATATTTTACCATTTTAAATATCACTTACATAAAATTATATAAATATTTCATCGACCCTTAACTTTTTAGATTTTATTAGGAAATACTGATCATCAACAGTAACTAATTATAGCAATTTCAAAGATGGTGAAAAATTAACAGTTATTACACAATGTAAACTGCTAGGTCTGTTATATTAACTCCTTTGTGAAGCAGATAATGACTAGTGGAGAAAACATTTCTCTGGAGTATCATAGAAAGTTTGGTGTAAACTATGAAAGGATGGAGTCGCAAAAGATTCCCGAACTCCAGTGTGTAAAGTTAAACAAATAAAAATAATTATTACTGCTTGATTCAGTTCTACTTTTCTCTCTTTTCTCATCTCACCTTCACATCTTTCTGTTCTAGAGATTTAAATACAAAAAACTTATTATGATTTGACCGAACCACCTTTTAAAAACAAATTGGAATCATAAAAATGATCACCACTGAACTTTAAGTTTCGTGTTCTAATTAGTCATCTTCAACAACTATCGTTTTCGATTGTTTATATGAACGATAACAACCTCAGTTACTGAATTAAGGGTGTGAACTTCAGCATGGTACCCTTACCCCTGTATACAAAAATCCATTATGTTCAAAAACATTTTATTATAAAACATTTTTGTCGTTATATTTTGAATAATTTAATTTACAACATTAAATATTTCTTTATTTTAGTTGTACATATAATGGTAACAAAGATGTAAACCTGTACAAGAATGTGTTTGTATTCCGGGTTAGGTACGCACCATGATGACGTTAACAGACTTTTTACTACTTTAACAAATGAAGTAAAATTCACTAATAAATTCCTCTCCACTATTATATAAATAAAGTTGAAAGTGTCTGATTTATAATTGAAAGAATCCGCAAAGGAAAGAGAACAACGCGATGACCATCAGATTTCGTCACGAAATGCAGTTGGCTAGTTAAGACTAATTGAAGGCTTTCTCCTAAACTCGATTTGTTAGTCTCCCACTCAGGATTTGAAGAAATTAAATAACAGCGACAAGAACAGACTGGACTGAAGTTGGAGTACTCGTAAAACGGAATTAGTTTTTACTGTCCAAGATTTTTTATTACTTCAAAAAGCCCAAATCCAATCTTAGCAACGGATTATTTTATGAAATTATGTGTTTAAATTTATAAAATTAACTTGTATCCCTTAATATTTTTCACTACTACCAATAAAGGCAAGTCAGTTTCTCTTTTATGTTTCATCAATTCAGTGTCAGGAGAGTGTGTGTGTGTGTGTGCGCATGTAACAACTGAGGATGATGCCTAAGTCATTGAAACGTCGTCCCTTACTGTAGTGTGCAAATGAAGTGTTTATTGTGAAAAGACGCGTTTTTTCATTTGGTGATTCAAGTTTTTCCTTGTTGTTTAAAGCGAAAAATATAGAAAAGAACATAAAATAAAGACCCCGAATACTTTGATAGCGTCAGGGAAAAGGAAAAGTGTTGGTCAAGAGAGACCTGATAGGAAAGCTGAAAGACTACATGGAAAAGTGTACAACCAGCTAAGATCCCTTGGGATTACCACGCCCTTATTTGTTAAAGTGAGTAATTTACTTGTGGCTCATTGTAGTCAATTGTTAACATAGAGAAATTGGGGGGAAACTACACATTAAGCTGAAGTAGTTAAAAACAGCCCATCACAGTAAAAATTCGTTTTATTTATGAGAATTATAAAATGAGAATTTCTTCAAAATTTGCAGTGTGTCTAAAACTTATCAGAAGTAAGGCCTTAAAAAATGCATGCAAGCAATTTTCTCTACATGGTAACCCAAAGCTCTATATCGTCCTCCTGTTTTATCACAGAAGAACCTAATCAATTTTTTTCTTTCAAAAAAATCGGATTCGTAAGTGTTTTTAAAATGGTGAGTTTTTAATGGCGTTGAAGTAATGACTAATCTAAAACCATGGTTCCCAACTACCTCATTTCCTGCAGCCAACTTGGCCGTAACACAACTTCTGCATAGTCACGAAATCACGTGACCTGGATGAGGGATATATTTTGAAGTCACATAATAGTGGTAATCGCATAAACGTTGTATGTGTTTACACTTCATTTTCTACACATTGAAACACTTGCGTGAGCAAAAAGCATGGATTAAGCTTTATCATCCCTCACCCAATGTTTTAAATACCATCGTAAACATCGACCATTGGATTTATTGCCACTTTTTTTATAAATCCAACAAATTTTATTATCATCCAGAAAATTTAATACTGCTGATGATTATAGTCTCTACAGCGGTCATAATTAGTAGCTGTATTGTGCAAACAATAATTTATTGTTCATTTTAATAACGCAATTCTGGGAATTAGACCAAATGCGGTGTCATATAAATTATTGATCCTGTTCTAATTTCTTTTAAAAACGAATCAATACAGTTGACCTTAGTACTTAAATTCTATTTCCCTAAAACTTCTCGTAGGCCTATTGCTTAACAGTTTTTTTTTTTTTTTTTTTTTTTTTTTTTTCATCAAAAAAACATCGCACATTTTCATGCGCAACATTTAAATCCTGGTATTATCAATTTAATTTTTAAATAGTTGTTTTTATTTTTTAAATGTAGAATGCATTTTCAACCATCTACACGTACTAACAAAGCGAGAGCAGAGAAACTTTTAGAACCTATGACATATCCAAGAGGCTGGCTGTGAAAGTCATCAGCACTAAGAGCATGAAAGGAGGCGGAGGAGTGGCTTAGGTACAAAAATGGGCAACTCTAACTTAGTGCTCCCACCAAGCAAATTACATCTGTACTTCTCCCGTTATGGAGGGGCAATAAATGGAAGATGGTAAAGTTTGTTACAGGCTTGATATAATTATACCAAGTGTCTAAAAAGTGCAGGGAAAGTTAAGTAACTATTAAACTTAAATTTTATGTTTTTTTTAATGTAAAAACGCCATATTTCTGAGAATTATAAGGTAAATTCAATACCAACCATAAATAAGGTTTTTGGAGGGCAACTCAAAATTTTCAAATTTAAAGCCTAATAGATTAATACCTTATTTTAATATTCTTATTTAATAGAAAATAACTTTGCAAACTAGAGGACGATATTTTAGTAATTCAAAATGGCGACCGGTTTAATATTAAATTTGGTGTTATGTTTTAAAATTTTAGTTATGAAAAAATCAATTTTGAATTTAAATTAAAATGTTCTGGTAACACAACTTCCTCGTCAAACTTGAATAATCAGTAAAGTTTTGCTACTATAATTTTGTCTCCTTATAAGTAATTTGGATTTTTTGAATAAAACTTTGAATAAAATTTGGATCCATTCTTTAATTTGGGGGTTATTTTCTAAACAAAAACTTTAAATTGATGGTGCTTTACATTTAAAAAATTTTGAATTGTCGCCAAAAACCCCCATTTTGAGGTGAGATCGAATTTACCTTACAATACCCAAACATAGAGGTCGATAAAGAAATGAATGTACACACAAAAAATGTGTTCTACCGTGTTAAGGTAGAATGGTTCATGCAAAGTATTTTGTTAGTGATCAAAAAAAAGACTATATTTTTTAGGCAGATGTAAACACTTTAATACAGAAAGAGCGGGTGTGTGAGAGAGAGAAGGAAGATCTTAATTAATCTATATCGTCTCTCCGTCGACTAATTAACACGACTAAATCTTTGTTTATAAATTCCAATCAAAAATCCGAGTAACATGGAACCGGTATTGTACTGTCTAAATTATCTGCAGGGTTTTGTAACATAAAACTATATCATTAAAAGTCATTTAGAGAGGAGCATCATTAAGCTAAATACGTGTTTATTGTACACGGGTCCTCTTCTATCTTCGCATTGTTTTATTTATTTCTCAAACGTTTTTGCGTTTTAATGAACGCTTTCTCAATTTTTGCTTCGTTAGTTTTTTTGTTGTTAAAAGTGAAAAATCGT
Source organism: Aphrophora alni (assembly GCA_963513935.1). Lineage (NCBI taxonomy): Eukaryota > Metazoa > Arthropoda > Insecta > Hemiptera > Aphrophoridae > Aphrophora > Aphrophora alni. The sequence continues at coordinate 7,111,282 of OY740769.1, read as the reverse complement.
TTCTGTTATCAAAGCATGACTACAGTGTAAGGGGTTGTGGGTGTACAAGCTCTTAAAAAAATCATGACAGACCAGGCAAATTTGGAAATCACCGAGAGTGCGAGAGATAAATATCTAAACCGGTGAAATCTATTTCTAATAACGTCTAGACAAAACCCGAAAAAATGTTTCAACATTTTTAGCATTCATAAAATACGATTATTATTTATCAGCAAAAAGCTTCTCGTAAGTTGGAAATAAGCATTTTTCAAAACATTTCCAAGAAACAAAATATGTTTATCTTTAATGAAACTACACGTTCAGATTCTTAAAATACGTTTTTTACATTCGTTTTGTCCCTTAAAATTAATAATTTTGTTCTCGTAGTCAGGTCCTTTGATTTTACACCCTCCGAAATATTTTCTGTTTTATTTTGTATATTTCCTCTCCTACCTTTAGGGACTTTATACGGCCATATCTCGGAAAATGGACGTATTGTTTCTTATTCAAAAATTACAAAAGTAAAAATTCTTGTTTTCGGCAAATCGACTAACGAGACCTTTTCCAAGTCATTTTTTTCACTCTTTGGTATGTAAACAATTTCATTGTTTATAACAATGATAAACAATCCTGCATCGAATTTAAAAAAGTTTAAGTTTGGCTAACTATAAAAAAAATCCGCCACCGCTTTTTGAATGATCTCTCTCTATCCATCGTCCTCTGTACATAAACACGATACCTGTCACAATAATTAAACGTGAAACTATACAAACTCATATAGAACCTATTGTAATTCAGAAAAAATTTAATGGCGGCCATTTTAAATAGTTTTTTTTTCATATCTCGTGTGTGATTCAACTTATGATATAAAATTGGGGAATATTTTGCAAATTTCAAATCTGCATATAATAGATAAAACACAAGATCTGATAAAAATTATATTTACTTATTCAAACGCGTTTCAACTAAAAAGTCCCCATCCTCAGTGATACAAGAGCTACAATAACTAAACTACAACTTATAGCTCAAGTTATAACTTTTTCATCTCAAAACACCCTCTATAGAAACGATACCGCTTTTTTTACCCGTTATATAACTTTTCCTACACTATTATATTAAAAACTAATAACAACATTTCAATTTTAATCTAGGAAGATTTTATAAGGAGGGGTATTTGCGTATTTTAAATTAACAATAGACCCAACTTTAATTGTTTATAAAGAAGTTCATCCAGGTATCGCAGTCAAACATATTAAAAAAATACTGCTATTCGAAAAACAAAATGTTTAATTGACCCGTGTTAGACATTCCAAGAGGTTGAAACGTCCATCAACATCTAAGGTATGTCACAAATGAAGACGCCTGAAGTGTTTTATTTTTCTTCACGTAACGTCATGTTGTTAATTGACAATATTCCCAGGATATTGTGCCTTGTTCTCGTCTGTATATCTGTTGTATTAACATAGTTTGACGGAGAAAACTTTTTTTTATTTAACTACGACAACTGAATTGAATTATTTCTCAACAATTAAAGGTGGACGAAATCAAAATTTAAACATCATTTCAGTTTTCAATTGGTGAATATAGGTATTCCTACCTAACTGGAATCAGAAACATACAATTCAACTAATTGCTACACTTGAAGTGCATGTAATCACCGCACAATTTGCTCATAAATCACTCGTCAACTAGACAGACGTGAGCCGTGTGGTGTGCGTGATCCTGCTCTTTAAAAACTGCTAAATAAAAACGCAATCAGTAAAACCAACGCTGTACAAGAGTTGCCATTTTAAACAAATTGTACACGAACTGTCTTGTACGGCAATATAAAGAGAGAACCTTTCATCTTCCCTAAGACAAAACACAAAATTTCCTATTCTATCAAAATGGACGCTAGCGATTTCAATTTATGGAACCAACCATGGTACGTCGTACCCAGCCCGATCATAAAACGCAATACAAACAGAATCTTCATAAATACAATGTTTTGGTCGGTCTTGTGGGAAATGTTATATTGTATTAACAGTTGTTACACAGGTTTACTGAACCTCGTAACAATTAACGTTAACCTTTTTTTAACGTCGGCTAGACCCATGAGAGCCTCGTAGTTGACTCGCTTCGCTCGTGTCAGTGTTTTAGCTCTCGCGACCCTCAAAGCTGTACATACGTAAAGAAGCCTCCACTCGTTACGTACAGTCAAAACGAAAGTCGATTTTTTTTTATGATTACCAAACTTACCCTCTAATTCGTATACCGGGTAAAGTAAAACCAAATTCTTTAAGGGGGAAGATTTGGTAAAACTAAACCCAAGATGAACTTTCTCAAAATGAACTTTCAATTAAAATTTGATGATATGTTAGAAAATGTTTACCCAAAAAAATGTGCTAATACTGTAAGTAGAAGAAATTACTAAGTGTAATTTGAAACAAAATCAAAAAGATTTCACACACTACTCATGAACACTAATTTGCTCAATGTATCAACATAAAACTTATCGGTCTTTGTTTATTCCAAATATGAGTTATCGGTCAAAAGAGAAAGTCAAGATGGACAAAGATAAACCTTAATCCTAAAAATTGCAATATCTCAAAATGGATACAAGCGATTTTGATGAAATTTCGTGAAACTATGAAGAATTATAATCCAAACCGAAGTGCCAAATAGTCAGAGAAGAAAATTTAAGGAAATAAATAAACCCATTTTGTTATTTTTAAATTACTCACGACGAAATATAATTTTTTTTTTATTTTACATGATAACACTTTGGCTCGACTTATATATCTTCACACTTCAACAAAATTGATCAAAATCCCTTGCGATGATTTTGAAATATCGTATGAAATATTTTGAAATGATAAGTAATATTTGTTCTGGATAAAAATCGACATGGTTTAATATAAAATTTGAACTATCCACCACTTTCTAAATGTTTAAAAACATACTGTCCGACTTACAAAAAAAAACAAATCCTGTCAAATTTCTATTTCTATTATTTTTTTTTTTTTAAGGTGTGAAAAACCTCTCAGTCATCATCGTCTTATAAACAGAAAAAAAAAAAAAAAAAAAAAAAAGAACATAAAATAAAGACACCAAGCTCTCCTATACTCTAAACGCGCCAGGAAAGAAAACAAGAGTTGATAGTAAGGATAAAAGAGGGGAATCTAACCCAAGACTTTGTGACAAAAGGTGTAGATCCAGCTTAGATCCCTCGAGATTGTCACGCTCCGTACTCCCTAGCAGATGATATAAATGCAGTTCTTAAAATTAGTTCACTAACCTTGTCAAAGGTAATGATTTTTGGAGCAAATTCCTTAGACATAATCAATTTTTTTTTTTTGAAAAAACTCCCAATAAAAAAAAATGAAGAAACTAATATAAACTGAAAATCCTTTATTACTCATAAGCCTCGAGGTAGGCAGTGAACACGAGTTGGTCAAGAAAGACCTGATAGGAAAGATAAGCGTATCTAACCCAAGATTACATGAAAAAAGTGCTGATGTAGTTAGGGTCCGGCTGGATTGCCAAGTCAGTACTCGCTATATATGAACCGCTGATGGTCAAATAAATCATTACTGAAGTAGAGAGGCGTCACGTAGTCTAAGAACTATAAAAACAAATAATCAGTATATTATGAAACATAGAAAACAAACTTCAATAAATAAATACGAAAAATCAGAATTTTAAAAAGTTTTCACGATAGAGATCGCAATAGCAAAAATTTCTATATTAGAATTTTGTTTAATAAGCTGTAAATATTAATATTACTATAATAATAGACATTGTTTATTAATTATACCGAAGTTGCAATTACACCAGGAACGAAATAAACTTGAATCATATCTGCGGTTGACAATAACTTACAATCAATAATAATTTATTAACATTCTTTCCTTTAAATGTAATCAATAATTGAACATCGTTTTTAGTTATACGATGTTCCTTAAATGTAATCAATAATTGAACATCGTTTTTAGTTATACGATGTTCCTTAAATGTAATCAATAATTGAACATCGTTTTTAGTTATACGATGTTCCTTAAATGTAATCAATAATTGAACATCGTTTTTAGTTATACGATGTTCCTTAAATGTAATCAATAATTGAACATCGTTTTTAGTTATACGATGTTCCTTAAATGTAATCAATAATTGAACATCGTTTTTAGTTATACGATGTTCCTTAAATGTAATCAATAATTGAACATCGTTTTTAGTTATACGATGTTCCTTAAATGTAATCAATAATTGAACATCGTTTTTAGTTATACGATGTTCCTTAAATGTAATCAATAATTGAACATCGTTTTTAGTTATACGATGTTCCTTAAATGTAATCAATAATTGAACATCGTTTTTAGTTATACGATGTTCCTTAAATGTAATCAATAATTGAACATCGTTTTTAGTTATACGATGTTCCTTAAATGTAATCAATAATTGAACATCGTTTTTAGTTATACTATGTTCCTTAAATGTAATCAATAATTGAACATCGTTTTTAGTTATACGATGTTCCTTAAATGTAATCAATAATTGAACATCGTTTTTAGTTATACGATGTTCCTTAAATGTAATCAATAATTGAACATCGTTTTTAGTTATACGATGTTCCTTAAATGTAATCAATAATTGAACATCGTTTTTAGTTATACGATGTTCCTTAAATGTAATCAATAATTGAACATCGTTTTTAGTTATACTATGTTCCTTAAATGTAATCAATAATTGAACATCGTTTTTAGTTATACGATGTTCCTTAAATGTAATCAATAATTGAACATCGTTTTTAGTTATACGATGTTCCTTAAATGTAATCAATAATTGAACATCGTTTTTAGTTATACGATGTTCCTTAAATGTAATCAATAATTGAACATCGTTTTTAGTTATACGATGTTCCTTAAATGTAATCAATAATTGAACATCGTTTTTAGTTATACGATGTTCCTGTAATCAATAATTGAACATCGTTTTTAGTTATACTATGTTCCTTAAATGTAATCAATAATTGAACACCGTTTTTAGTTATACGATGTTCCTTAAATGTAATCAATAATTGAACATCGTTTTTAGTTATACGATGTTCCTTAAATGTAATCAATAATTGAACATCGTTTTTAGTTATACGATGTTCCTTAAATGTAATCAATAATTGAACATCGTTTTTAGTTATACGATGTTCCTTAAATGTAATCAATAATTGAACATCGTTTTTAGTTATACGATGTTCCATGTGTTATTTGGATGTACAATTTGATTTCTGGACTAATTGTAACTTATTTTGTATTTTCTGGTTGATGATGACCGATTATCAGTATATTTTGATTAAGATGCAATAGGCCTACGTTGGAACTAAATATAGTTGAAATTTTTAGATTATGTTTTTTAAAAAAAAATATTGTTTATTCTAAGGAATGTCCTCCAAAATAACTAATATCTAATTTTTAGCATTAAATTTATTTCTGCTAGAGAGTACGAGGAATGGCAAGCTGGATTTACACCTTTTTTTTCATATAGTCATGGGTTAAATTCCTCTCTTACATCTTTCCAATAAGATCTACTTTTCATCGACTGTTGTTCTACTCCAACCTTGAAAGTATTAGAGGGCTAGAGATCTTTAATTTATATTATCTTCTTCCATTTTTTTTATAAGGCGAACTTAACGTAGATGTTTTAAAGAACTTGGGAATATATTTGATTAGATCAAATTGGACCTTTAAAACGTTCACACACATACACTTACAAAATGATGTGAAAATACTTTTATTGACAGGATCGGTAGACTCTGATGTCAGTTTAACTAGAATTTCCATATTCATTTTTTTTTATTTGTTGTAAATATTACTGTTGCATTGTTTATTAATGAGAGTCCCCCAAGTTACAATTACACCGGAATCGAAATAAACGAGTATCATTTCTGCAGTTGACAATAACTTGCAATCAATTACACTCAGTAATGATTTATTAACATTCCTTCAATTAAATTTAATCAATAATTGGAACATCCTTTGTACAATAGATATACAATATTTCAGGCTGTAACATTTGATTTCTGGACTTTTGTAACGCAAATTTTTATTTCCTCGTTGATGATGAATGATGATCAGTACACTCTGTTTAAGATTTAATAGAATACTGTTGATTGAAAAATAGTTAAAATTGTTAGATAAGTAAGGAAAAAAAGTGTATTTCTAAGATATATTTAAACTCCAGAAATAATATTTATCCCTCCTTATTTATTTCTCCTTGACAAGTTTAGGAAAAAATACAATCTGAACTACATTTTTAGTACTCCGTTTATATCTCCGAGTATGTAGTTGGGTTTCTACCAACTGTAGAGACCCTCAGGGCCTTACTATAGTGACAATCTCAAGGGTCCTAGCTGGATCTATACTTTGTATACGTAGTAATAGGTTAGACTCTATCATCTTTCCTCTTTTGACCAACTAAAGTTCTCTTCAGACTCTGACGCTTTTTATAAGGATAAAAACCAAGAGGTTTTACATCTTTAAACAAAATTGTTAGGATACCATAAGGGTCGGTGCAGAGCGTTTGCCTATATGTTTCTTGGAAAAACAGTATTTTTAGTTTTGGTCAAGTGGCAGTTACAAATTTTTATTTATTGATAGCAACCAGTACTTTCTTTGAGTACCAAGAAGATACATTTTAGCAAAATGTTATTAAAATCGTTTGAGTCGATTTTGATAAAATCAGAATTTTATATGTTTACCTTAAATGTTTAGTGATCAACAACATCCTGACAATTTCACATTATAAGAGGAGGCATTACGTACATTTCAGTAATTAATTATGCGTCAACACGATTTTAAAACAATTTCCCTAAAATAATTTAACAGCTGGTGTGAAATAAAATCACATAAATGGCATACTTTAGTAGATCCAAATCTTTTTTTTAATATATACTGTAATACAATGTTCTTACTAATCTTATTAGGATACCAGTTGCTCCTTTCGTTATATATAAATATTTTAAATTTAAACGCTGTTGAATATTGGATTGAGGTTTATTTTTTACCCATTATTAGCTCCCAATAGCTCCACGTCTTCGATATAAGTTATTGGAGCTATTGATAATATTAAATGTACAAATGGGAAAAAACGCATAGGAGAAAAAACATTACAAAATCTATTACAAACTTTAAAAAACCTCATTTTAAAACATTGTATAAGCCATTTAAAAAAAACTGATAAATTCCATATTTAGTCAAAAACAAGTCATCACAACACAAATAACAACACTCCTTTAACACATAACCACACTTTTGTTTAGTTTGTTAAAGTTATTTTTGTTTATATCAATAATAGCTCATATTATTTTATTTCTGTAGTTTAAAAAGTATGATTTTTAATTTGTGTCTATGTTTTTTTTTTTAAGAACAAATTCTTAATGTAAAGTCAAATGTTTTTAATTGCAGATATTTATAAATTCTTCATTAAAAATTAAAATCACAGAACTTTCACTAGTTTTTAAGATATCAAAAATCCTAATTGTTTAGATTAAGATTTTATAGATGTAAGCTTTATTTATTTTGTGCAGCCAAAAGTGTTGTAAAAATATCTAAGGCAGAAGTTAAAGACTATTAAACTTAAGATTAAGAGTAGGCTACTCATTTTGTAAGTGAATAATTTTTTAAAAAACAAAAATTAAGATATACAATACTTTTTTATTTTTTACAATACTCTTATATTATTTCTTCAAATTTTGCTCAAATGTAGCCTCTTAGGAACAAAACAAAATGTGTACCGGTTTAAAAATTATCGATAAAAGAAACAATAAATTTTCCATACAGTTGTTAAAAATGGATCAATTTCTTTCGAAAGTTTTTCTCAACTGTGAAGAATAACAACCCAAACCTGTCCGCCAAATTGAAAGTAAAACAAAAAAACTAAGGAATAATTGGTAAAGAAAGAAAATGAACCATTACGACCGTCATAAAAACTAGATTTAAATCAATACGATTTCTGATATTATGATATTAATGATAAGAGCAAACCAAACTTAAGACTTTTGGAATATATAAATATCAAATATTAATAATCCAAGTATTGGGAAAAACAAAATCACAAAAAGTTGATAATGATTGACCCTTTCACACCAACTAATCTCCCTTAAGTATATGGAGACAAACTCTGTAACATGTTTAATTTTTTCCCCCAAAACTAAAAGTAGTAAAACGATTTTTGGAAAGATAAATTGGGAAACAAATGATATTTTGGTCAAAGTTAAGTGATATATTAAGAATAAGACTGTATCCCAAATTGCAAGTAAAACAACTACAATTCAGGAATCATTGGCAATCAAAAGCGAACCATCCCCTAACCGCAATCGGAAAAACTAGATTTACAATTCCAACTAATTTATTGGTACAAGTGAATCAACCTTGGAAAACATTACAAGTAGACCTGTATGAAAATTTACAAAATCATAAAAAAATATAGTAATAATGTACACTTATCTCCAATAAGACTTAAATATAGTAAAAAAACCCCGTTTTCAGTAGAATGGCGACGTCATTCAAATTTTGGCGATATATGACTAATAATTACCCAAATCAGTGTGTCAAATAGCAAGGAAAAGGAAAATATCGGTTCAGGAATAATTGGTAAAAAACATAATGTATCTTGATCACCGTTATTAAAAAACTAGATTTAAATCAAACATGATACGCTTAGAGTGAGCTTGGAACACAAAACACAATTTAAATACATAAATATTTATATTTTAAAGCATATTAATTGTAAATGGAGAATTCTTATAAGAAACTTATGTGGGATAATTTTTAATCCTTTTTTTTTTTTTTTTTTTTCTTAACTAAAAATATTTTTTAAATGTTATAACGATTAAAATGTTTGGTTTTATAAATGATAACGTAAAAATGTTTAATTCTAATTATATTAATTACTCTCGTGTTAATTACAAAACGTTATAAATGTAACATTGTATATAAAAACCAAATATATCCCACGCTTATTAAAATTAAACTACTGTAATTTTGCGACAAACGAAATGCTGCAGCCATATTTAAATTTCATCTGAAAATTACCAGGCCGATTAAATTTTCAGATGAGATTAATTATTAATTCTACGCTCACCTTTTATTTGAAAGCTGGAACTTAGAGCACTCCACGTGAATCAGATTTTTATCAATAGGAACACTTACACACCACACATGTTTATATGCACAAGATTATAACCTATCCTTCTAACCCGCACAACTAAACTTCACAGAGGCTACTGTACCTCTGTACTGCTGGTTGCTTCACTCAATTCGTGCTTGCAGGGAGAATTCCCTCAGTGCCTCAACAAATATCCCCGCGCCACAGAAATTTACCTACTTGTCGTCGATCATTATAAATATGTCTAGATTGTGGAGTTGTGTATTAATTTGCAATGGAATGATGTTTATTTATAGATTCATTGATTAGTAACGTGTTTTGAATTAAATATTTTTTTCAAATCTGCAGGTCATATGTTTAATTTGGTACCACATCTGCCCTATACTAAGGAAATACGCGATTGGCACAGAAATTCCTTAGCTAATTAAATATAATATTTCTTCACAGCTATCGACATGTAAATCAATGTAAACCGTTCTTGTTGTCCCCTCAGGGGTTCACTTCAGTGAGTACGAGCTTCGCAATCCCGAGGTAACTAGCTCGATCTACACATTTTTCATGTAGTCTTGGGTTAGATCCCTCTCTTTCATCTTTACTAACAGGTCTCTCATGACCAACTCTGGTTCTTTTCTAAGCGAGACGCTATTAAACAATGGATATCTGAGACGTTTTTTGCCTTTTAATTTACAAGGACAAAATATGGTGCTTTTTATATTTTAAATATCTAGAAAATTTATTTTTTTCATTTTTACGTAGTAAATAAAACAAAATTTTACCTATTTTTGTATTATGTGTCCATTTAAAAGGGGAAAAAAACCTGATTTATAAAATCTTTTTTACGAATGCCTGTGCGCTGTGCTGAAGCCTATTCGCATACATAAACATATCTCAATCCTCTCCAGATTTTTAAAATGTTTTAAAATCTCCTTATTTTTATTTATTGAATGACTCAAAACTAGGGACCTAGCATAAGACAAAAACTAAAAAAATTCAATAGTTATAAAAATTTTGAACAAATTGAGCTATAATGTAGACCGTAAAAACCAAAATTATTTCCTTAAAAGTATCAGTCATGCACTTGTGGATGCCGACATAAAAGATCTAATATTTCACAACTGGTTAACCCCATTTTGACTCAAAAAATAGTGAAATTTGAAGATTTATTATAAAAATTGTAATGTGTGAAAACTCACTTAAAATAAATAACAATTCGGATGTAAATTGGAAAATACCATATGCCTAATTCTGAACACCTTCCTTGCATAATGTGTATAAAATTATATATTTTTAATTTGTTTTATATACATATACAAACACAATTGTGAGTAATTTTATTATATTATTATGATATTAATTTTGTTTATTACTATTTTTCCTTTGAAAATTTTTATTTAAAAAAGTCTAATGACTTCTTTACGCATTTTTTCAAAAAAAACCTGAGTATTTCCGAAATTTTAATCTTGTTACAATGTTAGCTCAGATTATTACAAATGGAAAAAGAATAAATTAACTAACCACGAATTACAATTAGAGCCCCCGCGATAAAATGAACACTCATTTATATGAACAAAAAATAAAGGTAAATTTACAATTTACAGAAGTACTCGCGTATTTCGAAAAAAAAAACGAAAGATATAAAGCATTGTCCAAAATATAGTTAACAAATTCTACGTGTTTGCAATTCACATAAATTCTGAAAGACTGAAAGATTACAATATTTCAATTGTACATTATTAATTTTTGTCGCCGGTCATTATAAAAAATGTCATACGTCTTAAAAACTTGGACGCACGTTAGTACACAATCCAATACATGATTTATCTATACCTAACAACTAAAAATATTAAAATTCTACAATCAAGGACCATTTAAATATAATTTGGAATGTCTAAACTCATTTTTTACAGTTTTTGTTTGATCAGACGAAATTGCTTTTATTTCAATTTTTATATTTTTAAAATCACATATTAGTATACAAAAATTTCAAATATTGAACTAAATATTACGATTTTAAAAAGTTTTAAAATAATTTAAAACGAGGGTCACATCCTTAAAGGTTCTGCTACTTATGTCGTTCTTATTGTCTGTCACACCACCCGCTCCTTTCTCTTCTTGATACGTCATATCCCTTCAGGAAATCGCAGAACCTATTACGAGACACTGTGGTCTGAAGGTAGGAGGATACCACGGCGAATGGATGAGGAGATAACAGTCCACATAATCTTTGTTTGTGACGCTCTTGCCAATAAACTCCCAACTCATGGTGAACTCTCATTGGATAAGCTAGTCATTATAATACTAAAACTTGTAAAGAGGACTAATATACTGAGCTAGAATTAAAAGCATTAGTTGCACAATAAGCATATGGTCGCCGAGGCCGGTTTAACACTTACCCTCTTAATCTCTAATCCCTTTCAGAACTAAACGAATGTTTTTTATCCTGATAACATTTAGGGAGTATTATTTTCCGTCGACCTGAAGCTTGTCAAATCTGAGTAACGCTCTGTCTCCTTCTTTAAATACTCATTAAACATCTCTTACCCTCCCCGTATACTCATTTCAAACTCCCATCTCAGTTCCTCTTAGTCCTTCTTATAGACTTTAAACTATCAGATTTTCATTTATAATGACTTAATTTGACTAGTATCGGCCTGACTAGTAATCATAATTTCTGTCGATGCGGTGTATTCCCAGTTCATTTCCCTCAATTGCTGCTATTTCTTCCGTATCTTCCCAGTATTCATTTGACAATTCTTTCACGTTCTATAATATCACACTCGAGCGCCGAGAGCTGTCCTTCTGGTGTAATCTCGCTTCCCAGATCCGTCTGCTTATAGGGGGTTGTTGGGTCAGGTTGTCCCAATCTCACCTCAGCCACAATGAGCTTTAGGAATTCAAACCTCCAGGATAGACGGACAAACGTGTAATCAACGATAAAAAAATAAGCAACAAAGTTAAAATACAAAATTATTTAAAGCATAACGTCGAAATTTTTTAAAATCATCAATAGGTGGAGGGAATGTTTGGTCAAATTAACTAAGATATGCTTTCACTAATCGTTCACAAGAATGCAAGAACTAAAAAGATTTTCGATAGCTCCTTTTTATCTAGGACATACATAAGACTATTATTACTATAGTTTAAACTGACATTTGGTTTATGTGTATAAAAACTAATACACAACGTTTCGAGAGTATAAATCAACTCTTGTTATCATGTGTAAAAGTTAAAACATAAAAGATAAAAACACCAACATAGTCTAGGGGGCATGTTGAAAACTAAATTTATAACATGAGGGGGGAAAACTCGATCCTAAAACTAGGCCAGAGCAGTCAAAGCTAAGTCTAAATACAGATAAAACCACAACACTACACAAAGGACAGCAAGCAACTTATATTAAATAATAATATGAACAATCCATCACTATCAAAGAAAAATTCACCCTGTCAACATAAAATATCATCTGTATACCGACATTGTATTATAAAATTATACAAAATTTATTTAAGATGAGATGATAAACTTGTTGTGTTGGCTAGATCAAAGTTGCCCCTATTATGGAATCGTTGGGGGAAGGAAAGGAAGCAAATAATTCAACTAGGTTAACGTCACTGACTCTAGCAATGGTTCAGTTTATTTTAAATTCATCCGCTGTGTTGATATTCTGAGGAATATATGAAAGCCACGGTCAAAACTCAATAATAACTTTTCATAACCTTTCAATTCTATTCAATCCGATTACAATAACAAAATAAATGTACGGTAAATAATCAAATAAATGTGTATTCGTTATAGAGTTTCCTCATAGTGGGGTAGCATAAGAAAACATAACAAGTAACATAGAGAAAATATCCAATAATTTGTTTCTAACATTTAATGTTACAAATGACGGGTAGTTTATAAGTTTACTTTACATAGAAGAATTTATCTGATGAGTTAAAATATCGATGCCATTTTGAAGCCCCCTGCGTCCCAAAAACGCGAAAACTCATTTTAATCAAATTTGCTATGTGGACATAATTTTATCCATAGGGATTTTTTAAAATTTTATATATATACAGAGTGTTCAGAAAATGTTGCACCAAACTTTAAATGGTGGTTTTATAGGTCAAAGTGAAGAAACACTTTTCCATAAAAAATGTCAGCTAACGCTTCTTTTTCCATTAGTCGGCCATTTTGTGTTTTTTGAAAAATAATTATAAATTTATTTACACAAAATGGCCGATAAATGGAAAATTAAGCGTTTGCGAGCATATGGTTATAGGAACGTTTTTTAATTTTGAACCATATAACCACCACTTCAAATTTGTAAGTACCTTTACTGAACCCTATATGTGTATATAACTCGGTGAGTATAGTTGAATTTTGGTTCGTTTTTATTTCTTATTGAGCAGGGCGAGGGAGATAGTGTGTACAAAGTTCTTGCACCATTTATTTTGTTATATCTCGAAATAGAATTGACGGATTTTAATGAAACTGGTGTCAAAATATCCGTTGAATCTTTGTGTCTCAGTTGTTCTTCGTCTTTTATATCTGACACGGGTTTATTTACTGTCAGCTGTAAGCGTTAGGGGTTGTTAGTGAAGCCACGGCAATCTGACTTTCAAGGATTGGTGCCGGAGACTGTGTGTTCGTATCCCACATAAGACACAGGGTTTTTTCTGTGTAATTTGGTTTACTCTAACCTGTGGTATGGCGGTGGGAAGCCCCACTATAAAAAACGATAGTTAATTTCAATAAAACTTGACAGGATTTATTGCTTAAAATAAAATTAAATTAAAATTTTCTAAATATATATATATATATATACACACATTCTTATATCTTAGGAAGGACTACATAATGCCAGCGTAAACGCAAGGAGTTCTACAATAGGTCTGAACTATTCCAGTGTCGAACCGATTCTTATGATTGTTTTAAAAAGTATAAATCTATAATTAATAAAAAATTGCTGTATCTTTACAAATAATAAAATAGTTTTTATATCTAACTAAAAATTGTTAACAAATTATGTTTTGTTTTACCATCTGAAAACACATAAAGTAAAGAAAATATTAGCCTTGTTAAAATCATTTGTATAAAAATTGCAAAATTTTTAAGGTATACTTAAAGTTTACACAATTTTTGTACCATTTGTACAGAAATTGCAAACTTTTTAAGAAAGACTTGAATTTTACGCAATTTTTAAAAGTTACGTTCAATATTTTGATCTGAAATATAAGATGTTGTTTTGCACTCGATACGAAACAATTTCCGACTCCATGAAGTTTTTAATTCCCTCCCCCCATTTTCCAATCCAATCTTCTATTATTCCTACTCATTGAGTTAAATGTATCAATATTTTACATCTAAACAGAGTTCAATGCTGTACATGCTTGATACAGTACATCGAATACCATGTCAAGTAAACGTAACTGTAGACTTGCTTACATAGATGTCAATATACACACAAATACTATCAGCGGATGTTTGCACTCTAAACTTTACTCGTTACAATGCAACTTGAACAGTTTCCACATGCTACCCTATGTTTACAGTTTTATGTATTAACTAGAAAATGTTATTCGTTTGTGTTTAGATGATTACATGATTATTTTCAGAAGCATATTTGTAGCGAGTATATAACCCATCATTTTAATTTTTATAAATTAGTGTAATTGTTCATAAAATAAGCTCGTGATAAGGTTTAAAAAGAAAATATATGGATGAGTTTGAGAAGAAGAGATTAAGAAATTGTAGAGAGAGAGAAGAAAATATACAAGAATACTCTAATCTGTTCCAAATAGAAAGAGAAGTGATACAATGAAGTGTTTATCTCCTTTCTCTTTAACATACTAATGTTTGTAGTCATTACAGAAGTTCAAGGGTGTAGAAAACGAGAGGATTTAAATGGAGGAACGAGTTATAGCGTTCGCAGATGATGTCATGTCATCGAAGGAAACTGAATAGGACCTGGAGAGATAACTAAACAAATGCAAGGGCGTTTTGGAAACCAGAATTGGATATAAATTTGAAAGACGGTAAAATATTGAAGTATCTCAAAAGGACAGAGGAATTCATTGCCAATAGTAAAATGCAAGAAGAGATAGGACAAAGGATATGGAAGAGGGGTTAGTTTTACAACATGAGAAAGGATATGATGCCACGATGGAACATAGAAAAAGAAGCCAAAACAATACGTATACAATATACTATCAAACAAAATTTGACATATGGATAATTAGACATGGACATGGATGATGAAAGATCTTTGCAAATTGCAAGTGACAAGAGATGATTTTTTTAAATAAAATAGAAAATTTACAGTTAATAATTTTTTTTACAGTTAATAACTACATTTGTGAGGTTATTTCATCAAATATGTTTTCATACTTTTTAATGTTACACTTTCTGAACTAGGCATTTAAAATATTTAAACTCACAAGCAATTACAACACATTAATAATAAACCGTTAAATCTTGCGAAATAAAATATCCACATAACAATAACAATACATTAACCCGTATAAACTGTTTAGTTTTGCGAAATGTAAGCAATCGATCACCACGCAACGTGAATCCCCACAAATAAAATCAGCACTATACACATTAACTTTAAAATAATTTTAAACAGCTGATTATATATTCTCAAACAGAACAACAAAATAAAACGTATTTAAGAATTTAAACTGTTTAATTTTGCGAGATATAAGAAATCGACCACAACACTACAAATGAATGAGGATAAACAAAGTAAGCACTATAAATATCAACCAAAAATAATTTAAAACAGCTGTTATAAATTCTCAAACAAAACAACTTATTAAAACTTCTAATGAATCACTAGAGCACTGTGGTGAATATACAATGAAAGAAAATTCCCCAAAACCACAATAAAACACTAACAACACAAAGACTGTATAGTTATGTTTATTCTACCTTATGTATATTTCAATTGAGTGTGTATTGGAACTCTGAGGATGATAGCAGTGCTTTGAAATGTGCATAAGGTAGAATAAATATAACTATACATTCTTTGTGTTTTTAATGTTTTATTGTGGTTTTGGGAAACTTTCTTTCATCAAATTAATACTTAATTGAGAATTTATAACAGTTGTTTACATTTTTTTGTTTTTTTAAACATCTTATTTACACATAACAGGCATAAATTTATTTACTAAATAAGTGTTTCCAAGGAAAATTAATCGTTTTGCAAGTCTACAGGGAGCACCCTTTAATTCGATACGTCAATCATTAAAATAGGCCCTATACTAAGGGAATACGCGACAAGCACAGAAATTTCTTAGTGAATTAAACATAACTAGGGATAGATCAAAGAATATATACAAGTGCGGCCAGTTTTAGAACATGATAAAAGATATAAAACTACTATAAAACATACGGATGTAAGCAAAAAAATATGTATACAATATACTATCAACCAAATTTGACATATGTATCAGAGACATGGGACGTGGACAATGAAAGAGTTTTGCAGACTGCAAGTAAGAGAAATGAAATTTGTTTACAGGATTATAAAAATGTTACAATAAGGAAGGACGACCTTTAGGGTAAGTTGAATGTTGAATCGCAGAACAAAGAAGAAACGTTTACAATGGCTTGACCGTGCAATAAACATGGATTAAGAAAATTAGAATAAAAGATAAAATATAAAAAGGGAGAAGACTCATGGGAAGACCACGAACAATATGAAAGGTTCAGGAGGATCAGGAGTGTAGAGATCATTCTGGAATGGAAGAGCGGATATGCCAAAAGATGATGTCTAATTTCAATTTTGAATATTTTCAATTTGTTTCAAAATTGTAAAGCAATAGATGAACCTACAAGTACTTTCGGCCCCACATTTAGGGAATCTCTACGCTATGGGATTTGGTTTTTCATAAGTTTGCAAATGCAATTTCAATTTAATGAATTTATTTATTCCCTGATACATTTTACATTTATAAATTAATGAAATCATCCTCACGAGCTTCCACATGAATACAAACAGGAAATTTTAATACGCATCAACATTAAATTCCTATAATACTATTAATAGAGCTTTAATTATTATTTTGTAATATGATTTACCAACAACTTAATTAGGTAAAATGACTATACCGACTTGGCTTAATATAGTAGCTCAAAAATCTGCAAATACAAAAGCGGAATAAAGCTACCTATTTAAAGATTCAATAGCATCCTCACCGCCCTCTCTCCCAATTTTGCGCAACCATTCCTTAACAGTTCTTTTTAAAACAAATACAGAGTATCATAAATGTTCTTCCAACTACCTTAGCATGTTGTTAAATAAAATATGCAAGTTATAAATTAGTAATTGAAAATATTTTATTTATTACTGGAACCCTCACTATATAGAAGGAAAGAAAATGTAATCATTAATACCTAAAGCTTTGCTATAATGATCAAAACTAACAATAATTTCGTCTATTAATACAATATTGAATTAATCTCCTCTTATTCTTGTAACACGCTAATTAATAAACTGTAGAAATAATTATAAAGAAATTCTATGATTATTCTCTTGTCTTTCTTATCAAAAATTAACTACTAAATATAATAAAAACTGTACGTTCCAAAAAGATTTCTCACAAATAAATATATTGATTAAAAGTTTAAAATATGAGTTTTTTACAACATTGCCAATTTTAAAATAGTACTTAAAAGTATTTTAAACATTTCGTTTCCCTCTTTATTTCCAGGATTGCTGTAAAGAGCAACTAGTATACAGTAAAATCATATTTTTATACTTTAAAAAATAAAATAACTATATTGTAATATATAAATACTTACAATATGTGAGATAATCTCATTAATTTCTTAGCCATGATTCATTAACATACCTAGAACAGAAATAAATAGTGTTATGGTGTCATTATTTGTTGTCCAATCCCCAAGAAAGACTATATTATATACAAATATAATTTGGATTTATTAAACATCTGTTATTTTAATTACTATATATTTGTTGCCATAGCAACGAGTTTCCTCATTGTTCACTAATTTCAAACACAGGAATCTAGTAGGTGGTAAACTTGTAGTAGTTTACAATAATTATTTAATTGATTGTTCAGTTTGGAGGGGTGTAATCGGGTATAAAAGCTTGTTAGTAAGTTCGAAACCACCGGGTTCGTTGGAGACACCAAGAGGCCAGGAAGACCTTCAATTACAACTCTTGAAATTACTGCTGCAGAATTTTTAAATTAAAAAAAAATTTTGTGTCAAATAACACTGAATACTGAGAATGTAACAACTTGACTTAATAACTAACGAGTAAGACTTTGAATTAACTTTAAGTTTTTTATTAAATCCCTTTTAATTCCAAAGTAATGTATGTACTTTATTTTATTCTAAGTTAAAAATTAATTAACTATAGTTAATTAAAGTGTTTACTGTATAATGTTCAATAATTAGTTTTGACAAAATTATACAAAGTGTTTCAGAAAGAAAAGAAAAAAATTTTGAAGGTGTTATCATTTGTGTGTGTTGTATAAGCAAGTAAATTAATTTATGAATACAATATTGCCAAATTTCGCACAAACTTTCTTAACACACACAGACACAACAGCTTAACAAAATTTAGTTATAGTCCACTTTACAGTGAGTCTTGGTCGATGGCATAAATAATGAACTAGTAAATGTAATACTCTTTGCAATTATATATGTCAAAAGCCTTCCTCCCTACATACACCCTCACAAGGAAATGTATTCATTAAATTTTGTTTCTTCTTAAGTTAGGCTACCTCTAGTTTTGGATTTAATATTACAGTATATACAGTGTGTCCCACGAAGGTATTTACAGTTTTAAACAACCACCAACTACATATTCGTCTACTAAGTTGTTAGACTTCTTTCATACATATTGGAAACATATCCAAAAGTGTACCAACAAATTATTACGCTGACATCTGCACACAACTTTTTTGAATTTGGTACTGTTAATACTTGACAGGCCCTCACACATATTAGTATACATAAACAGTACATAAACACACGCAAACCCAAACAAATATAATATAGCTTACTGAGCTAAAAATGTAAATATCGTTGTGTTATAAAATTATAATTTTTTTTTATTAGTTAATTTAAATTTATAAACAAATCCTCATACTCTAAATACTTATATACAAACAATAAAGAGTACATTAAGTTCAACTAAATATTACCTTATATTATACGTTATTATTGTACGTTATTTAATACTGGTTAGTATTGTAAATTATGGTACTTTTTTCTTAGGTATTTATTAATACATTTTTTGCTTAATTTTAATTACAACACTTTTTATAGAAAAATATGTAGAATTTTCACCACCATACGAGTACACGAATAAGAATCACTTGTGGGAATTATTTAAAATTTACAAGCTTTCCTTATTTATTATATTTCTATTGGAAATATATCTTTATATTTAATTAGATTTGTTTTCAGAAATATCTAGTTTGGCTTTACTTTTTATATTAATATTTCCAAAGAAAATTATGAAACTCATAATTTTTGCACTAAATAGAATGAATATCTGTCACTTATAGAATGAGTCTTTTTTTTTATGGAAATTTTCTTGCTTTCAAAGTGTCAAAATAAAATTAACAAACGAAAACATAAGGTCTTTATTTTTTATTACTTTCATTTAACTGTTTATTCATTGCAGATTAGAGCAGTTTCATGGTCAGATAGATAGATTAGATAAAGTAAGAGATTAAAAGTTAAACCACCCCCCCCCCGGCACTACGACCATTGGCCTATTGTGAAACTTAGCCTCTTAATTATAACTCAGTAGATTATGCCTCTTTACGAGTTTTAATAGTCCACTCACTGGCTACTCCAGTAAGAGTTCACCAGTAGTTTGAGAGTCAAAAACTCTATGCCTCTTTTGTGGCCTGCGGTCTCCGCATCCATCCCGCAGAGTCTACACACAGTTTCCTCGAGGTATGCTCTATCCTATGCACGTGCAACCTTAGACAAGAGTGTCCCTTAACAATACCATTGATTTGTCTGTTTCCCCTACTCAAGGTCAGTACTGTCCATCCAGGTCTTAGTAGTTATTTACTATGAGAACGACCCCTGAGAGCAATCCACCTTTACTGACGTTTTCTCTAATATTTCTGGGTTTTATCTGGAATAACTGCCTCTTCTCTTCTCAGATTGAGCTGTTACACCCTGAAAGACGCTTGTGCTAATTTCTATTAATATTGAAATGTTCAACCACAACTCTCACTTTTTCAATCGTAGGTTGAATCAGTCCTCCAAATATTATCATCCCTACGTTCCACGGGATTAGGTAAAACCAAGTTTCCTCTATCTCAATTTTGTTGAAACTACCCGGGTTGTCTTTTGCATTTTCTCCAAGGTGGTTTGTTAGCTAGGGAAATAAGTGGTCCACCCATGCAGAGCCCCACATACATAATAATTAAAACTGGAGGTCGTCTAGTATCCAGAGTCCACACATCAAAATAAATCTAAGCTACCCTTTAGCTGTGCAGACCTCGGCATATGCTTTTCCGCTTTGGCATAGGATAAATAGTGCTTATACTTCTGCCGCATTGGTGCTGCGTGCTGCATCTCAAAGAGTTCAGCGCCCCAATACTTTGCCCGCCCTGCACCCCGTGGAGGCGTATAAATAGATCCTCCATCCCTCAACTCACAAACTCTCAACAAAATAATTGATACAAGGAATTCATGCCTAGACTCGTCGCAGAGCAATCAATGCCACACGCTCCCATAACGTCACCAGTGCTTATCAAGTCTGAGTGTGTTGTATGTTTTTGTTTCATTGTAAAACATCATGTCACACCAATCTTACCGATTGTAAATTGGATTCAGTGATTAGATTTCCGAAATCAAAAACTTTTTGTCCTGCTGAAACTCATCGATAATTTTAGAGGAGGAATTATGAAACTGCGTAAATGGTGTAGGCTGTTTAATGAAATAATAACTTAAAGTTCATGATGAGTCACGATCCGAACGGACTACTGCCATCACTACGGACTTGATAAACATAGTTGATAATCATATTTGTGATAGCAGGCGCTTCATTATTGGTGAAATGCATGAAACTTGAGGTTTCACAATCTGTAATTAATGTATGACAATGTTTCTGTTAAGCTCCAGAACACGAAGATTTATGTGTCAGGTGAGTTGTAAGAATACCATAAGCTGAGTTTGTTTCATTCAAGACAACCCTCGGTCACACACTGCAATACGGATATTGTTGTTTCTGGATCACCCACCCCTTCTATAGCCCTAATTTTAAGCCATCAGCATATCATCTTTTCCCAAAGCTGAAAGAATATTAGTGAGGGGGTGCGAAATAATAGTTAATTTAAAAAAATCAGTTGTTAATTGGTTAAATGGACAGGCGGTTGACTTCTACGATGAAGTGATTACTGTATTGTCTCGTCCCGAAGATTACGTTAAAAACAAAGAAGTGTTGTAGTTTGAATAACCAGTTGAAATGTTTGTTCATTAATGTCTTTTCAATAATGTGTAACAAAGCGGTTCTAACTTTTAAAATAATCCTAGTAATGAATTTACTTGTCAACGCGTAATTCATTGAAAGAACTCATACTTAGGTATTTTTGGGAGCCCGTTACAGTATGTAATGTAATAAATTGTCTAATAAGTAGGTACAACTTATCAACGTCTAGAGTTTTTAACATTTTTGAGAGTTTTAGCTGACCCACAATTTTAAATTAGAATAGAACTTACCCCAAAACTATACCAACAATTTAGTGTTGTCTTTTTTTAATTGTTAAAAATGAATTAGGTTCCATTGTATGAGACATACGTCTATCTTATACGAAGGAAAATATGAGATTCATTTTGCTTCTAAATTACAAATGAGCACTTATATTCTGTAATATCTCAATTATTTCGTATTTAGTTGTAACCCTAGGACAAATTTACAAAACGAATAAAATAAATTCACATAATAATAATTTTTAAGAAACGTTGCTTCATATAAATAACCTCTGTGAGAAACTAAGCTTTGATTAATCGCAGCAGGCTACAGTTTACGGTTTGCTGATGATATTATTAAGCTTATTGAGTAACCTTGTACTGAGTGGATTAACTGAATAGCAGGTAGCCTTGCTCACAGGCTAACTCAATTAGTTTAGTTAACTGCTCATTACTTAGCGCGAGGCTAAGGGTCGCCTTATGGAAATCATTCAATTACGAAATGTCTGTTCCAAGTTTACCTTACAGCTAGTGACACCGACTGAACAAACATTAGGAAACTACCTACCTAGTCGATACGCAAACGTAAAATAAATTGCTTTATTTATATCGGTCTGTTTGCTTGTGAAGTACTCATATTTAATTCCGTTTACACAAAATGTCTCATTTCTATTACAGTAGAACTGTTTGACCTAGAATAATGTTGTAAGTGTATTTCCATATTATGCGAAATATCCTAATCATTATAATATATATATATTATACAGGTTTCTCTGTTTGAAGTTATTTGTTAATGATGGAAGTTCAATTTTATTATTATACATTTTTCCGACATTTGCCATCATTTGTGTGTTAAAAATATAAACACGACGTTTCGGGAATAAAAATCAATTCCCGTTATCAAGTGACTAAAAACTAAAGAAACATGAAACATGAAACTGGAAACTAAGCCTACGTAAAAAGTAAAATTAAATAAGAATACCACCAACCTTAATATCTAAGCATACATCTCTTGCATGCTTAGATGCATGCTTAGATATTAAGGTTGGTGGTATTCTTATTTAATTTTACTTCTTACATAGGCTTAGTTTCTAGTTTCATGTTTCTTTAGTTTCTAGTCACTTGATAACGGGAATTGATTCTTATTCCCGAAACGTCGTGTTTTGATTTTAACACACAAATGATAGCAAATGTCCGAATAATGTATAATAATAAAATATACAGATTGTTCCAAAACCGAAGGGAGAAGTCAGGGTTTGATTATTGAAATTTACAAATATAAACATATGTCAAATAATGCGTTACTTTAAAGTATTTATAAAACCAAAATGTTTTGTCAAAATTATTTCCACAATTTAAACCTTTATTCTTCTCTACAATACGAGTTTTCAAAAGATATATTACTTGAACACATTTTAAAAGAAATTATCAATAATATCACAAACCCCAAATTTGGAAACAGTAATCGTAAAAAAATACTGTTTACCTTAAAACAACTGTAATCAGCTACCAGCTTATGATTAAAGAAAATGGAATGATGAATTTGGATAGAATATAAAAAAAAATAATTACTTATTAAAAGGTGATTTGGAAATTGTTTAGGGTGTATGCGAAAAACCTCGCAATCATCGGATTAAAGGGGGGGAGAGCATAATATAGACCTCTAAGAGCATAAAATTAGACGTTAACCTTCTAATCGTCTAATATCGTCAAAGCAGGAAAAGAACAAGAGAGAGATATAAAAATTAAATGAAAGAGAGGGACAAACACAAGAACATAATATGAAGAAAGGTGTAGATTCAGCTAGGTAAGTCACATCTATAAGTAACCCCCTGTGTGTATATATATATTATTAAATAGGACGTCCCTGATCACAAATAATTTACTAAAATGTAATGATGAAATCATAATATCATCAGTTAATAAATTAATAAACGTTCCGAGAGTATACATAAACATTTAAAACGTCGTGTATTAATTTCCATTTACACAAATGACAGCAAGTGTACAAATAAATTACACCAATAATATGAAGAATTCATCAATACAATAACTTTACAAATAGAATATGTTTCTAGCAGAAAGGTTATATTCATTATAAAGTGTTTAATCAATATTTGTTTCCGATATTTCTAAAACCCAATCTAGTCTTAGAGGATAACCTTTGTAAAGGATAAGGAAATCAGTTTTTATGAGAAAAAGTAAACAGCAATATTGTACCACAAATGCCATGCCCTATCCATGATATATATTTAACCAGTTAGCTACACCCCTGTGTAATAATTAACATAGATTGTAATTCATTTTAATTGGACTTGAAAACCTATCATTTCAAAATTTGAATAGCATTTAAAGTACGAGATATTATAATAAAGTAAATCAAACGCAATGTTTATAAATATGTACTTTAATAAAATGAATGCATAATATTACATTAATTAAAATGATCTACACTTGTGGAAACTTCGATCACTAAATTAAAGAAAATAATCGTCCACAAGAAATATTTTATTTTGTGGTGATCTGCCCACCACGGTTCCCCCTGCGCTTGGGGTGGCGGTTGCTTGTCCGTACTCAGTGCCTTAACAGTTGCCCGGTGCCACAAATGCAGGGGCAGCAGATGATGCCTTGCATGTTCCCCCACCCTGCGAGCCCTGAAGTCGGGTCACGCACGAGAGATAGTTGTGCACCGCTTTCGCAAGGAGCTGGACCGTTGGAAGACTACAATTACATCAATCATCGCCAATTCATCGTTCTATATAAATCCTTCTTCCTAGTTTTAACCCCCCCAAAAACAATGGCTTAATAGTCAAATTGGGTAGGGTCAGTCGACCCCGGGTTAAATGGTGCGCAATCATTCGGCTTTCCGCGATCGCCGGTGCAGTGTAGAACGGCGGCCATTTTAGGCTAGTGTCTACATCGGGACCACTATTTTGTTAGAGTCAATCCTTGTAAAAAACCATATTTGTTAAGTAAGTTAATCATATTATATCTAATTTTAGAAATCACTATTTAAAGTATTAGTAATAGTCCCTCATCACGTGCTTTTTTAGTTTTAGTCGATAGGTCTGGGCTGTGACCGTTGTGTCAACCAAGTTTCAAAAGATCCACGATCCTCTATTCCCAACCTTAAAATTAATACCAATAGTGGTTAATTAGTATCCATATTGCCGCAATTTGAAACAAGATGATGTTTAAATGATGTTAAATTACGACTGACTGCTTTTTGATATTTTCATTTATATGAATCAAAATCGTTTCTAGTTTGTTACAAAATTAACAAATACGTTATTTGACGTAACATTTCCATTGTTTCGCTCCTTTGTGATTTCTTCTAAACTTGATATAACTTTTATGAAACTGAGATAAATACATTAATAAATTAGAGATCAACAATAGTCAGATCGTTTATGCTTCGAAAGATTTTGACATTTGTAGAGTTAAAGGTTAGAGTTTCAAATAAGATAAACAGCATTCCAGGGTTTATATACATCGATAAGTGCCACCGCTACCACTCACTGTAAGTACAATAAATGATAAATCACACATAAAGTATTTTACTTTGAGTGGTGTTTTGTTCAAGTGTACAGTGATTGCGTTATTATTTCTTGATCAATGCGTATTGGTGCGTATATAGTTGCGCGGAATGTACTATGTATTACGTATTACAACATACAAGAAGCAAGGTCTACTGTCAAAGTTAATCTGCATTTCCTTTAGAATCACATCAAAGCTGGGGGTCTCAACGATGTAACGCTTTTCCTGGGTTCCTGAAGATGCTTAAATTACTGGGAATATATGTGCAGGCATTTTGACTAACAAAGCATTAGCAGCGAAACTCAGGCGTTCTGTGACATATCCATGAGGCTGGCTATGCACGTCATCAACATCTGGATTCAGAAAGAAGTGGAGGAAGTGGTGCCTCCTCTAACAAAATTGTATCTGACTTGTTTTCCTAATGCAAAGTCAAAATGATCGGATTCCTAAACAGGGCACTCACAACTAATCAAACAAATACGTAGGAAGGGCATAGTCACGGTGAATCTATGAGCAAGAAATGTGACCTAAAAGAAAACCACAGAGCACCTGATCTTGGAATGGAAATACCTCGATCAAAAAAGGACAGGTACTTTGAATTTTAACATAGAGACAAACAATAAGTCAAGACTCAATTTTGTCAGAAACATTTTAAAATTCATGAAACGGGACATTCCTGTGAGTTTTAATCCACTTATTTTTCATTTGGGAGCAAAATAACACCTTGTGACTGATGTGCTAAAGAGATAAACACCCCAATTAAAGATTAAGATTCCAAAATACAACTGACCTTAAAACAGCTGTATCCAGCTACAGCTTAAAATTAAAGAAAATACAATAATAAATTTAGGAATAGCAACCAATAAAGTTTTATCTGGTATCTTAAGAAAACAGAATTAAAAATCGTTGAAGTAAATTTAGAAAAATATTTTCTATACGTCTGTTTATTGTTTTAAGGGTAGACTACTCAACATTGACACCAATTTTGATAAAAATTGCTCAACAAAATAACTAAATTAAATTAATATAATAAAATTCACGGTAATCGATTTCTAAATACTTAAACTCATCTAACAATTCTGTAACAAAGAATCACAAGTTCCCGATATCCGTTGATTGTAGACTTATGGTAATAACACATAAACGCACACTTTACTTCAAACTGTAAACATATTCTTTTAACATGTTCATTGAGCTTTAAACTAAAATCTCGGTGGAGAAATTAGTTTCTTTTATATTTTATTATGTTCATTTACTGAATGTTGTTTCAAGAAGGAAGTGCAACCAAAACCAAACTAACGTTAGTGGTCAAAGAGCAAAGAGAACAGCTCTTTGTAGTCCATTATTTAATATTTCCCTTTTATAAATTCTTTTTATAATAAAAACCAAATTTATTTCATCGCTACTAACACAATATGTTGTTTAATATTTAAAGGGAAATGAGTTTTAAAATTACTATTTAATTTCCTAGCCTTTATGATATCATAAATAAATAGAGGAATGTACATACAAAAACAAATTAATACAAAAAAAAAAAATGTTCGTTTTGATTTCCCCCGATTCTGAAAAGGTTGCATATAAACTTTCTTTGAAGCCCAAATTCCTGATTTTTTTTCAAATTCACCTTGTGGTTTTTTTACGTCTAGAAGTACGCCCGTAAAATAAGAATATGGAAACTGGAAAATATAAACTAACTGTTTTAAGAAACATTATAATATGTTTCTGAACTCGACTATAATGACTATAATGCACACACATGGCAATCCCTACGTCACCTAACTGGATCTACACCTTTTCCATGTAGTCTTCATTTAGATCCCTCTCTTTCATCTTTCCTATCGAATCTCTCGTAACCAACTCTTGTTCTTTTCCGGAATTGGAGTATTCAAGGACTAGGGGTTTCTTTTTGTGTAAGGCAATGATGACCGAAATGTTTTCCTCTTTAAACAACAGAAAACATTTTTATATTAGGCTTAAATTAGCCTCACGAATCCGAACCAAATACATTATAGAAACTAATAAACACTCTAGAGACTAAACTTCCGAACCAATATTTTTCAAATTCGGATTTTAGTAATGTTTCAGTTCTTCTCATAGATAAATTGTAATATGTCAACAATATCAAGATCTAAAGGTCTATACCCAAATATAAATGACTGGCTATCTACCTAAAAACCTAACGGTTGGACTTTTTTTTTTATTTAATGTAAATTTTGAGGTAATGTTTAGTATAGAAAAAAAAAAAAAAAACGTAATACCAAGTTTCTTTAAATTGGCCGTAACATTTTGTTTTATTTTTTCTTAATAAAGATCCTCTAAAAGTTGATCTCTTGGGTCTTGTAGGATATGTAAATTTATAGTTGGTAGAGAGAAATTACTCCAAAAACTTGATGGAAAATAATTATGTAACTAGGAAGCTGATTTATTTATAAAATTTTTGGGCCGACTGGAGCTTCACTAGAAAAGTGCATAACAGCGCATTTGTTTATAAATTTTAAATCCATTGCTACACTATTTTTAAATATCTCCGGGTCTATGGGTCGTAGAAAAATGAAAAAATAATAATATACTCGGAAATGAAGGGACTATCGAAATGGTAGGGTATAGTAACATAAGAGTACTTCCTAACCTCAAACAATTTGAATTTCTGGATTAAAATTTTGTTTTACTAATAATGCAACAAATGGTCTACAAATCGTCAGATCTTCACGAAAATTGGACAAAATATCTATCTTTACACTAGAAATTGGTGATCAAATTTTCAAAAAAAAAATCAGTTTCTTTACGGCCACAGTTGGTCATTTACCAAAAACAATTGAAAGCATTGTACTTTAATGACAAGTGGTAGTAGTGTAATACTTTACTTTTAATAGTCAGTTTTTTACTTACTTTCTAGTGAACATATGCAAAAATTTGTTTATCAAAGTAAAGTGCCCTTTTTTTTAATAAAAAATAAATTAGTTTTTTCGTATATACCGTATCTTGCTAACCGATTTCCGTAATTTTTTTATTTAAATGTCCTTTTTAATCAAATAAACAAATTTATTTTTAAAAAAATATTAAAAAATTTAATTAATGTTGAAATTTCATAAGTTGGGGACGTTGTTGTTTAGATCCGGCCACGATTTAGTAAAGGACGGCCAGGAAATAGGACAAAAGAGTAAATTACAATTTTTGTTCATTAAAAAAAGAGCACTTTACCTTAATAAACAAATTCTTACATGTGTTCACTAGAAAGTAGGTAAAAAACTGACAATTAAAAATAAAGTATACTCTACTAACACATCTCATTAAAGTACAATGCTTTCAATTAATTGTTTTTGGAAAAAGGGCTGAAAAATGAAAATTTTACCACCGAATGCTAGTGTCAAGACACATATTTTGTCCGATTTTCGTGAAGATCTGATTATTCTTACTTCATTTGTTGCATTATTAGTGAAAAAATCTTAAATCCAGAAATTCGAATTTTGTTAGGTTAAGGAAGTACTCTTAATGTTACTATACCCTACCATTTCGATAGTCCCTTTCGAGTATTTTTTTAATTTTTTTGTCTACGACCCGGAGTTATTAAATAAATAGTGTAGCGATGCACTCAAAGTGGACTTTTCTAGCAAATTTCCAGTCCGATTTTGCTAATTATTTCGGTTTCCCACTCAATTGTAAGTATAAAAAGACCAAAAAAATCAACTTCCCAGTTACATCACTTTCATATTCTAATTTCCCTCTACTAATTTGGTGCATCAAGGATCTTATAAAGTAATATAACTATGTTTAAAACCGTTGTTAAACAGCTATTCAGATCTCATAATTTCGTATATCACTACGGTTAGGCTCCTAGCTGGCCTCATAGAGGTATGTCTTCTCACCCTTCGCTCGTGTCAATGATTCATCTCTAGCGGGCCACGAAGCTGTATATATGTAATTGAGTCTCAAAAAGCCATGCTCACGTCGACGGCTTGCCCCAGTCAATCCCTTAAAGAACGTCATATTTTCCTACGAGATAAATGTCAATAACTTGTGCTATTTGTCATCGTAGAAAGGTGGGATTTGTACCATTACATGAAGAATTGACACTTGTAAATTTGTATCTAAAACAGTCGTTGAATACCACACGACGTACAATAAAACAAACAGTTTTAAATGACCACCATTTTGATAGTTTCAATTATTGATTTTTAAATATTTGATTTTTCCGCTTATACGTTTCTACTAGGAATGCTCTACTAGGATAGCTCAGTTGGTAGAGCATTGGCGCGTAAAGCCAAAGGACCTGGGTTCGATTCCCAGTCTAGGTAGTATATTTTTCAGTTGAAATATTATTGTAATTTCAATGAATTTCTTCTAATTTTCGACATGATTGTATTTTTAGTTTTATATACTACATTTTATGTGCTTATCTTACTTTCTCTAGTCCACTTATTGTACAAACCAAATCAACGACGAAAATAATTTCATTCAGTTTTCTGAGACTATAAAACTTAAAGATCAGCACAAACGACAAAAATCGAAATTTGCGACGATTACCAATCTTATCAACTTCGTATTAAAAAATAAACACATCTAAAACTACAACACATTTGGCGGTAGCAGTGTTTCACAAATCAATAGTGTTGAAAAGTTGTCTTTGTTATTTCATAAAACTTATTAGTTATTTTAAAGCAATGCATCATTAATGGTCGTCTATTATCTAGTCATAGTATTATATATAAGTGGCTGCAGTTGGCAACGTTCCCACCGGGTAGGTTAGGTTACGTAGACACATTATATATTAGCTAATGTTACATGTACAGTGTCCAGTGTTCAATAATTAAAGGCTAGTGATTTATTTCAACAGTATCGAACCCAGAGTTCCAAACTAAGGGATATACACTGTAAATGTAAAGGTCTATACAGCTGGAGAATACACGTTGGACATTATAAAGCTTTAGAATTTCCTTTTAACTAGAATTTCAATAAGTAGTTTTCTTTTTTTTGTAAATTTTCAAATGAATGGAAAATAATGATAATTTATGTTAGACGCAATAAAATTAAATTTTATTTTTTGGTCTTATAGAAAACTATACCTTTTTGAAAAAAAAAAAAAAAAAAAAAAAAAAATCTCTTTATCTACCTATCAGTTTACTTTTGACTAGTATAATTAGAGAGAGAACCTTCTAAAGATCTATTTTGAGAAACAGTTTCTACGAAATAATTACTAATGGACAAAAAGTTGTTTTTTTTTCAAATTACATGTTTTATTACTCAGATGTAGTCAAAATAAAATCGATTGTTTCTAAGTTTATGTAACTTCTAACTACAAACAAGTAAATACCTGATGAACTCCCCAGAGAAGAGAGCTATAAGGAACATATTTCTCTCTACAACAATTCAAAAACAGAACTTTTAAAATATAAACGAATAAAACCATCCTGAACCCTGAGCCCAATAGTTTTGAAGCATAAAACTTCCCGTTAGTCCTCGAATAGCCTCAGAATACTACATGAAAAAAGGTGTAGATCCAGCTAAGATCCCTTCGGAATTACCAGCAACCATAATGAGACCCTGAGTATGAATATAAACAGGCGAGACAAGTTACGCAATAAAGAGATGAACAGAATCTTAAAAGGCGTACAGAGAAAGGAAAAATAAAGAAATCTGAAA
Organism: Aphrophora alni; assembly: GCA_963513935.1. Classification (NCBI taxonomy): domain Eukaryota; kingdom Metazoa; phylum Arthropoda; class Insecta; order Hemiptera; family Aphrophoridae; genus Aphrophora; species Aphrophora alni. The sequence goes on along the minus strand of OY740769.1, from coordinate 7,080,310 downwards.
TTTATTACTTATATAGAAAGGAAGAAACTGTCATTGTCATAAAACGTAAGATTTAGGAAGGCTGGAGGACATGTTCAGCGAATGACGGAGGAAAGAGCAATAAAGAAGGTTTTTATCGCTATATAAGAGTAGGGGATCTTCTTAAAACCAAAAAGATGTCTGGATGAATTAGAAAAGGATGTGTTAAAAGATAGGAGTGAGAATTGTCACAGTAGAAGAGTAGCGGAGGGCAGAAATGATGAAGACATGTTGTCGAGAAACCCGGAGCTCTTTACGAAGAACTCTGGAACTTCGAAGAGTAAGTATTAAAAGGACTAAATTAAAAGAAAATGTCAATATCTTACTAAGCATTGAGAGTCTGAATATACTAATTTTCAATTTTCCAATCGTCTATCCCACACATGATACATATTTAAAATCAATACAAAATATCTCTCAGTGCAGCTTTATTTTGTTTTCTACTTGGATGACGTCACTATCGACATTACCCTTAACAAAGTAAAAGGATAGAAGGAGTTGCCACTCTAATTCACTGTGTGAACGAGGCAAATGTTGTTTTTTTTTTCCAAGTGACGGCACAAAATTTATTAGAGCTTAAATATCATAGGTTTACAAGAACTTTACTGTTATCAACTTACATTGTATTGAAATTTCGCCACAGGGATAGTATTCAATATTATCTTTCAACTCTGCCACATATATGTATATTATAGGAAAATTATGTGATGGGTCAAATAATCTGTGATGTTTCGAATGATATCTGTGCTTCATCTACTGCTCTAACGGTTTCGATTTAATTTAAGTCAAGTGTAATCTCTATGTACCCAAAAAATATTATGATACAAGAATAATTGTCAAAAACAAAAATGAACGATGACCGCCTTCTGTAAAAGCTCTATTTTATTTAAATACGACTTACGCTCAACACGTGTTTATGGTTTAAGTGAAGCAAGTCTTAATCCTTTTTTTTTTAAACGTCTTCCGTAGTTATGTTTGGTAAATGAAGTTTTTGGTGACGGTTAATTTTGGTTTTGTAGATTGGTGAGTGTGTGCTGTTTTTGCACCGTTTAGTTAGAAGGATATATAGAAACATATTTAAATTTAACACATAAATATTGTGGTTTATTTTGCTTCAATCCTCTGGATTGTTTATTTTATTTTTACCTTAATTGGTCTGTCTAAAACAATCTCTACTGAAATGTTATTTAGCAACATCCGTTTCGTCTGCAAGAAGACATCATCACGCTTCGCACTTATATAAAACTACACACAATAAATACACGAACATTTAAACACAATGTACAACTTGAAATCCACCAAGTTTCCCACTTTAGTGATAATCAATGTAGGTTTTGGACCCGTCTAAATATTGTTCTCAACCAGTTAACTGAATGATTTATTCTTGCTCAGAGAATTAAGAGTTTCGTGTATTGTATTGGAGGCACAATTTATCATTTAATAGAATGTCAAGATTTTGATTATTGTGGGAATATATTTAGAACTTTTCTAATATGTTCAGTATTTTTCCTTTTTTGCACTTACAAAGAGTTCCAAGATTAGATCAAAGGTTCTTGGATCCAGAGATATGTTTTCGGGGTAAAAAACACCCTTGAAGTAGAACATTTTCAAAACTCACTCTTAGTACGCGTCTACAGACCTACCCCTAACCATGTTCAAAAATTCATAGCTCTAGGTTTCTTGGATCCAGAGATATGCTTTAGGGGTAAAAACACCCTTGGAGTGCAACATTTTCAAGACCTTTTCTCAGTACAAGTCTACAAACCTACCCCAAACCATGTTGATAATTTATAGCTCTAGACTTCTTAGATCCAGAGATTTCGTGATCAGTCGTGAGAGAGAGAGAGAGAGAGAGAGAGAGAGAGAGAGAGAGAGAGAGAGAGAGAGAGAGAGAGAGAGAGAGAGAGAGAGAGAGAGAGAGAGAGAGAGAGAGAGAGAGAGAGAACAATGATAGTGTATTAATTTATTGATTTTAACGCTTATACATTTTGTTTTACCGAGTAAGTATTATTAATTTTAAGGATAGCTCAGTTGGTAGAGCATTGGAGCTTAAAACCAAAGGTAATGGGTTCAATTCCCAGTCTAGGTCGTATATTTTTCACTTGAAATAATTATTTAATATTGGTGTATTCAACTTATAAGGTATTATAGGATTAGAACGTAATAAACCCTTAACTACCAATTATACATAATATAATATCAAGATATTCCTTTACAAGTTTATCCTCAAACAATCTACTTAGCATGATTGGCCTGTAGACACAATGCCATTAGTGAAAATTACCAACCGCATTATCCACGCATACCTGGATAATTAATATGACCAATCAAGATATATTGCGCATTGCACTAATTTTCTACACAAAACCACTGCCTAATTAACCAATTATAATTCGTCACCATTACCATAAACTATCTAATGCAAGAGTTATCTATTAAAAAGTAAACCATTAATCGTACAACTTTAAGTGAAAGACTCTGGAAAGACATGTCAAGAAACATCTGAAAAACTACTTTGTCGTCACAATTCTTTCAAAATACTACGAATATCGTATAAAAAGTAACTGATATATCCCTTTATAATTGTACACTAACCATATCCAATAGTATAGGGGGAAAATAATCTTGTAAAGAATACACTTTGACCTATAACTGACGACAAGTTTTTTAAAAAAATAAATCTCAAAACAAACATAAAGCTATATGACGTACGTTCTAAGTATAACATCAGAACAGATGAATTTGTATTCAGAATATCAACTTTTTTTTGTATTTACGTAATTCGTTCACCAACGATTTTTTCTGATTTAGTTACTATTTAATCAAAAGATGTTACAAAAATTACACTTTTAGTAGATTTTGAAATATTTAGGTTTCTTCGATTTGACACAACGAGTAGTTGTGTGTGATGTGTAATGTAGATAAATAGCTGGGCTGAAACATTTTGCCAAATAATTAGATTGAAAAGAACTACTCTTAACTGTTTTATTTTTAACACGTTTTCTTGGAAGCTCAAGGTTGGAAATTACATTTTAAACAACCTCACTATTTTTCATGGTAGAGAGATGATGTTGGTACTATTAGACACAGGATTTAAATGGACACACAACTATTTTAAATGACCGTCACTTTAACATTTTTCAAATTTCAATGATGTTCTATTTGAACACAATAAATCAATTTTCACGTTCCTTATCTTCATTTTTGATGGCTGTTATCGTGCTTTCCCACAAACGACAACGGACTAACTGTATATCACTTTTTCAGTTTCCAAAACCAATCAATAAGTTTTTCTATTGCGAAACTTATCCTATACTTCATACAATGTACAAACAATGTAAATTTCATTGCTAATCCAACAACTAGTTGCTAAAATCACAGATCTTTGTTTTATCCAAACCGAACAAATATTAAAGGGATCAAAAAATCCAAATAATAAATAACCAAACAGAATACAAAACAGCTCGAATATTCTAATAGAGTCAAAGGTAGATCAGAACAAGAGTTGGTCAAAAGAGACCTGAAAAGAAAGTTGAAAAAGTTGATCTAACCAAAGACTACAAGAAATAAAGTAAATATCCAGATGGGTCCCTCGGGATTACCTCTCCTGTACTCATTAGGCCCTAAAGGTCGATAAATATCTCGTCTTAAGGTGTATGAAGTTCCGGATTCGATCATCGTTGGAGGTGTAGGTGTAGCACCGTGAGAATAATAGAGTTACGATTAGTCATAAAAGTTAGAATCACAGCGACGGGAACTCGAAGTGCTGACCTCACAGCACTCTATGAAAGACTGTCTAGTAAACCTAAGCCCACAATGTTCAATGGGCTTTGATTATTTAAACGCTCACACAATAACAATATAAATTTAGTATTTATTTTTATTATAAACTTCACACGTAAATGGTGGCGTTTAACTACAGGACAAACAGTAGATCTCCAAAGTCCTATTGTTGTTCGTGTAATGTAAACGTAATTATATCAACCCTATCATGGAAAGCACAGTTATTATGAATAAGAATAATATATTATTCATAACGAAAATATATTTTGAACTATCCAACACCTAAAGTGTTATTGTGAACAGCAAACATACTATCGAGTTACAAAACATTCAGTAACTGATTATAATACTAATATCTGCAAATATAAATTTCATTCTTAATCCAATTATTAGTTTTCAAATCAAAATTCCTGTTCTTTTGAATTTTTTTTTTCAAAACGAATAAATATTAAAAGGTTTGAAACAAACAAAAGCTTTATAAATTAACTTTTAATTATTTTCCTTTGTAATGTCGACTTTCCAGGAATGAATTTGAAGTTTAATTAAATGTAACAACTACACATTATTGTATAGCAATCGTTTGAAAACCCACTACGGCAATATTCTCCACTGACAGTTTGCTTGATTCATTTTCAATTCGGTTTTAATTGGATAGCATAGTTCTTATATTATGTTGTGAAAATAGGAAATAAAATCCATATTGAGTCACTTAAACTTGAATTTGGTAAAACTAATTTGTGATATTTTTTTCCTTTTTGTTTGAAGGCGAAAAACCTCTCGGTCATCAACACAATATAAAATCGAAAAAAAAATAACAAAAACAAAAACACCCCCCCCCCCTCTCTAACGTCAGGGAGGGAAGAGAAAAGAGTTGTCAAGAGAGACTTGAAAAGGAAAACTGAATGAGAAAGATCTAACACAAAACTACATGAATAAAGTGTAGATCTGAGTTTAATGTATTGACTTAACCAAAAACATTCACTTACAAAATATCATTTAAAATAAAATCAAAAAACATGTAAATAAATTTGTGTATTATTTTTATATGAATTATGTAGCTAATTCGGACATTTTTCATTATTTGTGAGCATAAAAACTAATATACATTTCAAATTAAATAAAACTTAGAAGATAAAAAATATTAAAAGAAACTAAATATTCTAGACGCCCAAAGCACTAAAAAATGTGAATGTGATAGTATATTAAGGAGTCAAAAACTCCTAAATTTAATAATTATTTATCTCAAAAAGAACACGCGATTAGGCCTAGTAAATAAATCAAAAATAGCTGAACATATTTTTCCTAAAATAATAAAATGAATTAGGAAGAGGTGAAGGTAAATAACACCTGGAAAATAACTTATTATAAAAATAATTAAAGCCTCGTGTATAATTCTAACGAACAATCCCTATCAGCCAAACCAGTATAAGGACTCAATGGTTTCCATTAATAAAAACAGATTTAAATATTTTAAATGAAAATTCTTCTACTTCAATTAAGGCTGAAATTGCACCCTGTTAGTTCACCCCAAGACGTGACCACAAGGTTACATGTTAGACTCATAAGAAAGGGGATAAAATGTAGATAAAAACGTTAGGTAAACCTCGTTGGCACTAAACCCATTTTTGTTAGTTGACGAGTCTAGATCTCGGTTGAACTTGATGTTTGAAATTTTTTGAGTTAATCTGCATTTCTTGTAGATCATTGGTTTTTTTCAGGATCTGGGTTCCTTTATTAGGTTACCATTTTAGCTATTCGTTTTAGTTTCCAACAGAGTCGAAAGATACTTTTAAAAAACCTCTCGGTCATCGTCGTAGAAAAACATCAAATGAAAAACACCTAATAGCGTGAGGTTCGGAAAAAAAACCAAGAATTGGTCAAGACAGAGCTGTTAGGAAAGATAAAAGAGGGGAAGTTATTGCAACATGAAATTAGATTCTAGGTTCCTTAGGGATTACTAAAGTAAGCTTCTGAGAGTACTAGGCTATATTGACTCTTTTCAGGTTAATTATGTTCCAAGTGTCTATCACTTGATAACGATAGTTGACACATACTCTCAAAACCCCATTTATAGTTAATAAACATAAATGATGACAAATGTCCGAATAAAATATATAAATAATATTTGTGACAAGAAGATCCTTGTAAAAATTACAACAGCTTTCGGGAAAAATAGAAAAAATAACTATAGAAAGTGCATAACTTAAATTTGCAAGTAAAGTGAGATATTAGAAAAATACTATTTACAAGAGTGAATCTCCTATTGTCAGAAATAAACTTTAAACGAAAACACGAAGTTTAAAAAGCACGACAAACATGGTAAGTTTGTATTCGCTAAAAAATGTCAAGCTCAGTTTCTTGACTGATCTTCACGTTCCACGGAATCAAAAAAATCAAATTATTTTCGACAAATAATTTTTTGTCGCTGCCGTTGTATCTGTAGACTACGTAAGCACGATTGCAGTCAAAAATTTAAGATTGAAACCTGACATTAGGTATAAAGGATTATAGTGTGCTCATATAGAAGCCTATCGAATTTAAAATGTCAAAATGGCAGACATTTAAACTTTTTTCCTTAATATATCGTGTGTTATTCAACTTATGACACACTGAATTAGATAAAAATTTGCAGTTCTCAATTCTGCATGTAACGGTACCAACTCCACATCGCAACAAAGACAAAAATAATTTTGAACCATGACCTGTCAATAAAATGTGACATTTAGAAAAGTTACGAGTTGAAGGACCAAATCACCATAGTAACGAACGGATGGTTCTTCATATATGAAGAGCTTCGAGGCTCAACAGGGCCGAAATACTCGCACGAGCGAAGCGAGTGGACAATTTTTAATAAGAACAAATCAACAAGACCCGTTAGAACCAAGCAGATGTCAAGATGTAGTGACATTACAATTCAGAGGTTCACAAACCTGTAACAACTGTTTTAAAAAAAAAACTTACTCTACTGGGATAAGACACTGCGATCTACCTATAGAATTTAACATTATCTACAAGGCCATAAACCAATTTTTGGGAATTTATTGGATCTATTTCATATGACTCATTAGAGCACTTTGGTGAATATGCAATGAAAGAAAACTCCTCAAAACCAAAATAAAACAATAACAAGTGTTTATTGTACCTCTGATTAGACAGCAATGCTATTGAAATGTAAGGTAGAATCAATATAACCTTATTTATTTATTTATTTATTTGTCTTTGTGTTTCATTTTGGTTTTGGGGAATTTCCTTTCACTGGATCTGTTTGTATTACACTGAATGATGGGAATGGGTAAGTATTATCATGACACCCACCAACTTGTTTCTGCAATTTTAACTGCGATTGTTTGATGTAATAAATACATTTAAACAAATAACAAATCAAAAACAAACATTATATAAAAGAAATATTATATTTTTACGAGCTGGGTTCTCCTTAAGTGATAAACTGAAAATAGAAATAATTAATTGTAGATTAAGAATAAAAAATACGCTCAGGTATGATTCAATAAATTAATAGTTTAAAAGCATAGAAGAAAAAACTATTTTTACATTGAAACAAACTATAGTTAACAGCTTTCCATAGTGGTAAAATCCTAGAATATTGTTGTAAAAGTTAAATCACTATAGTTTCTTTGTCTGTATATATTTTACTTGTTGTATTTTACCTTTTCCCTCAGGAAAACCTAAAGAGAAGAAGTCACTGCACAGGGTTATGTAAATTCAACAAGAGCATTAGAGGGCGTTCAACTGGGATTTGCAATAGATTCTCGTTTGTCTCCAGTCGTCAGACAAATATTTTGGAGATAAAAATCAAAAGGAGGAGGAAAACAATTCTTTTAATCACGGATTGCCTAAAGTCCATTATAATTATACATATACGAGTTAATCTATTTATTTATATATATACATATAAACCATAGACAGAATGAAAGGCAGGTAGTTTTTTTTATAACTTATAGAACAAAATAAAAACATTTTTGAGGGCATTAAAACTTTTTTTCTAAATGGAAAAAAACAAGTAGATGTTCATAAAAACATTTTATTTTCAACAATACGAATTTTCTACTAAAGTCGCCATTTTTAATATATATATATATATATATATATATATATATATATTAAAACAGACCTTTTTGGAACTACTTTAAATAAAGATAACAGCAGGAGAGCTATAAGACCACGCTCCCAAGCCAATAACATCACGATATAGACAATGTATTTTGTATTTAAATCAGTGTTGAAACTAACTTATTTTAAATGGTTATTAAATTCCAAATATAATCATTTCATATATTACTTAGTTAAAACACAAAAAGGGCTCACATGTACCTTAACATGCGCCTAACACTGGGTGTTCATTAAAACTAACATCATCAACTTAAGATAAAACTTTTTCTTTTTAATTGTAATATTATAAGAATACATATTATTAACTTTAGGGCATGGAAATGTAGTATCTGTTATAATAGCAGCAAACATTCCGTAATGTTATCTTATGTTAATTATACTCGGCAATGTTTTATTGATTTAAGTTAAGTAAATAACTAGGCTGTTTTAACTTCACCCATTCTTCATGTTTGTTACAATTAAACGAGTAAACCAATCGTAATGAAATTTAAGAATAAGTTCTTCGTAACTAGGCCAATTGATATTGGATGTTTCGTTTTAAAATGTAGCCCACTCAAAGCAATTACTGCATGGATCCAAAAGGTTGGGCACAGATACTCCGATTGGGAATAGACTGTGGACTGCAAAGTATTAAATATAAGTTTAAGTTAATAGCATGTACGACAAATAACGAGCAGTCAAGCTAAAACGAAATTTCAACTTTTTATAAAACTTGCTAAAGAGAAATCTTTACCTGACCAACAAAACTTTTCACTAAGTTTTTGATATTTTGTATACAGAGTTATTGAAACAGGTAATTTTATTCGATAACTACCCCAAGTCGTTTTGATTTAAAACTAGAGGTACTATCAAATTGCTCATATCACTCTCAATGGCAGTCAGCTTTAAATTTTCATTTAGGAACTTCATGGTGATTGTGAATAAAACATATTTTTTTTATTTTTGGTATTTTTCGATATCTTTAACCGTTTAGAAACTACAGGCACATAAATGTTTAAAAATTCACAATGATTATTCTTTACCGTTTAGGAGCTAAAAGTACTCAAAGTTGTGAAAGGTTTACAACCTTAAGGCGTTTTCAGAGGTCCATTTATTGTAACTAAAACAGTTGAACCGAGACTAAAATTTGTTTTAAAAAAATTAAAAGTTGAAATGTGACATTTTTTTTACTCACATAGGGCTAAAAAATGGCAACATTTTTGAGAAATTAATACTTTTTTTCTGGATAAAAATAATGTTGGCAACACTTCAAATATCAAGTAGTTAATTGATAATCAGGCAGTTTCGAAAAATTATGTTGACATTTTTGGAAAAGGCGATTTTACCAACTTCTTTTATTAAACTTTTCTGGCAATTGTATAGAACATCTACTTGGCTTACACCAGTTTGTAATTGTTACTGGATGTATTAGACGCTGTAATGAGATATTACAGACAAAACTAATCTATTAACAGTGCTTATTAATACAATTTGTCCTTAATTCAGAAGTTGTAATACATTTACTAATAATAATGAGCTTGTGTAAAGCCAGTGGATGTGCTAGACAATTGCAGGAAAATTATGATTTTTTTTTATTGATAATTTTCTGTTATTTCTCAGCCTACAGAAAAAATTAAAATAACAGTAGTGTTATTACATCTTTACACTAAATCTAGTTTAATTTTCAAATGAATTTGTCTTTTATAAATAAGAAGAATCGTCTCTGGAAGTAGCTTAATTTGCGATTTTTTTTTAATATTCATGTGCTAGCTCCTAAACAGTTAAAGATATCGAAAAACATCCATGAATAAAAAGAGTGTTAAAATAATAAGTTCCATCTAAAATCGTAATAAAAAATAGTGACTCTCTAAAAGAGAATTTAGAGTTGACTGCCATATTGGAAAAATGAGAGGTGATATGAAAATTTGGATCTACGTTTAGTTTTAACTCAAAAAATCATGGGAGTTATTTTTTAACTTTCTTTTTAACTTATCTATTTATCGAATAAAACACCGGTTATACCTATTTCAATCACCCTGTATTATAACTTAAATGATAAATTACAATCACAATTTACATTGAAAGGAGAAAGTCGTCCATAGAGTATTTTAATTTTAATTTTTTCTCACTGTGGTGTTTTGTTCAAGTATACAGTTGTTGTGGTCCTCGAGTATTGTTATGTGTCACGTTAGACATTAAGTATTACGTAGATTAGATTTAAAAGAAAAGAATTTACTAAAACAACCCAACCAGTAATTAGTGTTAAGGTGTTGCCTTATTAATTTCAGAAAAAGTAAATTATCAAAACTCTAGATTTAAAATACGGTAATAATTACACTTATCTGACTAATACAAAGGAGTAATTTTATTTTAAATTCTTATTACATTAAAATCTGTAATAGAACCTAAGCATGCAGGATCTTCAAATACAAATTTAAACCACTAATAAATTTTTGATAACTAGTATATTAGTTTGATTTACTAATTTTATATTTGTACAAACATCGCCAAGAAAATAGGCTATAATTGAAGAACTATAGACCTACAAAAAACAAAAGAACCATATCGGGAATGGAGGGGAAGAATTTTACCTCCTTCCCAACACGCTTAACAGAGCATTATGAAAAAAAACACCTATGAAGAGCGACTTGTAGCGAAAAAAACACCACTAGGGGCTAATAAAGAATCTCGAGCATGCACACAAACTTGTTCTTTTGTTTGCTGTACATTTATAGCTTTTCCCATTAAAAACTAACAGAAAAAATATCAACCAAACTGTCAGTGGTGAATATTGCCGTAGTGGGTTTTCAAACGATTGCTATACAATAATGTGTAGTTGTTACATTTAATTAAACTTCAAATTCATTCCTGGAAAGTCGACATAACAAAGGAAAATAATTAAAAGTTAATTTATAAAGCTTTTGTTTGTTTCAAACACTTTAATATTTATTCGTTTTGAAAAGAAAAAAAATCAAAAAACAGGAATTTTGATTTGAAAACTAATAATTGGATGAAGAATGAAATTTATATTTGCAGATATTAGTATTATAATCAGTTACTGAATGTTTTGTAACTCGATAGTATGTCTACTGTTGATAATAACACTTTAGGTGTTGGATAGTTCAAAATATATTTTCGTTATGAATAATATATTATTCGTATTCATAATAACTGTGATTTCCATGATAGGGTTCATATAATCACGTTTCCATTACACGAACAACAATAGGATTTTGGAGATCTACTGTTTGTCCTCTAGTTAGACGCCACCATTACTTGTGAAGTTTATAATAAAAATAAATACTAAATTCATATTTTTATTGTGTGAGAGTTTTAAAAAAATCAAAGCCCATTGAACATTGTGGGCTTAGGTTTACTAGACAGTCTTTCATCGGATGCTGTGAGGCCAGCACTTCGAGTTCCCGTCGCTGTGATTCTAGTTTTTATGACTAATCTTAACTCTATTATTCTGACGGTGCTCTGCCGACACCTACACCTTTTTAAGCTCCAACTTTGATCGAATCCGGAACTTCATACACCTAAGACAAGATCTTTATCGGCCATTAGGGCCTCACTATAATGGGTACAGAAGAGGTAATCTCGAGGAATCTGACTGAATGTACACCTTTTCACGTAGTCTGGTGTTAGATTCCTCTCTTACAACTTTACTATCATGTCTCTTTTGTCCACCTCTTGTTATCTTCCGACCTTGATTCTTTCAGAGTGTTTGAGAGCTTTATTCTTTTCTTCCTGTTTTTACAAGGCGATAATGACCAAGAGATTATTCACCTTTAAACAAGGAGAACTCTAGCGAATCGACCAAACATGGTGTGGAGTCTTTCTTTATACCTGATATATTGTTTTACTAATCACGTGACATTAGAGTTACATCAAATAAATGGGGTAAATATGTTCATGTAGTTTCTGATAAAAAAAACTCACACCCTTTAAAAAAACGTATTGGTCACCCTATGATAAGTTTCAGAATTTATTATTCAAGTCTTCTCAAACGATTTGAAACAATCAAAATAGACTTTAAAACTTGTTTTATAAATATGGTTCCATACAATTACAAGCCATCACAATACAACTATTTCACCAAATTTTAATAAGAATAGTTAGTACGCTATAGTTCCATTATCTGCTTTGGACTTTGATTACGAGAAATAATTAAATGTACTATACATCTCGATTAAGTGGTATTAATTAAGCTATTCATGGGTGGACATACGAAGGCTAATTTTCACTAATGGCATTGTATCTACAGTACAGGTCAACAATCACGCTAAGTAGATTGTCTGGGAACAACTTGCAAATGCGATATTATGTGTGACTGGTAGTTAGGGGTATTTGGCTTATTCCTCTCTGATCTTGTAATACATTATAGAGTATACATGTTTTTTATCTAATATTATTGTCGTGCAAATCCTACCGTTGATTTCAAACCAATAACAATTTTAAAATGAATATTTATCAATAAAAAAAAACAGCTGATAATGAAAAAGACGTGGATGAAAACGTATGACGCCTACATATAGACGACAAAACTTGGGATTTATAGTTTAGAAACGCTTTTACACAGACAATCATGGCGCATTGTCTCAGCTTTTAACTGTAGAGGAATGAATCAGTCTTCTATTACCTCTTCTTTGGTAATAGTTTCAAAAAACATTTTTCATGCTAGGTTTTACCAGTATAAATTGTCCGTACTATCAAAAATAAATATACCAAATTTCGACTAAAAATCTTAACAATTTCTTGTTAAAACTAATTATTGAAAAAAAAAAAAAAAAGAGGGGGGAAAACACAAAATGGCCGACAAACTTATAACAAAAAATTTTGGGGGAAATGTTTTTTTTCTTTATTTTAACGCCCTGAAACACTTACCGAAATTCGGACACGTATTTTAAAAACACCCTGTATATTTGCTACAGAAGAAAACAAAGAAACCTACAACCACAGATTTGTAAAACGTCCTGTTTAAAAATATCAAAAACATTTGTAAATTCTCTATTTTTAATTTAGAACATTGATTTCTATCCCTGTTACAAGATTTCAATTTAATATAGGTTGATAACAGTTCTTGTAAACCTATGATATTTAAGCTTTAATCAATTTTGTGTCGTCACTTGGAAAAAAAACAATATTTGCCTCGGGCACACAGTGAATTAGAGTGGCAACTCCTTCTATCCTTTTACTTTGTTAAGGGTAATGTCGATAGTGACGTCATCCAAGTAGAAAACAAAATAAAGCTGCACTGAGAGATATTTTGTATTGATTTTAAATATGTATCATGTGTGGGATAGACGATTGGAAAATTGTAGAATATTCTGTTTTTAATTTATCGGTCTAATAATAGAACACGCTTATCGTACAAAATATTGTACACATATAAAAAACGTAATGAAAACAAACAAAATGAACAAATTACAGTTTAAACTTTATAACCAGATTTATGATATGTTCGTCTACAAGGTTGGCAATCATGGGTACTTACCCTGCCCAACATAAAATGTAATACAAGCAGATTCTCTAAATGCAATACCAAGAAGTTGGTTTCTCAGGCCTTGTAGGAAACATTACTTTACATGCACTCGTTATTTTTGTGTACGACATTTAAATAGAAAGCCTGGTTGACATTAAAACACGACAAAACTTCCTTTAGCGTAACTCTAATTTTAGAATTGACCATGGACTCGTTAGTGATAACGTTGTAGTTCAGAACAGATTACTAGTTATACATTTGCTTCGCTCGTGTCTAGGTACGAGCAGGCCTTGAAGCTGTACTTGTTACGCTCGTGTCGGGGACGCGTGGCTCATAATTATACGAGTTTCACCTGTCCTTCTACCCAGGGATAAGAGGGTTCTAAATTACATTACAATATCATAGTATAGAGGTTGGGTTAATACAATTACATGCAGAATTCAAATCTTCAAATCTATATCTAATCTATTGTGTTATAATTTGAAGCCTCCTTTACAGCTTAGAGGCCAGATGAAGTCGAGACACTGGCTAGAGCAAAGCGAGCAGTTTTTTTCTAAACATCTACGAAGCGCTCCAAGGCCTAGCAGACGTAGAGGGTCATACACAATTATTGTGGGGTTCAGAAAACCTGTGTAACGACTGTTTAAACTAACTTAACCTACCAAATAAAACCTCTTGATCAATTCAATTTAACATTTCTATAAGACCCAAGCAAATATTGAAACACTACATTTTAGAGAATATGCTTGTATTACATTACATGATCGGGCTGGGTATATACCATGATAGCGCATATCAACTTGTTTATCAAATTAATTTAAATTTAGATTTACATTATATTTTTCAAAGTGGAGGAATTATAAACTATAATGTCACGGATTTACGCGTTCATTACTTTGTGAATAAATGGTTAGGTTAGGTTAGGTTAGGTTAGGTTAGGTTAGGTTAGGTTAGGTTAGGGTAAATGTACACTGTATTTCCCTCAGCTTGCAACTCTGCGTTCATTACTTTGTGAATAAATGGTTAGGTTAGGTTAGGTTAGGTTAGGTTAAGTTAGGTTAGGTTAGGGTAAATGTACACTGTATTTCCCCAGTTTGCAACTCTGCGTTCATTACTTTGTGAATAAATGGTTAGGTTAGGTTAGGTTAGGTTAGGTTAGGTTAAGTTAGGTTAGGTTAGGGTAAATGTACACTGTATTTCCCTCAGCTTGCAACTCTGCGTTCATTACTTTGTGAATAAATGGTTAGGTTAGGTTAGGTTAGGTTAGGTTAGGTTAGGTTAAGTTAGGTTAGGTTAGGGTAAATGTACACTGTATTTCACCAGTTTGCAACTCTGCGTTCATTACTTTGTGAATAAATGGTTAGGTTAGGTTAGGTTAGGTTAGGTTAGGTTAAGTTAGGTTAGGTTAGGGTAAATGTACACTGTATTTCCCCAGTTTGCAACTCTGCGTTCATTACTTTGTGAATAAATGGTTAGGTTAGGTTAAGTTAGGTTAGATTAGGTTAGGTTAGGTTAGGTTAGGTTAGGTTAAGTTAGGTTATGTTAGGGTAAATGTACACTGTATTTCCCTCAGTTTGCAACTCTGCGTTCATTGCTTTGTGAATAAATGGTTCGCTTTGAATTATTGAACACTGGGCACTGTACATATAACATTAGCTAATATATAATGTGTCTACGTAACCTAACCTACCCGGTGGGAACGCTGCCAACTGCTGCCACTTATTACTAGTATATCACTAGATAGATAAGAGATGACCATTAATGATGCATTGATGTAAAATAACTTTGAAACATCAATGCAACAAATTTAAAAATATCAAATTTTTCAAAAAGGCGAAAAACATTTCGTTCATATTCGCCTTATAATAAAAGTATGAAAAGAACATAACATAAAGATCTCTTGCCCTCGAAGACTTTAAAGTTGTCAGGACCGAAAGAGAACAAGAGTTCGCCAAGAGAGATCAGATGAAAGAGATGTATCTAAACAAGACTAGATTAAAAAAATTGTGAATATAGTTATGATGACTCTTACAACTGTATGGTGTAATAAGAGTGAGTAAACTGTGTCTGACAATTCTAGCGGGTATCACGATGTTGCAGAACTTCCTTACTCACGAACTGTATCTTCGTGGGATCGATATACAGGGTGTTTATAAAAGAACTCCTTGATTTAAAGTTTTATTAGTACACAGTAAAGTTAAATTAATAGTTATTAAACCTATATATTATTAAAGAGAATGTTCTCAAGTTTTTTTTTCATACCTAATAAAGTTATATATGAGCACCATTTGTTGCCCTGGCCACGTCTAAACGATATTCAGTTTCTTTCCAGGTATTCAGCAGCATATCAGGCGTGACGGATGCTACAGCTTCAACAATCCTCTCCCTCAGATGAGCAATGTCACGTATCTTCTCGGAATACACAATGTTTTTTACATGTCCCCAAAGGAAAAAATCTAGTGGAGTCAGATCTGGGCTCCTTGGTGGCCATGCAAGTGGCCAACATCTAACAATCCACCTATTAGGAAAACGCAAGTTCAACGCATCAGAGACACGGTTGCTGTAGTGAGGTGGCGCGCCATCTTGCTGGAAGAAAATTGGTCCCTTTTCTTGTTCAATATCATCTATTTGTGTACTTCCAGCAGGATGAGGATAGACTATCCATGATGGTGGTTCGAGAAAGGTTTCCCGGCGATGTGATTTCCAAATGAGGGCGCGTTCCAAAGCCCACATATTCTCCAGATCTGTCAGTAAGCGACTATTTCCTCTGGGGTCACTTCGAATCTAGAGTGTAGAAACATCAATACCACCACACAAGAAGAGACCACAGCCATGATGCTACCAAAGATGTGAAATCTACTGCAGTTCATAATAAATGATGGAAGAAATTTGACAGATGTGCTATTTAAGAAATGAGTGATATGAAATTATACGTCAATTGATAAATTGCATAATCAAAAATAAATTATCATTTTTAAATTTATATATCATTTTTTTAAATCCCAGGATATACACTAAAAGTAATAGTAATCGTCCAAATTAATAATAAATATTATCGTTCAAAATACCAAGAAAATAAAATCTACGCCATTCGAGTTGTACTAATTATTTATCTTCGAGTCCCATTGGACTCTTATGTTTATAAAATTGTCATAATACTATTTCATATATAAATAACATAGCTACAAAATATAAAAGTAACGAAGCATACGTATGCAGTTGACCTAAAACATATTGTATACAAGAGGCAGTACTCGAGTAGGCAGTGAAGGGTAGGGGAGAGTAACCCATATAATCTAACTATTGATCTGATGCATTCAGCCTACTATCCATTCGAAAACATATGCTCATATATTAGCACCCAGTTGCTTAATATTAACACATAGAATGTATTTACAGATTTATTTATATTGCATTTAAATTTAAAACATATATTGCATTTTGTGGCATTTGGTAATAGAAATATCTTTTGAATTCCCCGATATAAAATTAATATTAAATGGACAACTCTCGTAAGACAATGCAGTTTTTGTTAAGTCGTTCCTTCCACTTTATCACGTCGAATATACTGTTGGTATAATGGAGAGGGGGGGGGTTATTGCTTAAATCAGTTCTTAGGGTTATTTTAAAGTTACACACAAAATTTTCCCTTTTTGGATATTGCATTCGTTATTTTTTTGTAAGACATTGAAATAGAAAAGCCTGGTTGACTTTTTCACTACTGGAACAGTTAGTTGCATTAGACACGACAAAACTTCCTCAACCCTAAGTCTAATTTTAGAAGACTATTTAGCGATAACGTTGTAGTCCAGAACAGATTAGTTATATAAAAAAAACTTTTTTTACATAGTTTGTTGTTTTTTATTCTGAATTGTTTTCAAAATGAACGGAAAATGGAAATTCGCATAATTTGGTATTGACTTTTAAGCTGTATTTTTTTAACATCTTTGTATTGTCTAAAAAAAGTTGAGAAAAAAAAATGCCTTTAAGAACAAATGGATTTATACCAGAATTACTTGTAAGAAAAAAAAATAACCCAATCTATCAATTAGTTTACAAATAATAAATATGTCAACTTCTATTTAAGATAATCGAACTTTTTTTTAATTGTAACTCGAAACTTTTCATGGTTGTTTAATCTTTGTAAGAACCATTATTTCCTAAAATTTCTTTAAAACTCTTCATAACTTTTACAGTAATACATAATTTTATAAAATAGGCACGTGTTCATTCTAAATCTATATAATAACTCACTGAATATACCAATTAACTTCGAATCCATATTATTTTCATTGTAATTTAACAGTGAAAAAAACCGTAGATACGAACAACAAAATTTGTAAAAACCATTTTTCAACTTAAATTGTGAATATACCAAATTACGTAGACCCCCCCCCCCAATAGGGTCAAATTTGTTTTGTAACTTTAAAATAACCCAAAGAACCAATTTAAACCATAAAATTCCCCCCAAACTAAAAACACGATATTTGTCATATATTACCTGACAGAAAAATATATTATATTATATTAGTTTAGAGAAAAATTTTTAATGGGTAAATTATCAATGTTTGAAATGTCAGTTATAGACCACAGGAGTACCAAAAATTGCTTTTGCAATAACGTACTGTGTCTTTCAAAAGAAAGATGATATTTTAATTGTTTGTGGTTTCGTTATTTGTTACCCAATCACCGAGAAAAACTCTTTATTATATCCAGATATAAATGGGATTTATTAAAACATCAGCTGTTATTTCCATTGCAATTAATTTGTTGTCATATAGCAACAAACGTTTTCTGATTGTTAACTAATATCAGAAACAGTAATCTAGGAAATGGTAAACTTGTAGATTACTATTAAGCAACAATAATTAATAATAAGTATTAATTAATAACTTGTTTATTAATCGATTTTTTTTTTTATTTGATCATGGCTTTACCTTTACAAACACGGATCTCATTGATTCAGTGTTGTTACGAATGTGGACCGATTTTATTACAATGGTTTGAGGAATGGACCGTGCAGTGTAGTCCCGTATCAAAAAAGTTGTTAGTAAATTTGAAACCACCGGGTCCGTTGAAATAGATCAAGAGACCAGGAAGGCCTCATTGATGAATAGATGGTATGTTGAAAAATTAAAAGAAGCAATTATTCAAAACGTAGCTGAGATAAATGTCTACACGTTAAGAAATACCGCCCATAGCGTAGAGGAAAGACTACTTATTTGCTTCACAATGAAGAGAAGGCGCATCACATGTGAGTAACCTTAGTTGCCTACCGCAGGGTCCTAAGGCGCAAGCTGTTGCAGATAACTAAGAGTGGGGAAGAAAACGTCCCCTCAACTCGAGAAGGAACATATTTCGGAGCGGATTACGTGCGACCTTCAGTAAGTACTGTAGTGTGATAATCTTTTTTTAAAAATCTATTATTTAACCGTAGGCCCGAAAACTCAATATGGACACTTAGGTCCGAATAATGGGTATTAAAGGAGTTTGAGCCGGCGCGCATTCCCTATTAATTATGTAATGTATCAATTAACATCCCCGTTCAAAATTAAGTGAAATGGTTGATTAGGGCCGAATCACATTTGACCTGGTGTAATGTCAATATAAGTGTAGTCCTTAATTACGTAAGTTACAATTAATATTGACATATATTAAGTTTAGCGTATAATTAGATTAAATAATAATAAGGCTTAGTCTGGTCAGACAGATCAAAAGGATTTGGGAAATATCGAAAAAAATTGTATTTTTTTAATTTTTTCTATGGCAGCTAAACCCAAAATTACAAATTCGAAAAATAATGAGGTGAGAACCTTTCGAGATGTAAATTTTATCTACTCGTTACTGCAGAAACGCCAAACAGGCGAAGTACCGAAAAACACTTTTTTTTACTCAGTGTGCCTGCAAACATATATTTAACCTTGAAATCGATTTTTGACTCATCACGTGACTTTCTAAATACAGTATAACGAAGTAAAAAAATTAAAATTTTCTGAACTCTCATATAATTTTCTAAATAACCTAACCTAACCTAATTACTACTGAAAACCAAACTTTTAAACAAAAAATTTAAGTAACAGTAATTTTTCAAACCTTCTTGGAAAAGGCCAATTATTTTCAATTTTACTTAGATTTAATGCAATTTAAAGATAATCAAAAACAAATAAAATATTACTTATTTCTTCAAAATGACATTTAATTCATCAGGATCACAGCTTTCTTATATTTTACGCTACGGAATATTTTCAATTAGACAAAAATTTCAGTGTACATTTTCTTTCCCCCTCTTTTACAATTTTTTTTCCGTTTAGGAGATAAATCTATTTGATGAATTCCATAAAGGTAGTTTTTTTTTGTAAAAAGTAGAATATTTCAAATAAGAGAAATTCGTAACAGTGTGTTAAATACTAGAATCAAATATTTGTTTTACCCTTTGCATACTTGATATTATACGCTCAACGAAAATATGGAATTCCAAACATTGTAAACACGTGTAATGGAACATACGTGAAGATTAGTGTGTTGTTACATTGTTTTGTTAACAATAAAAACACTGCACAAACTTTCTCACTCAACCATCTAATAATGTTATTTCGCTAGTTTTATATACAGGGAGTTTCTGTAATGCGCGGAGATAATTCAGAGGATAAGTTATACGGGTCAAAATAAAGAAAAAAAATCCTATAAACATATGTCCGGTTTGGTAAAATAATCCGTTTCAAAATGGAAACCTTTTAAATATTTTAAATTAAAGGGCCGTCATTTTGGAAAATATTATTGCAACAAGTGATTTTTTTTAATTATCCCTTTATATTGGTGACTA
The DNA here is from genome assembly GCA_963513935.1 of Aphrophora alni. Classification (NCBI taxonomy): domain Eukaryota; kingdom Metazoa; phylum Arthropoda; class Insecta; order Hemiptera; family Aphrophoridae; genus Aphrophora; species Aphrophora alni. Next base: position 7,060,091 of record OY740769.1, on the reverse strand, counting down.
TCGTGCAAAATTTCAAATCAATCTGTCAAGCCATTCTAGAGATATTACATATTCACTAAATAAGAAAAAATAAAAATGGCGGATAGCTGGTAAAAGAAGACATATGTTAATGAGAACTTTATCTTTATTTTGACCCACATAATCACCCTGTGAATTATCTCTGCGCATTACAGAAACACCCTGCATATATATACCGGTTGTGTCAAAAATGTCAGAACACCTGGGCGTTATAAATAAAAACAATATAAAAACAGCGTATTTTCAAATACGTTTTCCCTGAGAATCGAATGGCGACAACCGATTTTGTGCCCAATATCCCAAAAAGAGCTCCAACTTTGAAATTTTAATAGGGAACCCTTATTTTTGTTTTCAAATTCGGAATCTGCCGGAAATTTTACATCCGAATTTTACATCTTAGCTCTGTATGGGGTACTAGGGTCCCTCTCAAAGCCCTAGAGCTCATTGTATGTCCGCTAAAAACATCTAAAGGGACCTGTATTGCACAAATCTGAATTTCTAGTTCCAAATGATTTTTCCCTGGGAATCAAATGGCGATATCAGATTTTGGATCCAAGATCCTTAAAATGGCCCCGTGGGGACCATCTTTGAAAAGTATAATATAAAAATCTATTTTTATTTTTTTTTTTTTCAAATTTGGATTCTGCGAATTTATCAAAATCTTATGTTCCAAACTTTTTGACACTAAAGGGTCGTCTAAGGGGCTGAAATGTAAAATTTCCCACTGAATAAAATTCTTTAATATAAAAATAACATGCCGACATCAAATTCAGTTTTTTGCTATACAGGCCCCATTAGATCTTTTTAGGGGACGTACAAAAATCCCTCGGGTCCCATAAGAGAAGACATATTTGGTTCCCTATTGAAATGTCAAATTGGGGCCAACACCACACCTTGCGCCCAAAATCTGATATCTCTATTCGATTCCCAGAAGAAAATTATTTTAAATGCGTTATTGTCTGGATTCATAACGCTTAGGTATTCCGACCTTTTCACACCCTGTATATAAAAATGATAATAAATCACCTGTTAGTCGTACTTCTAATGACAGTTGTCAAAGTTCTTTTTTTTAATTTTTGCCATTTATTCCTGAACCGTAAAATGTATATTTCTTACGATATTACAGGCGGATTCGTGTTATTAATCTTCACATTTCACTAAAATTTTAATGAAATCTGTAAGATTAGAGAAATTAAATATTTAAACAGCCGATTTAAACTGTTGATTTTCTTTTTTTTTTTACCGATAACTCATGAATGGGCATTTTATGAGGGATCACAACCAATACGTTTTGTTCAGGTTCATACAGGCTACATATGAGCAAACTTTTATCTAAATCGTTACAAACAATTTTAATAAAATAGTAATTTTGCAGCTACAACACAGTTTTAACTTATACAAAAATGGAAAAAATAGTAATTATTATTATTTATTTACATTCTTGCAATTCATTTTTTTCTAACTTAGAAACATTAACTGATCATTTTTTTTCCAGTAACGTGACGAGTATATAAAACCAACACAATACAACTGTAGATATTATAACACTTTCTCATCACAGCACTCTGTACTGTTCACTGATTAACGTTTAAAAAATAAACAACAATAACACAATAACATTATTGTCAACAACCAACCAGGTTAAAAAATAATAATAAAATAAATTTAAAAATTGGTAGTAACAAAAATAACATTGTAACTCCCATCCTACCACATAACAATATTCAAGTACCTTATCTCCTTTATTGAAAACAACCAAGATGATATAAAAGTCAAAATAGAAATCATTCCCAAAAAAAAAAAAAAACACTTTTTAATCCCCAAAAGGTTCGACATCGATTTTTTGACCCATCTATACTTTCATATACCATCAACTTTCTCTATACTACATATGTGGAAATGTAAAAATGAAATATAAAATAGTTTGTTGTAAATAAAATTTCATTAGATATTTAAAATACGAAATATTCCGGAAATCTGACAATTACAGTAAAAATGACGTTACAGTTAAAGTTAACCTAAAACATTAAAAACTATTAAACCTTAGTCTTGGATTGGATCCCTCTCGTTCACCTTTCCTGACAAGTCTCTTTTGACCATCTCTTGTTCTTTTCCCACCATAATACTGTTACAGTATTCAAGAGTTAGGAGTTTTTATTTTCTGTTCTTTTTTTTTTTATAACGTGATATTGACAAAGAGGATTTTCTCTTTTAAACAGCAAAAAAAAATTATTAACTTGTAACTTTGCAGTTTCCGTAAAAGTATAAATTCTCCTATTACAAACCTCGTCCTCATATTCGTCATTATCAAATGTTCAAAACCATTGAATCCAAGCTTCGCAAAGGAAACGCATATCCATTAATTTAACACTTCGTCAATTTCTGTTTTATTGAACTGCATAATATCAATCTGAGAATCTAACAATATATTAAACTGTGTGGTGAGAGAGGTAAATTATTAACGATATCACCTGACAATATGTGTTCGACATGAGAACACTAAATATAATTATCCTAATTAACATCATTCGTGTTATTATTTTGTATTTATTATTTAAAATATCAAAAATTAAACAGTTTATATTTTACAATTTTGTTGATGTTGTTTTATGTGGCCACAAAACTCTTGGTTATCATCGCATTGTAAAAAATGAACATAAAATAAAGACCCCTAGCTTTGTAATACTTTGAAACAAGAGTTGGTCGAAAGAGGTTTGACAGAAAACAGGAAAGACAGAGATTTAGTCCAAGTATTTTTTGGGGATAAAACTTTTTGCGATAAAAAAAACTTTTAGAACTTTTTGGGGATAAAGTTATGGTGATTTTTCAATTTATTTTAAAATTTAATCCTTTGTAATAATTAGAGTATAAAAGTTTTTCCCTACATATTTGAAATGTTTGTTTCAGGAAGAGAGCGATAACATGAAGTTTGATAATGATAGAAGAAAACCAACAATTTTGGGGGGGGCGGTTAAAAATGTAGCTACAAACACTATAGAGGTTAGGATAGGTTAGATTAGGTTTTCTTAGGTTATGTTACGTTACGTTAGGTTAGATCAGGTTTTGAAAAATTCAATCCCTTAAAGTAATCGCAAAGAAATGATTTTAGATCTTATCAGATTTTTGATAATACTAGTTTGAGACAATCTAAATTAGTAGTTTTTCATAAGGTGTTTTGCATTGCTATAAAATCGATACCAGTCATGAAAATTTTGGATATTAGGATATTTATAGGTCACGTAGTTATATTTAGGAAAAGGTTTTTTATAGACTTTTCTTAAATTTAAATTTAGATTTAGGATCGAAATTATAGACTTAATTACTCAATTTTTGGGCGATAAAAGTAGGAGTAAATTGTCTGAATATCTCAGAAACTCTCTCTTTTGTAAATATTCAAGGATATGTGAAATTTGTTAATGATCGAAGAAGAAAAGTTTTTTGTTGGCCTAAAAGTTTTGCTACAAAAACTGCAGAGTTTAAAGGACTGATTTGTATAAATTTATAGTAATTGGAGACCAATGATTTTAAATCCTAACCATTTTTCCCCATATACTTTAAAATGTTGCAGATTATGAACTTCTTATTAGTCACATAATATTTAAAAGCTTTTTCGTCATACTGCTTCAAAAACAGCTGTTTTCAATACGTGCATTGAGATGCTAAAGTTGTTCTTTTTAGTCATATGACCTAAAAAACATCAGCTGAGGTCGACGTCATCAGCTGTTACTTCGCTTATACGAATTAATTAACGATTGTAAAGAATCTACAAAAACAACCGATACTCTCGAGGATCTTATTTGAATTTTATTTCACAGACTGCGACTTTTTTAAATCACAACTACCAAACTGACATTTACCTAGTTTTTAGTAGGAACGTTTGCGCAATGTTTGTGCACGGTTTATACATACAATCCGTAACAGAGCTTGTACACTGGTTCCATTATGAAATGCATAATCATCAATTAAACAGGTCACTGATCAATCAGCCTTTGAATTTCTGTTTCGTCGAACGTAGATTCAACAATGCATTAACATTGTATTCAACTGTAATTACGTCATGACAAACAAAAAATTGAACTTAACTCGAGGATAATTGTAAATAAAAATAAAATAAATTTTTGAGTTATTTTCTAATTGGATTTTTCATATTTTTAGAATTCATTTAAGATATATTTTGTGGAAATCGGTTGAACATACATGTTTTTTAATTGTTTGAACTTCCGTTTTATACTCGTTTCAGGACGTCAGGACATATACAGTCGCAATCAGCTTAATTCTAGCTTTCTCTACTAAATTGCGTTACCGACCCCTACTCTTCCTTTCTTTCCGAGTAGTTTATCACACCAACCATCTGGCCTATACAGTATAGGAAAGAGATGAGAAACAACCCTACGCTCTACCACACTTGACAAGTAAAACTGAATAAAAGATAGTTGGGAAAGATAAGCCCGCTAAAGGAGTGGGATATTCAGTCATGCGCACAGACTTGTTCTTTAGTTTGTGATAGATCTATAACCAACCAGTTAAATCAGTAATAATAATTTGCAAGGAGTGCATGTTAGACTATTCTGTACACCAACTCCTTAATTTTACATTTTATTAAACGATATTGAAAATATGAAAACAAGTTTGACGTGACTGGAACTTCACGTTTTGCTCACGTTTAACCCTCTAAGAACCAAAACATTCATTGCTCACCTTCTCTTAAAAAATAGCGGCCATTTAGTAATCGTTAAAAAAACTTTATATAAATATAGGGCTGTTGTAATTTCTCAATATTGGCTGTACCGATTTTAATGAAATGCAACGATTAATGACGATCTTTAAGTTGTAAATTTTTAATATTAGGAAATATATATAAGTGGTCTTACTATTTTTAAAAGTCAAATGTTTTGCTTAGCGGAATAAATAGCGCAAAATATAACATGAAGTATACAACAGGTGAACCATAATTGTTTTAACTTTTTTTAAATTAAGCTTCTCTGTTTAAAATGTCTACTTTTAAATAAAACCCACGTTTACGGGATTTATTAGATTCTATTCGTAAAATTGTTAAAAGGAATAAAGGCATCCTGAAATTCTCTTCATTAAAATTAGTCGAACAAAACCCAAACTTTTAAAGACGTTTGTTTTCACATATTTACATTTCCTGTTGAATACTACAAAATAACTAAATTGAGAATACAAAATAGTTATTTCCTTTTGAGATAAAAATCCAATTATGAAAGTAGAACAACCGTATTCGAATACATTTTACTATGTGACTGTCATTTGTGTAGTCGTTTAGAACGTCATTTCAAAGAAATATATTGAAAATAATAATTCAAATATTCTGTGTTCTGATTTGTTCTACATAAACTGTCAGAGTAGATAAACTGTCAGAGCGGATGAATTGGGTATACATAATAGATTTAAAATGTATATAGTCTTAATAAGTAAGAGTATAGAGTACAAAAATAAACATTGCACAAACTTTCCCACTCACCTATCCCAAAACAAATAGAAATAAACCAAAAGTAATAGTCAACAAAATGTCATTTTTGTAGTTGTCAAAACAAAGTGGTTCGGTTAGGTTAGGTTAGGTTAGGTTAGGTTAGGTTGGGTTAGGTTAGGTTAGGTAAGGTTAGGTTAGGTAAGGTTAGGTTAGGTTAGGTTAGGTTAGGTTAGTTTAGGTTAGGTTAGGTTAGGTTAGGTTAGGTTAGGTTAGTTTAGGTTAGGTTAGGTTAGGTTAGGTTAGGTTAGGTTAGGTTAGGTTAGGTTAGTTTAGTTTAGGTTAGGTTAGGTTAGGTTGTCAAAACAAAGTGGTTAGGTCTTTCTTCTTCACTAAAATTTTAACGAAATCAGTCGAGTCGATTTTGAGACATTGAGTAGTTTATAACGACAAATTTTATTTTTATTTTTTATCGACGAGTCGTGAACCGATATTTTTTTTTTTAGAATTGGCAACTAATTCATTTTGATTGGATCTTTAGAGGCTATACTTAAACAAAATTTTATCAAAATCGTTTTAACCAATTTTGAGAAAACCATTTTTTTTAAAAAGATTTTATGACAACAACCACCAAATTTTGAATTATCGAGAGGAGAGAGTCTCGAGGTATTACTAAAATATCCCCACATAAAATTTATTAAAATCCGTTTTCGATTCGGGCTACAGAGCGCTAACCACGAACACTTAGTACAGACTGACAGATATCATTCCAAAAACCACTCTTTTTACTCAATACACCTCAAAAAACGCTAAAAATAAACATAGATTTTTTACCCATCGCATAACTTTCTATATACTTGGTAAATGTGATCAAATAAAAACGATTGTTGACTGACTTTGCAACGTGAAAGCAAATTATTGTTTTTTTACACTTCATCATGTCAACACGTTATTTTGTATTTTGTTTTGTTTTTTTTTTTTTAAACGGCATCGTATCGAATATCATAATAGAATATTTAGAGAAAGTACAGCATTGTATAGATGGGGGTGTTGACTTTATGACTGTATCCCAAGAAACAGATAAATTTATGTAGGCTAGACGATATAATATATCCTTCATTGTTGCAAACAATGGATATTTGTATTAAATTTGTAAATCATCTATTGCACTAGTTTTACATACGACCTTAAAAATATTCCAATTTTTTTTTTAAATTGTGTCATGAAAGTTTACAAATGTGAAATAAGTCTGATTGAAAATTGAATTTTTTTCCTAAATAAAAAGCGCATATTATTGTCTAATAAAATTAAGTTGTTGGATTCGTAAATAAAATCTATTCTTTGCTCTAATGATCTCCATTTGCATTCGTCGGGACAAATTAAGCACAACTATACGCGACCATGATAACAGATTGACACTTTGGAAAACATGACAATGAAATACTTCGCCATTTCTGTATTTTATTATGATTCGCAATTTTAAAAAAAAATCAAGGAAACAGCAGAGAATCTCAATATTACATCAACTATCCATCCATTGATCACAGTCTAGGCTATCTATCCTGTCTAACGATTGGTAACACACAAAATTTCATCAGCAAATTGTAACAATACTGTGGGTGCTGAGTCATGCAAGTAACGGGGCTACTGATCGCTTTCCGCCAGCTGATGCAAACCCCCCCCCCCTTTTAAGTTAGTATCCGAAAGGTCATCTGAGGAACGCGGTTAGGCAATGTCTCGACAAACGTCTTTATACCAGAAGGAGATTACAGACAAAGCACTGTATCCTATTGTCAAGTCTAAAACAATAACTTGTATGACAATAAGTACACCATCCAGTATGATACCACCTACAAACAATACAGTTCTTAAAACGAGACATCTGTCGATTCTGCTCTTACAGAAAGCCAAAGACAAAAGGACATTGGTGGATATTTCCTCAAAGGACCATATTTGGAAGAGCATTTGTAGGACATGTCTGTAGAAGGTTGCTGATCTCAAGGACCTCAGGTTTTGTAATTTCTCTCCTTCGGGTAAGAGTTGAGATCATACAGCCTCGAACAAGCTTCTCTAGGATTATTACTACTTCCTTCAGCTCCAACAGTATTTTTTCCAATTTATTTGATATTTCTCGGCTTTCTACACTTCCATGGATACCTTCCATTCTACCACTGAGTTGTAGGCTGTGCTTACAACTATTCCCAAATTCTTCCTTTAAAGAACTTTTTTTTTGTTAGAACCTTTAGGCTGAATGTTAGGGAATAAACATCAGGTATTATCAGCACATGTTGTAATGTCCTTTTAAAATAAAACTAGTTGTTTCCAATTAAGAATTTTAACAGTTTTGAATTAACTACATTTAGGTGGTTATTTCATCAAATATGTTTAGTTTTGCGAAATGTAAGCAACCAACCCCACAATAAAATAAGTACTACCTACATACGTTAACCTAAAAATAATTTTAAAACAGCTGTTATAAATGCTCAAACAAAACAATAAAATAAAAATTATTTGACAATTTAAACCGTTTAATTTTTGGGGATGTAAGCAATCAATCACAACACAACGTGAATCAGCACAAGTAAAATAAGCACTATATAAGTTAACCTAAACATAATTGTAAAAACACATGTTATAAATTCTCAAACGAAACAAAAAATTAAAACATATTTGAAAATTTATAACAATTATTTTTCAATCTTTGTGTGAAACATATTTACCCATAACAGGCATGTTATTTGAATGACGAATTTATGTTAACTTAAAAATAATTTAAAACAGCTGTTTTAAATTCTCAAACAAAACAATGAAGTAAAGAATTTATAACAGCTGTTTCAAATTATTTTTTATTGTGAAACATGTTATTTAAACTATACATTTATTACAAAATCAATGTTTCCAAGGGGAATGAAAAATTTTCAGCAAATCTGCGGGTAACACTGATTAATTTAAACACCTCAATCATTAAAATCGGTCCTTTTAGTAAAGAAATACGCGTCTGGCTCAGAAATTCCTTAGTCAATTAAAGATAAGATTATCATTACCACGATATTGAAATTAAAATTTGAATTATTGAACACTAAACCCTTCACACACATTGTTAATTATGGTTTGACGAAGTGGTATTAGGCAGTATAAACTGAAGTGATGATGTGGTTCCTCTCCTTTGAAATGTAAAGCTTGTCAATGTAATCATACCTGATTGAGTTGACCTACTTCATATTTTCATTATTCAAATGTGTTCTAAAGAGCCAGTTACTAACGTTTCAGAGTTACACTTCTAGACTTGGTCATATTGCATATTAAATTGTATGATTAATTTGTTTACGACCAAAGTTGTGAAAATGTTATTTGAAAACTCTTTTAATATCTAATGACAAATTAAAATGACTAGATATTCAGTAATCACTTAAAATATCAAATCGAGAAATTTTGAGCGTAATAATTTTATGTAAAAACAAAATAATAAATATATATATATATATATATATATATATATCACTTTACAAAAGTATTAAAACAAACTAAAACTTATGGTGATTTACATACGATGGGTTAATATAGAAATTCAAAGGCAAGGCATGTTTTGGACTTCAATCCCTTGACAAAAACAAAAGTTAACTTATTGCAGCTAAGAAAAGAAGCAACAAAACTAATAATATTTGACAATGCAAGGCGTGTAATACACGTAATACACACAAACACTCGTACATTGAAGTACAAACACATACACAGATAGACAGGTTACAGTTTTATATACTGTGTTACCACAAAGTCCCACATATACGGTCTATTTGTAATAATTGGAATAAAAATTCCAAACGTTGGAAATCTTAATTTGAGTATACACACCGTCAGGAGGTCACTCATAGTGAGTACGTGCGTGGCATACTGAGTACGGGTGTGCGTGGAAAACCTTCCTTCATCTAGACTTAGGTTAGAACCTCTGTTTTATCTTTCCTACCAGGTCTCTCTTGTCCAACTCTTGTTCTTTTCCGACTCTGACGCTATGAGAGTATTCAAAGACTAGGGGTTTTTATTTTATATTTCTTTTCATCTTTTTACTATCGATGGTTGGAGTAGGTCTGTAGAAGCGTACAAATAAACCGTTTAGAAAATGTTCCACTCCAAGGGAGTTTTTTACCCCTAAATCATATCTCTGGATCCAAGAAGCCTAGAGCTATGAATTTTGTAACATGGTTTGGGGTAGGTCTGTAGAAGCGTACAAAGAAACTGTTTTGAAAATGTTCCACTCCAAGGGTGTTTTTTACCCCTAAATCATATCTCTGGATCCAAGAAGCCTAGAGCTATGAATTTTGTAACATGGTTTGGGGTAGGTCTGTAGAAGCGTACAAAGAAACTGTTTTGAAAATGTTCCACTCCAAGGGAGTTTTTTACCCCTAAATCATATCTCTGGATCCAAGAAGCCTAGAGCTATGAATTTTGTAACATGGTTTGGGGTAGGTCTGTAGAAGCGTACAAAGAAACTGTTTTGAAAATGTTCCACTCCAAGGGTGTTTTTTACCCTTAAATCATATCTCTGGATCCAAGAAGCCTAGAGCTATGAATTTTGTAACATGGTTTGGGGTAGGTCTGTAGAAGCGTACAAAGAAACTGTTTTGAAAATGTTCCACTCCAAGGGAGTTTTTTACCCCTAAATCATATCTCTGGATCCAAGAAGCCTAGAGCTATGAATTTTGTAACATGGTTTGGGGTAGGTCTGTAGAAGCGTACAAAGAAACTGTTTTGAAAATGTTCCACTCCAAGGGTGTTTTTTACCCTTAAATCATATCTCTGGATCCAAGAAGCCTAGAGCTATGAATTTTGTAACATGGTTTGGGGTAGGTCTGTAGACGCGTACTAAGAAACTGTTTTGAAAATGTTTCACTCCAAGCATTTTTTACCCCTAAACCAAGTATCATATCTTTGTTATTTATGGGCAGATTTTGTTCAAAATTGGTGTGTTGCTGTATTTGGGCATAATTTATTTCCATACCACCACCATTGGGGTTGTGCTAAAAAAATATTTCTTTATAAAACTATCCCAATATGAAACTGGTCCCATCAGCCATAATTTTATATTTTAGCCATCAAGTAATATTATATTTTCCACGATATCTTTACTCGATAAAATTGTAGAGGCGATCAATTTCTTATCTAATTTTAAAATTATATGAATATTAAGGATGAATTGTTCATATTATCTACATAGTTTAACCTTGCATATTTTAGTTTTAGGTCTAAGTTCTTATTTTAGATTACCAGTTTTAGTTTACAAGACCTTAGGCTACTAAAGATGGTATCGTTTTCACTTTTTACCAAATTTTGGATTTATCACTTGTTAACAGGAGTTGATTTATACTCTAGAAACGTTTTGAATTAGTTTTTATATACACAAACAATGGCAAATGCCTAGTTAAATTTAACTCTTTAAATTTAATTCTTCTAGATTGGAACATCCAATCGAATCAAAGAACACTTATAACTAACTTATTTGTTTTCATATCTTTGATATATGTCACATTTTTGTATAATGTACTTGATGAAGATGTCACATCTGGATAAGAAATTTTCATAAAACGTGTTTTTTTTTTAACGGTAAAACTGGAAGACAGATTTGTTCTCGATGAATTTGTTATCTGTTGTGAGATAATTTCATGGACCTAAACTATTCTCAACACATGTCACAGCTTGATGAACTCTTAAACTTTGTTAGCGATATCATTGATACCAATGGAACCAGGAACCGTTAAAATACAATGGCGGTAATGATGCGCAGATCAATGCTATGGGATGACTAAATGGGATTATATTTCAGGACTTTCACAATGATGTATCTCAACAACACTTTATTTTAAATTTATGTTATTAATCTACACATTTTTTTTTCTAACATTTTATTTCTAAACATCAAAAAATAATTTGACAATCATACGTAACAAACTTTTTTGTTTATTTTAATGTTTTATTAGAGGGTCATTCCGTGTCAAATCAACCAATAAAAAATTTTTTTTGGACCTCGATGTTTCAGATTTTTTTAATTTTTGGTATAATGATTGTAACCCTTAAGAACATTAAAAATCCAAAATATTAAATTTTTAAGTCAAATATTTTTTGAGTTATAAGGGGTCAAAAAGTCAAAAAACTCCGGATTTACACCCCGTTTTAATAATTTCAAAAATTATTATCTCAGTTACTAATTAACCTACAAAGCTCAGAGTTGTGTCATTTTATTCAGATTTTAAAGGCCTTTAATTTGATATACAACATGCCAATATTAGACCTACTTTATCTTTTTCAAAAACTTTCAAAAAATGTTTTTTGAAAAATTTCAAAAAGGCCCCCTTGAATTTTTTTGAAAAAAATATATGTTGTTTAGTCACTATTCAGTTAACTGTGTTCCAAATTTCATGTTGGGACATTGATGGGATCCTGTTTAAAAAATTAAATTTGTTCATGCAAGTTAAAAAAATGCTCACTAATAGTAACCACACAAAGTATAAAACAGCAATATTAATATCATTAAATTACCTGGTATTTATGGGTTGATTTCTTGCTAAATATATAACATAAGGCTGTTAATTAATTATTGTAGATGTAATTCAGTCTATAAAACAAATAAGATTAGGCAACTTCTTTTATTAGGCTACTTAAAAATCAGTGGTTTACTACACAATTCATTGCACTTTTGGTTCGTTGTAAACTTTATCATGTTTCGTTGTGAAATAAAAACACTCAATCTTTAAAATAACACAGTTTGAACACTTAATTGTTATCATATTGTTTGCTATACACATGTAATATTTGATTTTGACCGAGTTTGTTTCTTGAACCTCTGATTCAGTTAACTATTCTTACTTTGTTTTGGTTTTTATGTATCTTTCCAAAGCAAGTGTTGAGAGGCTTGACTCTTCCTTACTTAAAGTGTATACTCTGCCAGTTGCTGTGTTTGGTTGTACTTTCTGTAAAAATGTTCTGCCTGGAACATTTAAAATATCACTTGGCTTAGGGTAAGAATATGAATTAGCCGGTCCTTTGGGATGCAGAAAACTTATTTTGAAGTCAAGTTCGTTTCTTTCCAAAATGCAGGCAAGCCACCAAGCATTATCATATTCTACTGTTACAAATCCAGACACAATTTCTTCAAGGTCAGTAGGTGTGATGTAATCAATTGTTGTTACAATTTCCTTAGACATCTGATCACTTGAAGAAAAGGCTTAGTAAAAACCTTATTTTCTGTGGCTGGAATAAATGTGTGTAGCTTCTGAGTCCCGACTATAGCTCTGGCTTCAACAAATCTAGGCATGAGTTTTCGTTCAGCCTCTTCATATTCCTCTAAGCTGCAATATTCGAAATCTATATTCTTGATGTTATCAACTGCAAATTGAAAAGGGTCAATTGGAGTTAGAATTTGCTTATCATATGGTCTCTGCAAACTAGCTTTTGCCGCTAATCTTTTTACAGTACCACCCAGCCCATCGCAAGCACTCTTACCATGTGAAGTGGCAAAGAAGTGCCACTCAGCTTGCACTTCAAAATCAGATTTGTGGAGACACAGATTTAAGAAGTTTTTTTTGTTCTTATACTGAGCTGCACTTCCATCGGAAAAATACTTTATTTTCACCAAATCAAACGGGAGGGTCTCTTTTAAAATAGAAACTAACTTTGATTGAAATACATAAAAAGCGACCGTGTTATGTTCCAAACAGTTGGAAATGAACACATACTGCAAGTGTTTCAATTTTCCCTGCCACTGGTAATAAACAATAAATGGATGTATTGTTGCTTGGCTACTAGACCAGTGGTAAGATTGAATTTCGTCCTGTAAAATGAAGGAGTAATTTTCTGCGAAATCACAATTGACTAAAACCTCCCCTTCAGTTAGACCCTCCTTTAGCTCAGAGTAACTTTCTTTCTGCCTATTTGCAATGAAACAGTGGGTTTTAAGTTTTAATAGATTTTCCATAAACTCGTCGATGAATTCATCAATGTTTTTCGTAACGGTTTCCATCATACACCTATCGACGGTGACCCATTGTTTGTATGAAACTTCATCAACAACATTATTCTCAAAAGTTGTCATTAACGATTCTTTTAGTAATGTAGTCCCAGGACACTGACTACATTTATTCATGTAACAATTAACTGAAGGAGGATTGCACATGATTTTAGCTAAATAGCCATGGTAAGTCTTAATTGGGGCTTCATAACCATCTAATATCATGTTGTGCAATCCAACACCATTGATCATAAGCTTCATGTTTTGGTGTAGTGTACATACACAGACTGTATGAGTGCCACTTTTACCAACCAAAATACAATTTTTAGGTTTTAGTTCACAAAACTTCGAAAATCCAACATGATGACCTGGGTGTTTTTCTTTAAATAACTGGTAGATTTCAGAAATGTTTGCTAATAATAATCTTTTTTGGACTTGTATTTTAGAACCTTGATTTCTTATTGTGACGTAGTCTTTCTTTCCAGGCATCATTCTGCTGATATCATCACTATTGTAAAAGCTTTTAATAAGATCAGCTGTGTTTTCACATAATGTTTTGCCTGGTTTCGGATTAGGTGTTGAGAGAATGCCTTTCTCAGCTACTAATTTTTTTACTGTTCGAGCCATATAGTTGCTGACTCCAAATTCATCTTCAATTCGTTTGCAACTCCAGCTGTGAGGTAAAACTGTTAAAATTGTTACTTTCTCACTACGCTTCTTTGTTTGAGAAAACTTCACCTTCAACTGTTCTATTATTTCTGAATCTGTTTCCTTTTTATCCTTGTTTATGTCATCATCAGAACATGTACTTTTATCAGGTATCAGTTGTTTTTCTAAACTTAACTTGACTTTTTCTAATTTCTTCATTCCATAACTGGGTACACCAAGTTTCTTCTTTTTAATTGGTGATTCACCAATTAATTCTAGGGATTTATTTAAATAATCGACAGCTGATCCTGGATCAATAAACACAGTATCATCTTGTGAGCTTGTACTCGGATTATTTTCATTTTGGATTGTCTTTTCACTGCTAAGTTTTTTCCTGCATTTGTCACATATTTTCATACCATTCTCAATACCTAGTCCTAATGAACACATCCATTCAGATACATTTCTTAAATTTTTTACATTTTTTGGATGGTTTTCTTCATTGAATGGGTTACAACATTTTAATTTAAACAAAGTCCAATCCTCTTTCTTCCCTTTAGTTTCCATTATTATTACATAAATCCGCAAAGGTTTATTTAAACATGTTGAACTAAACCTGATAACTTCTGTTAATTTAAAACAACTTCTTCTGTCAATATTCTTTGATTTAAATTTCCACAAAATTGTGTAGGCCTACACTTTAAAAAAAGTTAAATTCACTTCATGAGAAATATGATGCCATGCTGCTACTGTTTAAGTATACAAAAATTATAAACTTATTTTATGAACACTGATTAAATAAAATACTCACTACACAAGAGAACACAAGGTCCAACTACTGACCAACTGTAACATGAAGACAGACTGAGGCTGGAACTGTGTCTGGTGGTTGGGGGAAGGGGGAGCTCATGTTGTGACTTGTTCACTGATAAACTGGGGATCTGGAGGGAAATGGTTTTATGCTCTTTCTTTCTATGCACTCAGTGGATTAAAACCATTTAACCTATTGAGCTTATATTAACATAATTGACTACATTGAATTGTGATATTTTCAGAATTTTTACTTTATTTATATACACACAGATTAGCCTACATTAATTTTGTATTGATAAGAGTTTACACTTATTTATAATAGTATAGATTATAATAATATATTATTACATAACATACAATTTACAATCTTAACTAAAAAATTCATTTTCTGAACATTAGAGTTGTTTTTTACGGGGCATAGCAAAATTTTGATTAGGCTTTATTTAACTAACATATTTCTTTTTTACCCAGCATAGAAAATTGCCAACATTGTTTTATTAGTAATTTTTTAAATCAAGATCCCATTACTGTCCCAACATGAAATTTGGCACACAGTTAACTGAATAGTGACTAAACAACATATATTTTTTTCAAAAAAATTCAAGGGGGTCTTTTTGAAATTTTTCAAAAAACATTTTTTGAAAGTTTTTGAAAAAGATAAAGTAGGTCTAATATTGGCATGTTGTATATCAAATTAAAGGCCTTTAAAATCTGAATAAAATGACACAACTCTGAGCTTTGTAGGTTAATTAGTAACTGAGATAATAATTTTTGAAATTATTAAAACGGGGTGTAAATTCGGAGTTTTTCGACTTTTTGACCCTTTATAACTCAAAAAATATTTGACTTAAAAATTTAATATTTTGGATTTTTAATGTTCTTAAAGGGTACTATTGATAAACAAAAAATCATAGAAATCCAAGGGGTCAAGGTCCAAGGCATTGGTTGATTTGACATGGAATGACCCTAGAGTAGTTTAACAAAAATTATTATTTAAAGAATAATAAAGTCCTGTAAAAATCAATATATTAATCTCGAGTCAATAATATCAGTAAACTTAAATATGTCAAGTCTTTAGTTGACTTAAAATTTAGAAGTTAAACAAGCCGCTGGTTGGACAGTTTCTTTAAAAGATTTTTAAGAAGAATACTTAAAATAAGAATAAGATTTTATGAAATTCCAAAACTATAAATAGAAGCATTTAATGCTTACATTCTATGCTTACACGACCCCAAATTGTTCAATCTCTTGCTGAATAAAATCAGTTCCTTATCTTACGTTAACTTTTAACATGTTAATAATTCGATATGTGCTACACAGAAAAAATGGAATTTTTCTGAAAAATAAAAGGTAAAATGATTAAAATTATATGCACAATTTCAAATTCTTTATAATATTTTTTTCTGCTAGAAATATTGTATTACACCTGCCACACACTCTGACTCTCTGGTGGCAATGAAGGTAATCCTTAAACAGGTTTTCCTTTGGGGTAACTAATTCTGTTAAAAGAAATACTGATAAAGTCAGAGTTTTGACCATCATTTCCATTTTGGAATTTTTTACGTTTATTTCCAGGTATTAATTTATACCCTCCTTATCTTGATTATGTTAAGTGTAAATAAATATTAAAAATAATTGTTTAACTTAATAAAAGTTTTTATAACACTCTATATTTAAGTGTGTGTAAAGAAGTTTTTTCTGACCTCATCCTTTGCAAAATAAATTAATTAATAAAATAATAATAAGTAATAATCATGACTGGAGAATAACGGGGAAAAAATAGAGAAGAAGAGATGTGGATGAGCACACCTTGAGGAAAGAAGGAGACATTGCCAGAGAAATACTAGAGTGGAATCCTGCAAGGAGCAGCAGGTAGGTTGAAAGGACTAGAAACACATCTTCCAGCCCTATCTTCCAGGAGGAAGGGAAGGGATTAAGTCAAGCTGGCATGAGAAAACAGAGGGTGACAGAGGAAACAGCTAAAAAATCAGTAGTTGGTTATTGAGGTCATCAATGTTAGAGACAAAGTAAGAGATTCAGAAAAGAAAAGATGTAATCTAAAGTTTTAGGAGAAAGACGATAAGCGAGAATGGAAAATATAGCGAAACGAGAAAAAAAAGTTAAACAATGCTTATCATTTTTTATACAATTAAATACATGCATTTTAAAATTAATAAATTTACATTTTATTAAAAACCATTACTTAAGTGATAAAATACTAAACAATTTGATCACTGAAGTTTTGTTTGTTTAATAGTAAAACAAACAAAGAATCATTTTAAATAAGGTTTAATACTCTTTATAGGAAGATTGATCCTTGAAGTTGGGATTACTATGGTATTCATCGATGTATATAAACCATAGAATGCTCCAATAGACCACTGATGAGTCTCAATGATAGCTGGTGGATAAATTTATTGGACGTGTAAAGATCCGACTCGATCAAATTTTAGAGGAAATCTCAACAAACACAACAGTGTAGCTGTTATATAAAAAAAAACATTTATTTTGTGTTTTTTTTTTTTTTGAAACCCTTTGATACACTAAAAGATTTTAGTTCGTGTAAAAGAAAACATTATAAAAATAGTGACCGGAAAATTTCTTTATTTTTTAATTAGGTAAAAACTTGTGGTGGGAGAAACGGTTCAAATTATATTTTTCACTTGAAGTTTATTTATCTACTAGTGCTCGTTATACCCCGTTCACACATTGATACTTCGGAGTGCTCATTTTATTTCTACAACTTGGACCCACGGAGTTTGGTTTAGTTCTAAGTATATTATTCGAAAACACTATAACGATAGGTCGATGAGTTAAATAGGAAATACCAAATAGTCGAAACACCCAACCACCCACTTCACAAGGACTTTACGGAACTGCAAGATACTCTTTAAGGGTTTAATAATTGTTAATTATAAAATCTTGAAATACGTTTAATTAGTTAATAACTGCTTACCTCGCAACTTAGTAAAACTTTAAGAGCAGACCTAATAGAAATTTGCATCTTGTTGACCTCGTTCGTATATGGTCAACTTAATTAAGAAACATTTAATTAAATCACTCCATCGGCTAGGCTTCTGTAAAGTTTAATTAGTATTCTCCTTACCTAACCCACAGTGTAGATTATCTAAATTCAAAAGTGCAGTTATACACTTATAATTTAACTTTATTTAAAAAATATGGTGTATCTGCTGGTGAGGGTGTATGTGACGAAGGAGTAAGTGGATGACTTTTGTGTTGTCCGTGCGAATGGAGAAGGAAGAGGGAGTAAATGAGTGTTTGTTTTGAGAGGGAGGAGTACGCACTAGAATGTGTGAAAGGGTGTATGTGACGAAGGAGTAAGTGGATGACTTTTGTGTTGTCCGTGCGAATGGAGAAGGAAGAGGGAGTAAATGAGTGTTTGTTTTGAGAGGGAGGAGTACGCACTAGAATGTGTGAAAGGGTGTATGTGACGAAGGAGTAAGTGGATGACTTTTGTGTTGTCCGTGCGAATGGAGAAGGAAGAGGGAGTAAATGAGTGTTTGTTTTGAGAGGGATGAGTACGCACTAGAATGTGTGAAAGGGTGTATGTGACGAAGGAGTAAGTGGATGACTTTTGTGTTGTCCGTGCGAATGGAGAAGGAAGAGGGAGTAAATGAGTGTTTGTTTTGAGAGGGAGGAGTACGCACTAGAATGTGTGAAAGGGTGTATGTGACGAAGGAGTAAGTGGATGACTTTTGTGTTGTCCGTGCGAATGGAGAAGGAAGAGGGAGTAAATGAGTGTTTGTTTTGAGAGGGATGAGTACGCACTAGAATGTGTGAAAGGGTGTATGTGACGAAGGAGTAAGTGGATGACTTTTGTGTTGTCCGTGCGAATGGAGAAGGAAGAGGGAGTAAATGAGTGTTTGTTTTGAGAGGGAGGAGTACGCACTAGAATGTGTGAAAGGGTGTATGTGACGAAGGAGTAAGTGGATGACTTTTGTGTTGTCCGTGCGAATGGAGAAGGAAGAGGGAGTAAATGAGTGTTTGTTTTGAGAGGGATGAGTACGCACTAGAATGTGTGAAAGGTTGTATGTGACGAAGGAGTAAGTGGATGACTTTTGAGTTGTCCGTGCGAATGGAGAAGGAAGAGGGAGTAAATGAGTGTTTGTTTTGAGAGGGAGGAGTACGCACTAGAATGTGTGAAAGGGTGTATGTGACGAAGGAGTAAGTGGATGACTTTTGTGTTGTCCGTGCGAATGGAGAAGGAAGAGGGAGTAAATGAGTGTTTGTTTTGAGAGGGAGGAGTACGCACTAGAATGTGTGAAAGGGTGTATGTGACGAAGGAGTAAGTGGATGACTTTTGTGTTGTCCGTGCGAATGGAGAAGGAAGAGGGAGTAAATGAGTGTTTGTTTTGAGAGGGATGAGTACGCACTAGAATGTGTGAAAGGGTGTATGTGACGAAGGAGTAAGTGGATGACTTTTGTGTTGTCCGTGCGAATGGAGAAGGAAGAGGGAGTAAATGAGTGTTTGTTTTGAGAGGGAGGAGTACGCACTAGAATGTGTGAAAGGGTGTATGTGACGAAGGAGTAAGTGGATGACTTTTGTGTTGTCCGTGCGAATGGAGAAGGAAGAGGGAGTAAATGAGTGTTTGTTTTGAGAGGGATGAGTACGCACTAGAATGTGTGAAAGGGTGTATGTGACGAAGGAGTAAGTGGATGACTTTTGTGTTGTCCGTGCGAATGGAGAAGGAAGAGGGAGTAAATGAGTGTTTGTTTTGAGAGGGAGGAGTACGCACTAGAATGTGTGAAAGGGTGTATGTGACGAAGGAGTAAGTGGATGACTTTTGTGTTGTCCGTGCGAATGGAGAAGGAAGAGGGAGTAAATGAGTGTTTGTTTTGAGAGGGATGAGTACGCACTAGAATGTGTGAAAGGTTGTATGTGACGAAGGAGTAAGTGGATGACTTTTGAGTTGTCCGTGCGAATGGAGAAGGAAGAGGGAGTAAATGAGTGTTTGTTTTGAGAGGGAGGGGTACGCACTAGAATGTGTGAGAGGGTGTATGTGACGAAGGAGTAAGTGGATGACTTTTGAGTTGTCAGTGCGAATGGAGAAGGAAGAGAGAGTAAATGAGTGTTTGTTTTGAGAGGGATGAGTACGCACTAGAATGTGTGAAAGGGTGTATGTGACGAAGGAGTAAGTGGATGACTTTTGTGTTGTCCGTGCGAATGGAGAAGGAAGAGGGAGTAAATGAGTGTTTGTTTTGAGAGGGAGGAGTACGCACTAGAATGTGTGAAAGGTTGTATGTGACGAAGGAGTAAGTGGATGACTTTTGAGTTGTCCGTGCGAATGGAGAAGGAAGAGGGAGTAAATGAGTGTTTGTTTTGAGAGGGAGGGGTACGCACTAGAATGTGTGAGAGGGTGTATGTGACGAAGGAGTAAGTGGATGACTTTTGAGTTGTCAGTGCGAATGGATAAGGAAGAGAGAGTAAATGAGTGTTTGTTTTGAGAGGGATGAGTACGCACTAGAATGTGTGAAAGGGTGTATGTGACGAAGGAGTAAGTGGATGACTTTTGTGTTGTCCGTGCGAATGGAGAAGGAAGAGGGAGTAAATGAGTGTTTGTTTTGAGAGGGATGAGTACGCACTAGAATGTGTGAAAGGGTGTATGTGACGAAGGAGTAAGTGGATGACTTTTGTGTTGTCCGTGCGAATGGAGAAGGAAGAGGGAGTAAATGAGTGTTTGTTTTGAGAGGGAGGAGTACGCACTAGAATGTGTGAAAGGGTGTATGTGACGAAGGAGTAAGTGGATGACTTTTGTGTTGTCCGTGCGAATGGAGAAGGAAGAGGGAGTAAATGAGTGTTTGTTTTGAGAGGGAGGAGTACGCACTAGAATGTGTGAAAGGTTGTATGTGACGAAGGAGTAAGTGGATGACTTTTGAGTTGTCCGTGCGAATGGAGAAGGAAGAGGGAGTAAATGAGTGTTTGTTTTGAGAGGGAGGGGTACGCACTAGAATGTGTGAGAGGGTGTATGTGACGAAGGAGTAAGTGGATGACTTTTGAGTTGTCAGTGCGAATGGAGAAGGAAGAGAGAGTAAATGAGTGTTTGTTTTGAGAGGGATGAGTACGCACTAGAATGTGTGAAAGGGTGTATGTGACGAAGGAGTAAGTGGATGACTTTTGTGTTGTCCGTGCGAATGGAGAAGGAAGAGGGAGTAAATGAGTGTTTGTTTTGAGAGGGATGAGTACGCACTAGAATGTGTGAAAGGGTGTATGTGACGAAGGAGTAAGTGGATGACTTTTGTGTTGTCCGTGCGAATGGAGAAGGAAGAGGGAGTAAATGAGTGTTTGTTTTGAGAGGGAGGAGTACGCACTAGAATGTGTGAAAGGGTGTATGTGACGAAGGAGTAAGTGGATGACTTTTGAGTTGTCAGTGCGAATGGAGAAGGAAGAGGGAGTAAATGAGTGTTTGTTTTGAGAGGGATGAGTACGCACTAGAATGTGTGAAAGGGTGTATGTGACGAAGGAGTAAGTGGATGACTTTTGAGTTGTCCGTGCGAATGGAGAAGGAAGAGGGAGTAAATGAGTGTTTGTTTTGAGAGGGAGGAGTACGCACTAGAATGTGTGAAAGGGTGTATGTGACGAAGGAGTAAGTGGATGACTTTTGAGTTGTCAGTGCGAATGGAGAAGGAAGAGGGAGTAAATGAGTGTTTGTTTTGAGAGGGAGGAGTACGCACTAGAATGTGTGAGAGGGTGTATGTGACGAAGGAGTAAGTGGATGACTTTTGAGTTGTCAGTGCGAATGGAGAAGGAAGAGGGAGTAAATGAGTGTTTGTTTTGAGAGGGATGAGTACGCACTAGAATGTGTGAAAGGGTGTATGTGACGAAGGAGTAAGTGGATGACTTTTGTGTTGTCCGTGCGAATGGAGAAGGAAGAGGGAGTAAATGAGTGTTTGTTTTGAGAGGGAGGAGTACGCACTAGAATGTGTGAAAGGGTGTATGTGACGAAGGAGTAAGTGGATGACTTTTGAGTTGTCCGTGCGAATGGAGAAGGAAGAGGGAGTAAATGAGTGTTTGTTTTGAGAGGGATGAGTACGCACTAGAATGTGTGAAAGGGTGTATGTGACGAAGGAGTAAGTGGATGACTTTTGAGTTGTCCGTGCGAATGGAGAAGGAAGAGGGAGTAAATGAGTGTTTGTTTTGAGAGGGAGGAGTACGCACTAGAATGTGTGAAAGGGTGTATGTGACGAAGGAGTAAGTGGATGACTTTTGAGTTGTCCGTGCGAATGGAGAAGGAAGAGGGAGTAAATGAGTGTTTGTTTTGAGAGGGATGAGTACGCACTAGAATGTGTGAAAGGGTGTATGTGACGAAGGAGTAAGTGGATGACTTTTGAGTTGTCCGTGCGAATGGAGAAGGAAGAAGGAGTAAATGAGTGTTTGTTTTGAGAGGGATGAGTACGCACTAGAATGTGTGAAAGGGTGTATGTGACGAAGGAGTAAGTGGATGACTTTTGAGTTGTCAGTGCGAATGGAGAAGGAAGAAGGAGTAAATGAGTGTTTGTTTTGAGAGGGATGAGTACGCACTAGAATGTGTGAAAGGGTGTATGTGACGAAGGAGTAAGTGGATGACTTTTGAGTTGTCAGTGCGAATGGAGAAGGAAGAAGGAGTAAATGAGTGTTTGTTTTGAGAGGGATGAGTACGCACTAGAATGTGTGAAAGGGTGTATGTGACGAAGGAGTAAGTGGATGACTTTTGAGTTGTCAGTGCGAATGGAGAAGGAAGAGGGAGTAAATGAGTGTTTGTTTTGAGAGGGAGGAGTACGCACTAGAATGTGTGAAAGGGTGTATGTGACGAAGGAGTAAGTGGATGACTTTTGAGTTGTCCGTGCGAATGGAGAAGGAAGAGGGAGTAAATGAGTGTTTATTTTGAGAGGGATGAGTACGCACTAGAATGTGTGAAAGGGTGTATGTGACGAAGGAGTAAGTGGATGACTTTTGAGTTGTCCGTGCGAATGGAGAAGGAAGAGGGAGTAAATGAGTGTTTGTTTTGAGAGGGAGGAGTACGCACTAGAATGTGTGAAAGGGTGTATGTGACGAAGGAGTAAGTGGATGACTTTTGAGTTGTCCGTGCGAATGGAGAAGGAAGAGGGAGTAAATGAGTGTTTGTTTTGAGAGGGATGAGTACGCACTAGAATGTGTGAAAGGTTGTATGTGACGAAGGAGTAAGTGGATGACTTTTGAGTTGTCCGTGCGAATGGAGAAGGAAGAAGGAGTAAATGAGTGTTTGTTTTGAGAGGGATGAGTACGCACTAGAATGTGTGAAAGGGTGTATGTGACGAAGGAGTAAGTGGATGACTTTTGAGTTGTCAGTGCGAATGGAGAAGGAAGAGGGAGTAAATGAGTGTTTGTTTTGAGAGGGAGGAGTACGCACTAGAATGTGTGAAAGGGTGTATGTGACGAAGGAGTAAGTGGATGACTTTTGAGTTGTCCGTGCGAATGGAGAAGGAAGAGGGAGTAAATGAGTGTTTGTTTTGAGAGGGATGAGTACGCACTAGAATGTGTGAAAGGGTGTATGTGACGAAGGAGTAAGTGGATGACTTTTGAGTTGTCCGTGCGAATGGAGAAGGAAGAGGGAGTAAATGAGTGTTTGTTTTGAGAGGGATGAGTACGCACTAGAATGTGTGAAAGGGTGTATGTGACGAAGGAGTAAGTGGATGACTTTTGAGTTGTCCGTGCGAATGGAGAAGGAAGAAGGAGTAAATGAGTGTTTGTTTTGAGAGGGATGAGTACGCACTAGAATGTGTGAAAGGGTGTATGTGACGAAGGAGTAAGTGGATGACTTTTGAGTTGTCCGTGCGAATGGAGAAGGAAGAGGGAGTAAATGAGTGTTTGTTTTGAGAGGGAGGAGTACGCACTAGAATGTGTGAAAGGGTGTATGTGACGAAGGAGTAAGTGGATGACTTTTGAGTTGTCCGTGCGAATGGAGAAGGAAGAGGGAGTAAATGAGTGTTTGTTTTGAGAGGGAGGAGTACGCACTAGAATGTGTGAAAGGGTGTATGTGACGAAGGAGTAAGTGGATGACTTTTGAGTTGTCCGTGCGAATGGAGAAGGAAGAGGGAGTAAATGAGTGTTTGTTTTGAGAGGGATGAGTACGCACTAGAATGTGTGAAAGGGTGTATGTGACGAAGGAGTAAGTGGATGACTTTTGTGTTGTCCGTGCGAATGGAGAAGGAAGAGGGAGTAAATGAGTGTTTGTTTTGAGAGGGAGGAGTACGCACTAGAATGTGTGAAAGGGTGTATGTGACGAAGGAGTAAGTGGATGACTTTTGTGTTGTCCGTGCGAATGGAGAAGGAAGAGGGAGTAAATGAGTGTTTGTTTTGAGAGGGAGGAGTACGCACTAGAATGTGTGAAAGGGTGTATGTGACGAAGGAGTAAGTGGATGACTTTTGAGTTGTCCGTGCGAATGGAGAAGGAAGAGGGAGTAAATGAGTGTTTGTTTTGAGAGGGAGGAGTACGCACTAGAATGTGTGAAAGGGTGTATGTGACGAAGGAGTAAGTGGATGACTTTTGTGTTTTGAAATTTTCTTTCACCTGACGCTGTAGTAGCCGTTGTAGTTGCCTATGGAAGAGGAACCGAATAAAATAAATGTTTATATTTTTAAACGAAGTTAGGGTCTTTCACTTAACTTTAGCCATAAATTTGACCCTTATTGGACTCATTAAATATCCGCTAATGACATGTATTTACGATACGATTACAGAATATTTAGTCACAATACGGTTACAATACTAGTCTCTAGTCTAATAAAGAGTCATGTGTTTTTAACAATAACATTATAAGACCTCGGATTGGCAAAGTAGTTAACGATTTTGCTTCAAATGTGAGAAGAACTGGGTTCAATTCCCGCGGATGTCAAAGAATTTAATCTAGTTACTTAAATTATTACTCAGAGTGGGAAAAAATATTTCCAACCCCTAGGTAATTTCTGAACGGTTAGTGATGAAAACTTCTAGCTTTCACCGAACCTCATAGGTTAAGTCCTTTCTCTTTTTATGTGGTAAAAACATTTACCCCCTTTTTAAGGCGGTTTATAGGAGATTTTATTATTTTAGTGACCCCCCATCGTGTGACAAGTTGATAAAAAAGACAAGTTTTAGTGCCTTAGAAAAGTCTCTCTATGATATCACTAACCGGAATTACGGGGACTAGAAATCAAATTTTGAGAATTTTTTATTTGGCATAGATATTAATGAAAAAAACAAAATACCGATTAAATATTTTAAGAGGAGACTTATTTTATTAAATGAACATACTTCTATTTATTTTCCTATTTTAGCAAACCGACCTCCAATTTAAAAGAGGGAGCCAACTTGGGTAATTTCCCCATCACGTGACATATCATTAAGGAGACTGTCAGAGGAAACTGTTAACGTATAAAATAAGTCTATACAATTTGTTTAAATGAAATAGTTTTAATTTTGGTCTTTCTTTCAACCAAAATAGTCATGGGGTCTTATTATATACGTCATCAGTTTCCTCTTACAATATGTCCCTTTAAAACGATATGTCACATCTAGGTTTAAAAAAGTTTCCCAATTGGCTCCCTCCCTTAAAAAATTGGGGCCGATTTCCTAAAATAGGAAAAATTCATAAGTGTTAAATAAGTACATTGTTCCGCCTTTCCCAGCTTCATTAATCTCACGTTTGTTGACGCGTTTCGGATATACTCCATCCTCAAAACACTTAATAGTACTGATGTTTTTTGAGAATGACTATATCCGAAACGCGTCCACAAACGTGAGATTAACGAAGCTGGGAGAGGCGGAACAATGTACTTATTTTAATTATAACATTCCTAGTGGAGATAAAATGATAACAAATTGTGTGTCCACTTAATTAGGTAAATAAGTCCGCTGATTTAAAATATAATCGCTATTTTGGGCTTTTTCATTAATAATCTATGACAAATAAAAAACTCAAATTTTTTACTGCTAACCCCTATAGTTCCGGTTACAGATATGCACTTTTTTCTTTTTTATACCCTTCAAAATGATATGTCTCACGATGATGGGGTTGCTATTTGAAAAAATAATATCCCCTTTTTAACCCCCATTAGAAAGGGGGTAAAAACATTTTTACCTCATTAAAACTGAAAAGACTTACTCTATGACGTTTGGCGAAGGATTCATCTCTATTCCTTCACAAATTACCTAGGGGTTGCAAGACTTTTTTCCACTCTTTTCATTTGGTTTCGCAGTGGAAGGAAGGTTATTTGAGCCCTACGACTTCAAGAAGGAAAAATATCTATGAGGAGTGTCGTAATTGTTAATTCATTAAAAAAACAAATTTTGTTGGAAAGAAAACCCACTTTATTTTTAAATTCATAATTTAGCATAAACAACCCTTTAATTATTTTCTATCCGTTTATTATATTTCTTAATTTACTATTTAAGGTTTAATTTGTATTTGTGTTAACTTGTATTTAACAAGATTTTGGAAACTATTAATTTAAACATACCTGAAGTATACAAAATGTAATATATTTTTGTCATTTTTTAAAGTCGAACTATAAATGCCACTAGATGAGAACTCTGCAGAATGTCAACCCAAGTGCGCACGTATACAAGCGCACCAAGCGCATAAGCTTACCAATGTTGTAACTTGTACAAACTACAAGCCGGTACTTGTCTTTGTATATTTATACTTGAAACTTAATAAATTACGTTCTTGAAAATACTTTGATACGTTTTAATTTCTTAATTTAATTAAACTAAATTGATTAGTTTCCGAAGAAGGTGCTGTATAAGCAAATTCTATATAAGCAACACGCTAAAATGTATCCATTTGAGATTGCAGAACACGCTGATGTACGGGAACCTTATTTGGCACACTTTCAACACACCTGAACCCCCTGTCTGTTGCCAAATGCAAAACATCCCCTACTGAGCCTAGTCAACTCTCTATTGGTGTCTCGCCTTAATTTTATATTAGCACATGTACAACATACAGGGTCTTCCAAAAGTAAGTTAAAACTTTAATTGACTTTAATTTGTTTTTTAACACAGAACCAAATAAAGCACATAAATTCCTTTGAAATTAAACGGGATTTAATTTTTAAAATTAATTAAGCCAAATTTTTACTTGTTAAGGTTATTAAGAAGTGGCCACCAATCTCTTATTGGAGAAGCAGTAGGCTTTCCTCTCGGCAATACGCGGCATTTTTTAACGTGTTGACATTTATCTCAGCTACGTTTTAAATACAGTAATTGCTTCATTCAGTTATTAACAGACATTCTCTTACAATTTAATGTCTTCTTGGCCTTTTGATGTCTCCAACGGAGTCTGTGGTTTCAAACTTACTTTTAGCTTCTTATAGCACGGTCCGTCCTTCAAAACTTTCCTAACTCGGCTGATAAACTCCGTTCACATTAAATGTTAACCTACAAACTCCGGGTGTTTTTATTACATTACAAACTGCTCTATGTTGGTAAAATGATAGTAAGATTCTGGACACAAAAGCTTGTTGTACATTTCGTAACATTTCCGGTGTAATTATTAACGTAAAATTCACAATTCAATTGGTCGCTATGTTGTGTAGGATGAACTTAGAGACCTCTAGTTTTCGCCATTATTCTTATTTTTTAAAGGTCTTTAAAATGAGGTATCATTTGGGGGTCTTTCAATTTGGGGGTTGAAATTCTTTACTTACCCCCAAACTACCCCATTATGTGAGTAAGGGTTGAAATTTTTGATACTTCAAAAAACTCCTCCTTTGGTTATCTAAACTCCCCCCCCCAAAGCAAATCTGTCTATTTCCATTCATAAAAAATAATAATAGGGGTGGTGGGACTTTTAGAACACTTGGTATAAATAAAGGTCACTACTATTTTGCTTAACCTCTGACTAACAACACGTATTTCCACTTATTTATCCGTCAACTTAATTTAAAAGGTAAACATTAATTAAACTTCGCACAATCTTTACTGATCGTGTCTTTTACTTGAGTGTTTCTTAATGAAGTTGACCGTAAGCCTACATAAGGGAAGCACAAATTACAAATTTCCATTACATCCAACCCACTTAACGAGTTTTAACTTGGCGATAATGTACCAACATTGTAGCTAAAGTAAATAGGTATTAGCAAATTGAATTTATTAACTAGTCCATGTATAGAGGAATTTTTAATTTTTTTTTTTTTTAAGAGAAAAAATGTAATGAAAATAAGATTTTTTTTTTATTTGAAATTAAAATGTAGTAATGTTTTTAATTACATCGATTATGCTTATAAAGAATTGCTATACAATAATGTTGTCCTACAGTACTACATTTTGACATATAAAGTAACAAATTAAGTAATTGTATGTATTGGCGATTTGTCAGGTGAAGGATGTGAAGGAGTTGTTCATAATCTTATATATTATTCAGCAGAGCCTAAATATGTTCTCTAAAGATCTTCTCCACGCCCACTCAACCTACAGAGGATGGTCTCATTCAAAAGCTTAGAGACTGAGGACCAATAAATAGTATATATAGAAAGTGACCGTGTGACCTAACCCACGGTCACAAAGGCACTTTTGATGGGTTTGTAACATAATAAAGACTGAAGAAAGTGAGGTTGGAGGTTGAAGTAATTTGCAGCAGGTATAACTTTACATCATCTGATTGTCGTAAAACATTGCTTAGAATGTGTGTCCTTGCCATGGTAATGTCCAGCGAAGTTTGTTGTAGGATAGAAAACAAGGAAAATATTTTGTTAGCCGACTTAACTGTGAGGTGAGCAACTTAAATCTTTAGACATTAAACGTTTTTTCAATATTCTACTCTCAACTAGCAATAACATTTTAAAATCTGTATTTTCAAGTTTTTTTATTGAAACATATTTCGCGTAGATATAGCCTATAACATACTGCTTTTATCACATTTATTTTCTCGGCGTGTGATAGCTCGAAAAGAGCTTGTCGAAGCTTGATACTTTGTCAAAGAAGATAGAGTTTACTATTTGTCATGTATCAGTAGGACTTCGACAATATGCGTATTCAGTAGGAAGGACGTGGTAGGAATTTAGAAGGTAAGTTCGACCCGGGGGTGATCAGCCCACAGACAACGAACAAGGTACAATGCTGCCGGAATCAGCCGAAGACCACTAGGAGTTTGGAACATTCGTCCTGGAGTGATCAGCCTTCAGACAACGAACGGGTAGGACCGTGCTGCCGGGATCAGCCGACAGATAGTAAAGAGCAATAAAGAAAAGAGAGAATTTAGGTAACATAGGCAGCGAGAGAGAGAGAGAGAGAGAGAGAGAGAGAGAGAGAGAGAGAGAGAGAGAGAGAGAGAGAGAGAGAGAGAGAGAGAGAGAGAGAGAGAGAGAGAGAGAGAGAGAGAGAGAGAGATAGAGAGAGAGAGAGAGAGAGATATGTTTCGTGCGAAAGGCCCCCACTCTGGACGGCCTTGTTGCCTTTCTGTAGTCTCTCTCTCAGGGTGCTGGGCTCAGGGCAACACTACCAATTTGATCCCCCCTCTCCCAACTAAAATTCAGGTTTAATTTAAGCCGGAACGAAGTATGTAACATAGATTAAAGACAAAGGCAACGATATATGTAATATAAAGGTTTGTTTCTATCTTGAATTTGAATTTTATCGTTTTTAAAAAAACTGCTAAAAAATCTAGTATTGAAAAATGTAGTAGCGATGATTTTCTATTTGTTGGTCAGGTATATTTTATCAGGTTAAAATTGTTCTGTTCTGTTACAGGCGAAGCTTAAGTCATTAGGAGTCAGGAAAAATCAATTTTTACGTCATTTTCGTAAGCGATTGAGTTACTTACAGGAAGGGAAATAGTTTCTAATGAGAGAATCTCACACTATTGGGAGCTCGGTTTCAGCGTCTTACGATTTTCCACCTCCCACAACAACAACAACAAAATACGAAGCCGTAAGTGACAGTTTCTGAAAATGTATATAATCCGAAACGCGTCAGTAAAAGTCGCGTGGCAAAAAATTAAATTAACTAAAAACCGTTTTATTTTTTCATGTATACACCCTACGTAATTCAAGACAAAATTTACAAACTTCCAGGTAAATTGCTCGTTTTGTAGTATTAGATTAGATAAAGATGGTATCTCTCACCATATCGATTCATAAAGTAATTTTCAAAGTGAAGTATGTTTGTACTATTTCAACGATAATCTCTTCAGATGGGGGACGTTATCCACACGATATTGCCAATAATGTACGTGTTCAGCAGTTTAATAGAATCCATATTTTTATATACGTAGGAAGAAGAGATAAATCTATAAAATAAAAAAACCAGAAAGTTGGAAACATTTCCAAATCTGTGCTATAAATAAAAACGTGGTATGGAACTGATAATTTTCTTGTGCTGAGCGCAACTTCAGTGCCGATCAGCCATTGCACGAAATGACCTATTATAAATGACTGAGTAGCTCCAGATAAGACAGAACTAACCTGTTTCATACGACCACCATTTTGCGATCATATTCAACGAAATAGTGAAACTAAAAATAACTATGATCCTAGATAACAGAACTAAGGAAACCCCATATAAATCCAACATCATTTTGACATTTTGCGACATAAAAACTTACCTTCCATTGTAAATTTGACCTAATTTCCGGCTACCTTGTTCGATATATTTTCTAATTTTTAGGTTATGTTTTGTTTTTAGAAATAACATGGTTGGATATACAGTTTAAAACTGCACAAATTAACAGTGGTGGAGTTGGTCGACGTTTGTATCCTCAAGACACTTGTTTTTTCTTAAATTTAGCAACAGAGTACTTCGCTAAACTATTTTGTAAATATCTCCGGCTCTATAGGTCGTAGGAAAAAAAAGGAAAAGAAAATACTCGGAAATGAAGGGACAAGGGTATCGAAATAGTAGGGTATAGTAACATTAAGAGAATCATCAGATCTTTACAAAGATTGGACAAATTATGTGTCTTTACACTAGAAAAAGTGGTCAAATTTACAACAACAAAAATTATTTTTTCGTCCACAGTTGGTCATTTTCGAAAAAAAAAAAAAAATTGAAAGGATTGTAATTTAATAAGAAGTGGTTGTAGAGTAAACTTTTTTCTTAATTGTTAGTTTTATTTACCTACTTTATAGTGAACAATATGTAACAATTTATTTATCATTTTAATATCAATTTAATATTTGGACTAAGAGATCGACTTTTTATTTAACGTTTGATAACAGAACTACCATCAACTTGTTTTAAACCTAACCTCACTGAAACGTTTGATAAATGCATAAATAAAAGCTTCGGACATAGATGATGTTATGGAAATTACCAAAAAACGAACACAAATGCATACTTTCATGTTTAACACCCTCTCCCCCTAGTTGAGGGTAACATGTTGATATTACGTGATTTCAATTTAATCACTCATTACTCTCTCTTTACTGGGATCAACATTTGTTTTGTGTCTTTTTTTACAGTTTTACTGAATCACTATCAACAAAATAAACGCTACAAACACGTTGCACAACTTCCCAACCCAAACCAATACTTAATGTGCTAATGTTTAATACTGCCTAACCTTGCCTTACTTGTGTTGTAAACTTATCCTAATCCTCAACGGTATTTATGAAATATGGTTTAAATGATAAATGACGGCGATCAAAGTTTGGTTTTATTCTTTATTCAGAACGATAATTTTCTTTTATTTGCGACAATACGCACTGCGGCAAAAGACCTTTAGGTCGATGCCGGTGAGGCCTCTGAAGGAGGCTATCACAGCCCAGTTTAATAATACGCACTGCTTTAGGTCATTAATATTCATAAAATTTAAACAAAATCTGTGAAGTTGATTTTGAGAAGAGAGAGAGAGAGAGAGAGAGAGAGAGAGAGAGAGAGAGAGAGAGAGAGAGAGAGAGAGAGAGAGAGAGAGAGAGAGAGAGAGAGAGAGAGAGAGAGAGAGAGAGAGAGAGAGAGAGAGAGAGATAGCGCATCTATTTTTAGTTTATGCCCTTAAAGACTACATTTTTAGAAAAATTTGATCAAAATCGTTAGAAACCATTTTGACAAAATCGTCAATTTTTGTTTTTGGTCTTATACCAAACACCCGAAATTTTGATCCTATAGAAAAAACTAAAAAGCATTTTTTTTTTAATTTCAACCTCACTTTTTTTCTTATTGAATATCTTTCATTTGTCATAAAATGGTCTCAATTAAAAATTAATTTTAAAAAATGTTTCTTTTAAATAAACAATAACAAAACTAAAAAAGTCAATAATACTGATTCCATGGTTTTAGATATTAGTACTGATTTACATTTGATTTGTGTCTTATCGTCATCAGTGGCGGCGATAAGAACCCGCGGGCCCCCCTTCTCCCGATGTTTATCTTTTCCCGGATGTTTATCTTTTCGCTGGCCGGCGCCGGTGAGTCACCACGATGCGCGACTTAGCGATAGCTGCATTACTTATCGGCCAACGGTAAACAATACACATACTTCGTATCATGACATTAAATAATAAATACTGCTCTCTAAAAAATAATGGTTATTGCCGTTTTGGATGCACGATGCACAATCTTGTCTGAAGACATTTTACCTTATTTTAGTAATTTCTTGACAATACTCATAATAATATTGTTATGATAGGGGAGCCCGTAGGCAGGGCCCATCGTGGGTCCGGGTCCCGGTAAAATTTCCCGAAAAATCCCGATCAAGGCTCCCGGGCCCTGCGGGCCCGCTATCGCCGCCACTGATCGTCATTAGTAGGTATAGAATGGATAAAGAATAAGGAAGTAAACAAAGTTATATGACATTCATTATGCACGATATCTACCTTTACTGCGGGTTTTCACAGTTATATATAACCACCTATAACCTAACCTATTTGTGATGATTCTTGCTATAAACCTAGTGTTAATGACGTCATTTTATAACAAATGAAAGGTATTCAATTAAAATAATAAACAAATCGTTAGATTAATTTACAAAAAAAGTTCCGAGCACAAAGACAGATTGACAACGGTCAGGCACTCCGCTTCTGAGGCTCATACTTAAAACTATTCCGCGAATAACTGGACATTGATTTCTGACATGGAGAAATAAAAACGAATCAATTAATTGTTTCTTTTATTAAAGATGTTCTAAAAAGTTGAGGGTAACATCTTGAACTCAAAATTTGAACGGCAAATTTAACCTCCAAGTCAAATGAAACTGTTGTAATGACCTACGCCTATATACTTTTTTTTCTCTTCCATATTAGTGTTATGAGACACATTTTTGGGACGTTGGTGACAAATATTATTTTTGGTTTGTGAGAAATATTTTTACACCGTCAAATTTTACAGTTGAGTTTCCTTTTCTTTAAGCGTCGGATTTTACATAAAGGTCGGGTTAGCATCAAAACGGTTCTAAATTTGTACACCAGAGAGCACTATCTTCGAGTTAAAAAAAGAACCGAGACAAACACAGACGGCCGCTGTCCTTATTCACACGAGCAACTTTGATCTCTCATTTGAGACCATGTGCATAGCCTACTACATACCCAAATTTCACCTCTTTGCTTTCTAGTTCTGTTTCAGACCAAAGGGTGCATGAGCCAAGCTGTCGCCACCAGGACGCAGTTACATGCAGTCTAATCTTGCACGTTCATTTCAGTATCGAGTAGGCAGCAGAAGAAGATGTAGCTTGTAGCTCTTCCAATAAGTTGTCTAACAAGATATTTCTAAAATAACTCCCACCCTTCACCTTGCATGCCGCATCTACCAAACCTGGGCTCCTGCATGATCTATCACGAAGTTTCACCTGGCTGGAGTCTCTATCCCAGCCTGTTCTTTACCTCACCCTTCGCGCGGATATATAACAGCTTTCTTCCACATTTACAATCTCGACATGCCCATGGAAAGAGCTTCTCAGCTTGGTACATGGAAAACCTTTCCTTGTTCCTTGTCCTACGCGATAGGGGTACTAACAGGAAAGAATGTGGTTTTTAGTGAGTAAGAATCTCACACTGTTGGGAAGATCGGATTTCTCCCTTTGTCTTTCGAAGATTTTCCACCTATCCTGCGAAATTAATGCTATTGTAAGAATCTAGGAGTAAAAGCTATTTAGAAAAATATCTGTGTGCCGGAGGTAAAGAGCATCATGTCCATTTCTTTTCAAAAACGGGATCTCATCTCCGTGTTACTATACTCATTGCACTCCATTAAGAGATGTAGGGCACTATGTCAAATTCAAAATAATAAGTTAGATAATCAGGGGTAAAGAGTATAATGTCCTATAACTGCTTGGAGGTAAAGTGGACCATGTGGACATGGTACCATGTACTTCAAAAGATAGAACAATGAGAATCACATAATGCCTTTTATTTAGCACTACCTGTGTCTAATATTAGTCTCAAATATATATAGCTACCTTACCAGACCTGTCTTTACTTAACTATTATATTTACATATCCGGACCTATTTACTTTGCGCGGATGAACATAAACATCGAGTGTGTGACACTCAATATATTCACAATCATTGCCATATGAATTACCATAAACAGATACCTTAACCTAATATGGCTAGGATTTCGTATTTTTAAATTGCTTATTTTAGACAGAAATAATGGATTTTCATACTTGAAAGTGTCTTCCCAGCTTAAGGATGATCCAATTGTTTAAGAATGAGGTGTGTAAAACACAATTTCATGATAGTACTATAATTAATCGCAACGTGGTAATAACTGGAACCTAATCTGCTATCAATACCGCTAAAATAATAGAGGTTAGATAAGGCTTAAATAGAGGTAAACGGCACTGGCATTATAATATACAGTAACTAAAGTACAGGTAATTTTTATTTATACATAATTTGTAAAAATTAATATTACCTATATTATATTATGAAAGTTAAAAGTCCAGTAAGTATATGTAAAAATTTTCGTTAATAAATAATCAATCTATCAAGAATAGAATTAAAAAAGGGTCCTGAAAAATTCTATTTTTGTGACTTTGTGCCTTTTACCTCCAACAGACAGATATGTCTTTACAAAATCGTATTATTAGTTGATTTGATCACAACTTTTCCAATTAGGCCTACATATGAAGCCCGAATTCAAATGCGATCTTAACGGCATAATGATATCGCTAAATATTTGTTTATGAAAACAGATGACTAATACAAATTTTCAAACATTTGAGGCTATCCTGATTTTAACCCTTACTCAAAACTTAAAAGTAACCTCTATAATCTTGGTTGATATTGTATGAGAGTAAGGGTGTATTAGAAGGTTTAGTACAAAACTGATTTATTTTAAAAACAGCTACATTTGAGAAATTTTAGAAGTTTATGAATTTATAAAACCAAACTCACACGGCCTACAAAATCTGCGTAAAATCGGACAAAAATTACGACCTCTAAACGTTAACCAACACAGAAGCCTAGGCTATAATTAAAGTAGACAAAAAAAATGATTTTTACTTCTAAGATTAGGGGATATACTTATATTTCATACTCTGGAGTATTTCAGTAAAGAAATAACAATAATTACACGTCTACATTGGGCCTTATTAGCATAGTAGGTCTAAAAATAAATATTATAAAATAAGCAACCGTAACTTTAGGTTACCTACTAATTTTTATGTTGTATTAGACCAAATGACTAACCTTTTTTTTGTGAGCTTATTATAGATGTTAACTTTTCTAGTAATATTGATAAACATTACACAGAACACAACACTACAAACAATAGATGTCGTTAATAAACATTAATTTCACTCAACAACCAAACCGACGCCCGACGACCCGACGTAACGCTAAAAATACAAGACCAAGCATATTTGATTTCGTCACCGTTTCAAATGCACCGCTTTAACTAAGGCTACGGTTACTATGGATGCGAATTCTGACGAAATTTTGTTCTGACGAGTATGGCCGAAACGCTCGTCAGAACAAGGCGGTTACACTGTGCGCGTTTTCTGATCTTCTGATAGTCAGTTCGTGAGCAAAATGGATGAACTCGATGAACTATTTTTTCTTGAGAGCCCGACATTAAAGTTATTGTTGTTGAATAGTGGAAAAACAGAGCATGTTAGCCAGTTATTTGTTAGTAGAGACGAAAAAGGAGAGTTTAAAATGTTGTTTAAAGACTTGTGTGACCAACCGGAAAGGTTTTTTGAATATTTTAGGATGACACCAGCAACATTTGAATACATCCTACATGGGATAGAAGAAAGGATAACAAAGTTCTCAAATTTTCGTAAATGTATTTCAGCACAACAAAGACTGGCTGTAACTTTAAGGTGAGTTTTAACAATATATTTAATTCCTTACTAAAACTGAAATGAATTCTAATTTAAAAGTGAAAAAACATTAGTAAGTAAAGTAGTCATGAAATTGAAAAATGTCACTTGCATTTTTATTGTAAATTGTTTGGCGATACACTTGAAAAGTACGAAGCAAGATCTTCATGATCAACTGTACTCAGTGGACTTAGCGCTTGTGTGGAGTTTCCACTTTCCCAACTCTCATTCGTTGATGAACCACATGTGGAAATACCACGGTTACTTGATGGATGATGGATTGGCTGCAGTTGTTGTTGCAAAAGATCCTCATCGCAAAACACTTGTTGTAGTTTGGTCCTCACAATCATTTTTCTATGTTCCGGTATTTTCTTTAAAAATGGGAGTAGGCTTAAAAGAAAATGATAGTCTGGATCTTCGTTTCGGGAAGCAGAATTTCTCTCCTTGAACATCTGTATTTTTTCCTGTTCCAGCATAACCAGCTTTTTAATTGCTGTGGCGTTATTCATCTTGGCAATTTTTTTATGGGGAGTCCTAAAGGTTCGTGGTGGCGTCGTTTCTTTCGTTTTGTTCTGATGTGATTCGACAGTTTGTGTTTCTGATTGTGCTTCGTTTTCAGGGGGATCATCGGGTTGAGGAGAAACAGCAGGAGTTGAATTCTGGTTGTCGACATCATAAGTTGTCTCGCTCATGACATTACCTTGCAATTTTCTTTTGTGCATAGGGTCCTTCAAAAACTCCAAACTTTTGAAATGGGCCCATTTAGGCTGTTTGGCTAATCCCCCTTCATCTCCGCTCCGTTGTTTAGGAATCTTGCTGCATTCCTTTCGAAAAGTGTCCCTCAAACCTCGCCACTTTGTTTTGGCTGCTTCACCTGAAATTATGCAGAAATATTACTAATCTGGAAATTAATAATGAGAAAATGTCGATAATAATGGAAATAAAAAGCTGTCTGTCTGTCTGTCTGTCTGTCTGTCTGTCTGTCTGTCTGTCTGTCTGTCTGTCTGTCTGTCTGTCTGTCTGTCTGTCTGTCTGTCTGTCAGCTCTCCTTGTAAAATATTTATTTTACCAAGAAATAAATAAAGAAAGATGTGTTTTGAAGTAGGACAGCAGCAAAAAAAGGTTAAGTATAATAAGATATGTTTTACTGGCGGTTTAACACTAGTAAATTATTTTGGTGAAGCATTATCGGATTTTTTAAACTATAATAATGCTTTATTAATAGACTTAAAAGTTTTTTATTTTGTTATAGATATTAATACATTTTATGTAGATCCCACATTGTATTTATATGTAGATAAAAGTGATGCTTATAAAAATTTAATAAAACAATTGGCAAATGGAACCAAATGTAAATGTATACTGGGTATTTGACTTAATATGTCTCACACAAATTACAGGAAAATGGCTTACGATAGAAAGATGAAATAAAATCATTCCTTTGATTTTTGATATTTCTGAGATTTGAACTAGTGAAGCTTCATTGTACAATAGTTGTTTTTTGTTTCAGATTTCTATCTACTGGCATGTCATTTCGAGCACTAAGCTTCTCATACAGAATTTCACACTGTGCTATCCGTAGCATAGTTTACGAAACCTGTCGAGCTATATGGGACTGCTTCGGCGGTACTCATTTGTCTTTGCCTACAGAAGAGGATTGGAAAACCATTGCAAGTGACTTCTACAACAAATGGAATTTCCCTAACTGCATCGGCTGTATAGACGGGAAACATATTCGCATCAAATGTCCCAAAGGCACAGGGTCGATTTATCACAATTTTAAGGGCTATTTTTCTGTTGTAATGCAGGCAATAGCTGATGCAAACTACAGGTTCATTGCTATTGAAGTTGGGGCTTACGGTAAGCAAAACGATGGGGGAACCTTTGCAGACTCAAATGTTTATCAGCGGCTTGAAGCAAACAATTTGGGCATACCACAGAATGAAAATATTCCGTCAACCGACATTTCAGCACCCTTTGTTCTGTTGGGAGATGATGCCTATCCTCTGAAAAGATATTTACTAAAGCCATACTCAAGACAAAGACTTACTGTTGAAGAACGGGTTTTTAATTACAGACTATCAAGGGCCAGACGGTGCGTGGAATGTGCCTTTGGTATTCTGGTTGCCAAGTGGAGGTGTTTAAAAACCGAACTCCAAATAGATCCTGATAAAGTAGACATTATAGTTAAGTGCGTGTGTCTGTTGCATAATTTAATCATCGACAAGGAAGGTCTTGATATTCATGATGTGGACTTTGACTCCATACACAATGTTCCAGTTTCACGGAGATATAATCACTACGGAAGAAGCGCGAATGAGGCTAGAGAAACCTTGAAAAATTATTTTGTTAGTGAAGCTGGTGAGATCCCATTTCAGTATAACCTGATATAATAATCATGTTCTGACAATTTCATGTTTTTATCAATCACATGTAAACACTTATTACAATTATTGCTATGTAATTCATGTACCCTACATGACAGTAAAAGTTTGTACTTACAGCTAGTGTTCATTTCTGCTGCTACCTTCTCCCACGCTTTCCGAGCAATATCTCTGTTGTGGTAACTTTTATCTTTCAGATCCCACAAACACCTGTTCTCATACACAAGACTAATTAATTTGTCAGTATCCATGGTGAAATAATCTAATTTAACACACAGGCTGTTAGAACATTTAACACACAAACATTTAACACACAAATGTTAGAACACAGGCTGGTCGCACCAAACAGTCGCAGGTCGCATGAAAAAATCAAACTTGTTTGAACGCTCAAATGGTTCTGACGACGTCGTGTCTGTTCTGACGTCCAAA
This sequence comes from Aphrophora alni, assembly GCA_963513935.1. Classification (NCBI taxonomy): domain Eukaryota; kingdom Metazoa; phylum Arthropoda; class Insecta; order Hemiptera; family Aphrophoridae; genus Aphrophora; species Aphrophora alni. Next base: position 7,021,149 of record OY740769.1, on the reverse strand, counting down.
TCGCTACCACTGTAAACACACTCATTTAGATAACAGGCGTTGTTTGTTTGGACGACTTCGTCCGCAATCGTCAGAATTCGTCAGAACACAATTTCGTCAGAATTCGCGTCCATAGTAACCGTAGCCTAAATCGTACAATGTATTTATTAATATCAGATAGAACCTTTGCGCTACCTAGTAGTCAAATGGATAACTACAGTATGTACAACATTATCATATTAGCATTACTACATTTGATGGCGATTTGTTTTCAAAGTTATAAAAAATATTCTTTTTACCCATTATCATTGTTATCAACAGAAAAAAGTCGGATGAAATCCAAATTTGGGGGGCGTATGCTTATTATTAATATCAAAAGAAATCCTTTGTTTTTTAAAACTACAGTATAGCCCCACAACATGGTAAATGGTGAACTTGGAGACAAAATAGAAGCTCAAAACTGACAATTTAAACATTGCATTATCGTTCTCACACACACGTTTATAAACAAAATACACCAAAATACTAACAAAAATAGTCGTCACCATCAACCAAAAAAATTGTCTATAGGCTACTAGTATGTGATAACTAGTATACATGCTTATTCCATACAATGATTCAAGCATGCTCACTATTAAGTTTTAAGGGAAAATATTAACACAGACTGAACTACACTTTGTAAATTATATAACCTTAAAATAAAACTACATAGACCATTGTCAATTTAGTTTTACAACTGACAAACTATAGATATTTGAATTTGTATAGTAAGTAAATTGAGTCTTACCTCTTACCTTCGATTTTAGATATATTATGTATCATGCTTAACAAAAAGTTAATTTTATATTTCTATTCACAAAATAAATAGTTTCACACACACTTTAATTAATTGCATTCACTATTAAATCAAACACAGTCATGTTTTAATAAATTACATCACTAAACACACTTATCTTCACAACCGTCACCATTTACTGACCTTAATTCCGTACAACTTTGTATGAAAACTGTTTTCTTTTACAAGATAGCTTCAATCATAATTAATTCATTGTTTAAAAAGGGAGGAAAGTGGAGAGGGGGTTATTCTGTCTACTCTTTAGGCACTACTAAGTAATAAGGGTCAAAGTGTACACAACTTGTATGCCCAACCCATTTCTCTTTTTGAAAGAAGGAAATTTCGTCTGTAATTACAAGTAAAATAGGGATTTGAAAGGTATAAATATGTGTAGACTCACTATCTTCAAAAAATGGAGAGTTGGGCAAAATATGTAAAAAAAAAATATATATTAAATAATTAATTCTGTCCAAAAAAAATCTCTGGAGTCAAAATTACAAATTTCGGGTATTTACAACAGAACAAAAATTAATAAACAATGTTTTTTTTTAATCTGCTCTAACAATTTTTATTAAAGTAAACGCATTGGTCATTCTCCGCAAGCAAATCAGGGTTGAGTGATGAAATATAATTTAAAGAAAATTAACTGGACACTGTCTATAGGGACCAAATGGTAAGATGGCTGACTTTGTTCTTATTTGGATTGTAGATTTTAAGTCTAAAAGTACGCTTCTAAAATATTATAGTTACAACTCAAAATTTATTACAAGAAAAACACAAAATCAGCTCACAAAGATTTAAGCCAAATACAATGCCAATTTGAGGAAAACAGATAACTAGAAAAAATGTTCACCTTTTGATACTTTGTAAGGGCTACTGCTTCCACAATCCTTTAGCAAACATACCTCTATTAAGTCTGTCTATATGTATTATGTGTTGTACTAATATAATACTATAAGAACAAACTACGGGTTATAGTAACCTGGTGGTACCATCGGAGGAGGATCCCTAATTCTAGGAATGAAGGTCTGGCCGATTCCTTTTTCGACTCGAAAAGGGTCACTCATTGTTACACAAAACAATAGCTGTGAATATCAGAGGTAAACATTTCGATGGCACCACCAGATTGTTTAAGGGCCATTTTTGATCTCTGCTCTCCAACTATAAAATCTAGCAACTATTTAGTTTTTGATGATCACTTCATTCACTTCCAATTCAATCCGGCAAGGTAGACAGACTTGCTTATTGCAAAAAATAAAAAAAGATTCTCAACTTATTTCCTACTTGATAACTATTAGAGAAAGGTTAGGTTAGGTTAACCATGATCCAGATAGAAATGAACTGAAATGAAATGAACCAGATAGAGTCGACTGATATGTACTTCTACTGTCCATCAACTGAAATATTGAAAATGTCCCTCCCTAAACTGGATGGTGCCACCACGCCTAGGTAATTCCCAAGACATCTAACAATAGATGTGATGTGTAGGAGCAGTAAAGATAGACAATAGAAGGGTTTCGGTGACACCTCTTCAGGTAGAAATAGCAGGTCAGGTACGATGGTACTATCAGGTTACTATGACCCCAAACTACTATAATAATACTATAAGAACAAACTACCATCATAATACTGTTATAAACTAACTATCATAATACAACAGTATAAACTACCATAACACACCATACTACACACAATGAGACTGACATTAAAGAGGATCTTTGTCCAAATCAACAGATAGTTTAATCATAAATAATCAGGTTATGTGTTAATAGAGCATAAACATGTATGTTTGAGGTTTTATTTATTTTTTTGGACAAGCGTGTTTATAACAGAACTAGAGATGCAGTGAACTATTACAAATAACATTACACTGTTTACCTTTAAATATTGCAAAGTATACACTTAGTATATTGTAAATCGCAAATGTAATCGTATACACTTTCTATATGGCAAATGTTCCATACTTTTGTTAATATAAATTTGAGTAACGCATTCATTTAATTTTCCAATAAATTCTATAAATATGTCTTACAATCAACCGAAAAATCGGTTTATGTAGAACGAGTTTTAATAACAGCAACGACAATATGCTTTAAATAAATGTATTAAAAGTACGTACAACTTTTCATATTGACAATCCAAACAAGATTTACAAATAGTTAATTTGGTTACTAAACCTTCACATGGAATATATACTGTAAACCTAGTAAACAATATGCATAGTGATTTTAGTCTTAGTTTTACACGTTTCCGCAACCCTCAATGTTCTTTTTTCCTATATTAAGAAAGGAAATTTCAACAAAAAGATAGTAATTTACCTGTCATATGCTCTCAGTATTTTTATATATAGTAGGCAGCTGTAAACATGCATCCGGATATTAAATGTAGTTAGTTGTAAACTGTACTTTAATTTACAAGTTAAAATATATAAAATTATGGTTTGTTTGTGTATTCCTTAAAGGAAAAAATTGTAATGGTTTATCAATGGAATTAGACAGTCAAAACCGCTAAAAATATTTTTGTTGAAATCTGGTGAAAATGTATACTTTTGAAATGTTTAAATCTTCCTGTTTTAATTCAATATCTTTATCGACATCTAGCTCAAATATCTGCTGACAAGTACATTCTTTGCCTATTGACTATTCTATACACATGTTATAGATGACATCTTTTCTAATGCTCTCATAAAAACGGTACATTTTACTTTTACACTTTACATTTTTAGCGTAAACCTAATGCAACATTCTAAAAAGTCCGAGTATGACCTATAAATTTAGTGAATTTATAAAAATTCACAATCTCTTTTGTATTTTCGTCAAAATAATAAATGTTACAATAGGAATATATATTTGGAATTTCGTTTAAAATTGTACAGTTTTATATAATACGAGGTCATTTAAAGTCTGGTATTAAGTTACTTTTTTCAAATTTGGATTTGTTGATTTTTTTACAGAAAACAATGGGTTCAACAAAATTATTGTCCATTGTAAAAAGTCTTCAAGCGCATACTTTGGCCCAATTTATATTTTTAATGTAAATAATACTGCACGAGTCAGTTCAGCCCTTGCCCTCCTTTTACATAGTTAACCTACAGTTTCAACTAAATTCAACCACAAAGTGGAACTGTACAGCTGCACATAGGGCCGATTTTTTAAAAATTTTATTAGACTGCATATAAACATTCATACAAATAGAACAATTGTGGGTACTAATGTAGACTATATGCTTCTAGAGGCGGTCTCTAACCTCGATTAGAATATTTTATTTAATCTTAATATGTATGAAAGCGTAGTAAACGTTGATATAAATATAATTATAGTACAGTACAGTCAAAGTCTGAAGACTATCCAATATATGATAAATATTAGGATAACTCGACTTTTTCAATTAGTGTCAAATAAACAAGGGTGTTTGCGCTTCTCAAAAATATGTAAAGAATATCGAAGAAGACCCATATCTAATATACTTGTTTATCAAAATGATAGATTAGCACGTGTGCAGATTCTATGAAAATATAATAATTATTAACCAAATTATCTGTCAATTATTTATGATTGTACTGGGTCTCTGGATTTGGATAAAACCGTTCTGTCTGTCTGTGAGTAGTATGATGTGTATTATGGTAGTTTATAACAATATTATGATGGTAGTTTGTTCTTGTAATACTAGATTATTATAACACATACAACACACATTAGGAGAGAGTCTCCACTTTCCTCCTTGAAACTCAACCCTTTTTATAAGCCATGAAAATATTCTTGTCTAAATCAATTTTTTGTAAATATATATTCACTTAATAGAATCTTCACTTATTCAATAATTCACCAAAATTTGAATTAGTAGAGTTGATTTGAAAAAATCAGGCTGTTTAATAACTAATATTTTCTTTTTAATGATTACTCCCAAACCAACATTTTTTGAAAGACACATTTTAATTGGTTACTGCGGATAACCTACATCTAATTATCATATCTTTTCTTTAAGGAAGGTAAACCTAAATTTTTAGATACAGCAAATACATTTTAGAAATTTGCACAATGAGAGAGAGTTCCAAATTTTAGTAGTTATATTCATTCTTTATTTATAACAATGATTAAGACTTTATTCGTTTAATGTTTTTAAGAGCTCTCATTTTAATGAATGATTAATGATTTTATTGCTCCTGTTAGCAATACAATATTACATAGGTACGTTGATTAATTACAAAATTGTAATACATAATCTAAACAATATTATGCAGTTTTTTACTACAAAAAGTAAGTTTATTCAATTATTAAACGATATTATAAAACTTAATCTACATTACAATAAAATTTAAATCTACAACACTAGGTACTACAACACTAGAATTTTTTGATGAGACTTAATGAAAGAGGATTATGGTCAGTGAGATTGGGGCTATTTAAATCTTGCCTTTTCACGATAATCCTCAAATTTTTGAAAGATTTAAAGGAACCATAACTCACAATAAACTCAAAAACATTCATAATAAAATTATTATACTACAAAAAATAAAAAATTATAACTGTTTTACAGTGCAAAAATTATTCCAGTCTTACTATAGTAAAACTATAATTCAATTTCCCTTCTTCATCTATTAACATTGGTAACATGTCCAAAGGTATAGCCATACAGTTTTCTTGCTCAAATATTTTATCAATGTCTACATTATGTGACACACATTTTTGAGAGTAAGAGTATGAAATTGGAAAATTGAGTTTATGGAACGATATTATTGAATAAAAGTTGTTACGAAAATTATCACCTATTGGAAGGCATCGAACAAATACAAAAAGCTTATTCTTCTGTGTATCGGTGCACTCATATTTCCAAAATAAACAACCAAAGGCTTGTGCAATTGTAACATCACAGTTATTTTCATTTAAAATTGGGTTAGCCCAGAAGCAATCATTGGTTTCTAAAAATATGCACTGGTCATCATGTTCAATCTGTATATGATTTAATAGTTTAGAAATACTCCCACGCCAAGTACATTCACCCAATAGACATGGTTCAATCCTCATTGAACAGACACTTTCGTGTTCATTTTTGGAACGTTTTAACACTAAGCGAGAACACCCACGACTAGCATTTTCGCACAATTTGGGCAAGGTCTCCAGGATGTTGTTGAGAGCAACAGGAATCATTCTGGAAAACCTAGCCTTACAAGTTGGACATTCTATTAGTGTGGTCTTACATGCACTGCAAATCGCATGACCATTCTTGCAGACTTGAACTGGTGGTTGTAGTAATTCTATACACACACAACACTTGGCTGTTTCTTCCAAATCCTGTAGAATTGATATCATTTCTGCATAATTAAGAGCCTCCTGAAACAAAGAATGATTTTATGAATTGTAATAAATATAAATACCAGGATGGTAGAATATCTTGAAGGTTTTAGAAAAAATATTTGAGGCAAAAGTTGTAGGGCAAAAAAAAAGGAGCGCTTCTTGGTAACCTTGATCTTGAACATAGGATAAAATTTAAGGGTTATTTAAAGATCAATTTGATTTTTTTTAAACAGAAACCCTTATTTCTGACACCAGATATAATAAGAGTAGATAATTTTAAGTTCAGCTATCTATTCATTACAGGAGAAAGAACTTTTCGGAATCATTTACAATGTCAGGACCGTGAGGTTTTTCCAGCCGTTAAACTACAAGAAAAATTGTGATTCTGCTAGAATGTATCATAATTTTGCATGTAACCTACATTCGTTTGACCTTGAAGGCCATGAGAGGTTATACGCACCATTGTATGATTACATAGCTGAATAGTCTTTTCATCTTAGGTAGTAAAATAAAAAGAAAATTCACATTATTTAAAAAATCAAGTTTACCTTCAAATGACCCCTAAATTTCGTGCCAATCTCATGAAGTGCCAATTTTTTCACCTACAACATTTGTCTCAAATAAATTTTCCTAAAATCATATTCTTTCTACCGTCCAATACTTTTCGTACACTCTATAAACAGGTTGGTAAAAAATTGCACAACAATAATTTGGAAACTGATTGTAGGGGTAAAAATAAGAATTCTGATCCAAGAATGAAATGAAGCTATACGGTACTGTAGTTCTTGGGACCCAAATTATGGAACAAATTTGATGATTGTACATGTTTTTGACCTGAAAAATAGATTAAAATTTTCGTGAAATGTATTAATTATTGAATGTTCATAATATATACCAAACCACAGATAAAAGATAATTTTGATTTGAAAACAATAGAGATGGGAAAATGAACCTTGATCATAGTTAACTCATTAATTTTGTTCATATTACTGTACTGAACAGATATTTACATTGTAACATACCCTATATTTTTCTATATTATGAATGTAATAATTGTATAGAGAAGTACACATTTACAAAATTAAATCAAAGCTTGGGGGGGGGGTTGCCATAAGATATACTCAAAGACATCTTTCAAGACTTTAAACAAAATATTTATGATGACAAATCTATCAAATACAAATCACAATCAATCTGGATATAAGTGAAAATCCAACAACAGTAAAATAGAAAATTGGTAAAAAAAAATCAAATTATTTTAAAATTGTTCAAATCTTTTTGAACACACTACGCCTAAATTTTAAATAAATGAACAAACAAAAATGTGATTTTGGAGTATTTTATAAGACTTCTGACGCTATCTTTTGTCACAGCCTATAGTCAAAAATTACCTTCCAAAATTGAGTTTATGGAGAGCAAATCAAAAATCTTAACCCCTGTCGAATAATATAATCCATCATTTTACAGAGAATTATGAATAAAAAGCAAATGTGTGAAAATGTCACTCTATAAAAAATGGCAGCTGGTAGAGATTTTAAATAAATCTAAATAAATCCCTATTTTTGACTTGGGTTGTTAGAAAGGAATATAATTACATAAGAAATAACTATTTTTTGATTGTTTATTATTTAACCAGGTTTTACCCAATAAACACATCAGCTTAAAAGACTTTTGTATATTCCACATCTAATCCAGTCAACTTAGCTTTATATCTTTCAATCAGGCACAAAAACTTGCTTTGTCAGATCGTCTGCATTTACTTGAGTAAAAGACAGGAGTCTCTTTTGTTCTAGTACTTCACACTTCAACAGTAACTGTTCAGTAGTTTCTATGTATTTGCCAAGGTGTTTTAATGTTTCTTGAATTTCAAAACAGATATACTGTATCTGCAAAAAACTCTACATCGGTTATTTCCTTCATATAACTTTCACTATACTAGTAAATGTGAGAAAATAAAAATAAAAATACATACCTCTATTTCAAATTTGTATCAGCTGCACTTTTAGACAAGGGCAACATATAGCCTACACCATTTTTCTATAGGAATTCCACATATAATTTTTGATTTCCCTCCCAAAACATAATTTTGCAGGGTAAGGTAAAAAATTTTCCCTATACACCAAAAATGTCCTTATGTTTTGCTCATATATCAAAGTCATCTAAAAATGTTAGACATGTTTTTTTTCAATCACTTTTTTCGCAATGAATTTTTTTTTAATTGTGTATATTTTTAGGCCTTTGTGTACACATTTTAATAACTTGCTAAAATCAATTTTATATGGATCATAATCACTGCAATTTATATGTTCCTGTGCTTAGACTTCAATATAGTTTTCAGTTAGGTTATAGAAATTATTTCTGTACAATTTTAAATAAATTTGTCATTGGTATTTCTTGGATTTTAGAGCTCTATTTGAGTCATAGCTGACATTGGCAATACCTACTTGATTTTATAAAAAATGTTGTTCTACGCTATTTATCAGTGACAGTGAGAACTAGTTGGTGCCACTACCCTCCCCATAAAATGAGAATGGTCGAAGTAGCAAATACACATTGTCACTTAAAAATTTATTTTTAATCTTGTTGATTAAAAGGCAAAAAACTTTCCATCATCGCCTTATAAAAAAAAAGAAGAAAAGAATTCAAAATAAAGCCACTTAGCCCTCAAATGCTTGAACAGTATGAGGATCAGAAATGAATAAGAGTTCGTCAAGAGACCTGATAGGAATGCTGGAAGATAGAGACCTATCTCTCAAGACTATGTGAAAAAGGGTGTAGATTCAAGTAGGTCCCTTCCGATTCTTAAGCCTGTACTCACTAAAATGAGCCCTGAGGGTTTTTAATAATTGAATCATTACAAATATTTTTACTTAAAAATATTATATTATTTGTATAAATTTGTAAATTAATTTTGTGAAATTTTATACAGAATCATTGGGATTCCAATTTTCACCTTTAACAAATTAGTCATCCTTGTTTAATCCTTGTTGATTGCTTGATATGTAGGCTATACCTAACATGTGTAATTAAACAAAAACATCAAATTACAGAGTATGATGTTTACACCCCCCCCCCTTCACCTAATATATATTGTTATATTTGTTCCGTAAATATGCGGGAGAGTTTTCCGATCAATATAAGTGCAAAATCTCGTCAATTCGTCTTCAAAATAGTAGGCTATTTATTCCATAGTGAAACATAAAAAGTGAAGAGCATCAATATGACGTATTGAAATGATGGATAAAATGCTATTTTGAACAGGAATTGCGGAAATTTCGCACTTAAATCGATCAGAAAAACTCTCCTGCATATGAACCTTATGTTCTTTATAGACATTATTAATTTTGATAAAATTTGGCATGTTGGCATGTTTTTTACGATTCCTTGAATAAGTTGGCTAACCATAATAATATTATAGACCAGTATATTTCAAATTGGCAGGAAATTATCAATTTAAAAAAAGTTTTTCAAGAACTTTTTATCTATAGGTCTTATAACAAACTACAATATCTCATTTTGTACAGCTACAAAGTCTGCCATACATTAGCAAAAATGCAATAACTTTTGGAACCAAAATTTTGGTTACATTTCAGTCAATTACCAATAAACAAGGTTTTATTTTATCTTTATACCAATTTGTTACTCTAAATATTATAAAGTTTAGTTCTATATAAGCCTGCATAGCTCATTTTGAGCATCTTGAATATAATGAGGAGACCATAAGCTATAAACCCTAAGGTTGGGGAAATGTATGTACAAAAATCACTGGTATACTTGTTTCAGTTAGGCGCGAAACATTGTACTTTTCTACTTCATGCCTACAATGTCTTCTTCCAAATCAATTATCTAATACTAATCATAAGTAATTAACTAATAAGAGATTAGGCATTAAGCTACAATTCATCCAACAAGTATGAAATCTCATAATTTTCAATTTACAGGGACACCATGAACTCTAAAAGATAAACGAAAATGTAAGCTAATTTTGTTTCTACTAGTTTTAACCTTAGTTTCCCCATGTTTTAAAACAATGACAAATTGGAATATCACATTAGTTTTTGATTAAAATATATTGGGGGTAAACTCTACAAAACAATTATTTGTTTTCTAACACGTATAGAAACTCTATGCCTGCTTAGAGGCAATTGTGTGTAGCCTATTATTTGAATATGTCTATCTTAAAAGTAATCTTACAATGCTAAATAACTTACCATTAATTGACAGTTATATAATAAACTCAGTGATTAAAATGAAATACATTAATTTGGCTGTCTAAATAAAACTAACGTTGCTGTAAAAGCTTTAAAAACAAAAATATCCAATCTATACCGGTTAGCACTTTATCTCCTATGATATCTGGCGACATACGTGTATGACCTTGTACCAGCCCCACTCTTCCTTATCTTTTAGGCATGGTAAGCTGTTACTGTGGACTAAGCAAATAACAACACTATACAGCTACTTGCTACACAGCTAATGTAGCATGGCATGACTCATCAGTTTCAATAGAACTGATGACTGATAGCAAAAGTGATCTTTGATAATGATCATGCCCAACCAATGACAATGAATGCACTAATGCAGACCAATGTTAGGGTTACGCGATAGAGTATGGAAGAAAAGGGGACCGGTAGATTGCTAATTTAGAATCCACAAGAAAACCCTTACAAAAAACAGATTGGCCGCCATTTTGAAACTTGCGTCCTTCATTGTTTTAATAACAAATATATTCAATGAATAATAAAAGTTAGCCTCCATAAACAAATATAATTAAAATCTAACTAAAATAAATGGTGCATAAACTTTCTCTCATTCAATTTCCAAAAACAAATAACCCACCAAAAAATATGTGTTAGGCAGTTGTCATCAAAAAGTGAAAACGAACCATGTAGGATATCTTTGAAATATATATATTTATTTATTTATATTTAACCAAGAGTCTAAACTTACAAACTAATGATAAACATAGCCTCAGCATAAATCAAGCTTTTAAATGGGGCAGTTGAGGTTCATTTTTTCATTATTCCTGATATTTTTTCTTGCAATTTTGCACTCTTGTTTGGGTCATTAATCTTCACATTTCATTAAAATTTGAACGAAATCGGTAAAACAGACTTTGAGAAATTACTTCTTTTATACCACTCCTTAGCAGATTTTATGGTTTTTTACCGATAACTTACAAACCAGCATTTTTGGTAGAATGGTTACGAATATTTTTTTGTTGGAGTCCTTAGAGCATAATTTGTCCAAATTGTTGGAATTGGGATCCTTAAAATTGGCCCATCTTGCACCGAACTACATTTTTGGATTTAGTTTTGAAACTTCGGTGGTTACCACCCAAATTTTAAAAAAATTTAAAGTTCTAATAGGGACTTAGATTGCTAAGTTAATTTGGCTACATTTCAAAACATTATCACCCTACCTTAAAGTTTCAGGGGTTACTCCCAAAAAATTTTGGTTTTTGAGAAATTGAAGGTTCTGGGGTTTAATCCTTGCACTCCATGATTTTATTAATATTGAAATGGGGTCTATTTTGTATTACATTTAAACTGTTTTAGATGTGACTCAAATTTAGTTAAAATCAGCAATTTCCAAAAATTTGTTTCATGTTTTCATGCATCTGTTTTATGATCACAAGATATCACTCCTTATTGTGGTCCCAAAATTATGACAAATTTGGAAACAGTTATTTGGTTTTATGTACTTTATTATTAATTTTCAGCTGAATCCACCCAACCTAACAACCCCACAACTCTCAGAGCAGCAAACAACAAAATCACGACCACCATAAACAGGTTTACCACTAATTACCTGAAGGAGCAAAGTATGGGGAAGACCTGGGAATGTCTCGCCTCCGATGGACCAATATCAAGACGACTGGAGAGATCCACTGCTGTTGCTCTCTTTAGAACAACAACTGGGCACGACTATCTTCAGGCCCATCTGCACAGAATCGGCCTGGCTCCAAATGACTGCTGTCCTCTCTGCCACTCCTCCCGGATGGAAGCCCTTCATCTTATGACATGCAACAACCTCACGAACATGCCCGATGACATCGTAACACGCTACTGGGAGGCTCGTCGTCTAATGGCCGAACTGCCAAGGACGGATGGCGTTGGATAATGTAAAGTAAAGTAAGTTCACAGAAACACTAGTACATAAACTAAATAAGACAAACATTTGTTTCCAGGATTGTGCTTGTATTTTTTTACAACTTATTGACATAAATTATTAAAACTAATTAGAACAATATAACAACACTTGTGAAACATATAAATAACGACAAAATCAGATTTGAAAAATTAAGGAACATTGAGAAGAATTTTGAAAGGAACACAGATTCACACTTATTAATATAAACTTGTTCTCTTCATAATCCTCATAAATTCATCTTGATTGATTTCACCATCACCATCTCTGTCAGCTTCGTCAATCATTTCCTGAAATAATCAAGTTTTTTTTTTTTTTATAGCTACATAAAAATTAGACAAAGTTGTATTTATTTAAGATGTAACAAAGTATAAATTGCATAATATAAAATAATATTCCTTAAAATAATGGATTTTGGAATTGTAGCATGTATATTAACAAATTTTTAAAATAGAAAATTAGATGTGATTTCTTTTATGACAAATAATAAAGCAGCAACCTTTATATATTTGATGCCTTAGTCCTAGGTGGCAAAATATTACATTTGTTTTATACAAAAATTACATTATGAACGGCACATAATGGAGACTAACATTATTATTCCACAGAATAGGCAAAATTTTCGATGTGATCTGCACAAACTGAACTTTTGTAAAAAGATCCCTGCTCAAAGCGGAATTTCCCTACTCTATATACGTCCAAAGTTATATCTAACCCTAAGAGCTACAAATCAAAATTAAAATATTTTCTATTGGAGGGGACATGTACTCTGTGGATGAGTGTACTTTATGACCATGTTTTTATTCATGAATGCAACTTCCAGTATAATAAATAAATTTAAAATGTAATTATTATATTGTATATTCCAATGTATTTACCAATTAATTGTATACCCGATTCTACAGTTATGGTGGTTTATATAGTCACGTTTAATGAAAGTTGCTTCATCACTGAACAAAATTCAGTCCCTTGATCATGCCCATTGCATTCAGCATTGTAATGCCAAATTCAACTTGTTTAGGGTGATCGCTTGCTTAAATTCATGTTTGAGCTGGTTTTTGTAAGCATACAAAAACTCAAACATGTATAAATCATATATAAAGCACGAACATCAGGAATGCCAAATTCCAAAAAGAATAGAGCAATAGACTTTTTAGGACTATACAAGCACAACTGTCTCACTCAACATTATCATCCGATATCCATAGTTGACATGATATTTGTTGATGTCCATATTTTCAGTCTCTAAACCGAATATATCAATGAATTATGTCTATACGTGGATCTTCTCCTTTTAAGTACACTGAAAATAATGTTGTACTGTAGCCACTGATTTAAATTCAGTAAACCATAAAACACGTCCGTTCCACAGTTTACATTCCAAGAATGACTACTCCCAGACTATGAGTGACAACTATGTGTGGTGAAAATGTATCAGCACATTCAAGGTCATCAAAAACTACAAATAACAATACTCCCAATGATTATAAACAGTTTTTCATTAAAATCAAGAATGGTTGATTATTGCTCATCATTTAAATACCGAACACCTTTTTCGATAACTTTGTACATGACATGAGTACTAGGATTTTTATTAAATCTTCAGTTGCTATTTATTTCTTTATGTGATTATTTATGTCATTATAATTTATTTTATATATTATTTTAATTTGTATGTAATATGTTTTAATTTAATGTAAATATGCTAGTACTGACATTTTAAGGCCTTAGTATAATACTATATTAGAGTTTGCTATATATATGAAAAAATAAGTCTCTACCATATTATTCTTATACATATTGACTTGCAGAATTATTAATTTTAACAAGGGGTTAGCCTAGACATGGTATTTCAAAATCTAACCCAAAAGAGCCACCCAAAGAATATTAAAATTGTTTAAAGGCCAAAAATCTCACAGTTATCATTTCCTCAAAAAAAAAAAAAAAAAAAAGCATAAAATAGACACTCCTTACCCTCGAATACTCTAATAGCGTCAGGTTTGGACTAGAACAATAGTTGGTCAAGAAATACCTGATAGAGAGGGATCTAACCAAAGAATAGATGATAAAAGGTGTTGATCCAACTGGGAAAACTCGGGAGACCGAAGATGGTAATAACACAAAAATTTCAATGGTTATTAAGTTATGTACCATGTGTTTTTGAAATATCATTAAAATAAGAAAAATTGTGCTAAAAAAAAGGTTTATTTTATGACTGCAGAAAATAGCAGCTTTCAAAAACTGAAAATGATGTTCTCTTAAAAGAAATTAACCCCCTCTATATTGTTTGTCTAAATCAGATATTTACATACTGTACATGAGATTATCTTTCTTATAACGGTATCAAAACCATGATTTTTTTTCAAAATTTGAGAACAATAATTATTGAAAAGAAAGAGGCTACTGCCTGCAATTTTATCTTTAGAAAAGATTAAAAAAAAACTATGATTGGGATATAAATCCCGAAACACGTAATTGTTTTATAAAAAAAAACAACAAATAAGTCACAAGATTGAAAATAAGGTTAGTATTTTAACAAAAAACTTGTTTGTCGCCATCTTTCTTACTTAAATGATATATTTTAAATGATTTGCTACAAAGACATATCTTCGCATTGTAAACATTTTTAGCAACATCCTCTCCAGAGCACCCAACACAGAGGAGCGTAACCTTTCCGGTTCAAATTTTGTAAAAATCATGTCTGATCTAGTTCCTTAATAACAAATATCACACAAATCACATGTTTATACCTTAATTAAAACCAAAAATTCAAAAGGGTATCAGTTTTTTTCTCTCTTTTTTTTTCACCTGATACACATATAAATGAGTGTATATTTTATGGCAATTTTTTTAGTCTATTCTAAATCTTCAAATCATTTTCTGATTTTCACCAAACATGGCAAGTTTGCAATTTTGGTTAGGTTCGATGATTAGCAAATTCCATTTACAAGTTTCAAAATGGTGTTTTCTTAAATTTTTTAATGTTGGTTTCACCTTCTGAAAGACTAAAAAACACACACAAATACTTTTGAATTAAGGGTACTTACGTATTAACGCCACCGCAGCAGAAGTTGTGCTAATGCGCATGCGCCAATAAAGAGCAAACTGGTTTAAGGGAAGCAGAATTCCATTTTTTTCAGCTTTGAGATTCATATACATGTATTTTATGATTTGTCGCAAAAATTTTAGGCGTAGATTGGCGGCACTTCACTTTTAAAGCTCATGTTTATCCATGATCTAATTTCAAATTATTAACTTCAATAAACTTACGAAAGGTTTGGCCAGGTGATTATATATATATATATATATATATATATATATATATATATATAAGGTTTGGCCAGGTGTTTATATATATATATATATATAGATTTATGTATAAGACCTTTCGAGTGCCTAATGGTACGGGCGACGACCTATTGGAGGCCTGGAGTGCTTGAACTCAGGCATTCAAAAGGTCTGTTTTCATACACTAAAACGACCTTTTGTGCCCTCTGTATAAAGCGAAAACGTCGACGAACCTTTTGGATGCCTAGAGTGCCTGGTGTGAAATGTACGGGAGACGATATTTTGAAGGCTTATATACGATCAGTTACAAATGCCACCTATTGAAGGCTTTTACAAAAGTAACCTTTTAAAGGCTTTAGTTGACGCCTGTTCCTGTTAATTTCTATTTTCTGATGCCTGTTATCACCATGGTATAAGTCATCGTGTTTTATAGACCTTTTGAAGACCTGCTATTATTTAAATAGAACCTTTTGAAGACCTTATGCTCTGCAATAAACTTAATTTTGACATTACTTTGTCTGAAACATTATTTGAGTAAAATTTTGCGTCACATAACAATATTGTATAGTTTTAATACAAAAAAATTTGATTTAATAATTTTGTCATATCACTTACTTTCTTTCATTAATACTATTGTTTGTCAAATACTAATGAAGTAACTATTTATTTTAAATATAACTAGAGGGTACATAATCCTCTGTTCGCGGTACAACTCCCGTTCAGCCATTCGTTGTCCTCGTTTTCATAATATAGTTAACAGAATGTTAAAATATGTTACACATTATTAATCAGAAGACGAAGATAGTTACATTTATTTCTCCAAACAAGTAGGCTACGGTATTTATTTTTTCAAGTTTATAAATAAAACTATATTTTAACTAGTTACCATTTTACTTTCACACTATACTATAGTATAGAGAAAGTATAGTGATCGCAAAAAAATCGATGATGAGATTTTTGTGGATATACCCGTTTTGGGACCCCCTGAGTCCAAAAAAATGGTTTTTACAAAAATTCTGTCTGTATGTCTGTATGTATAAAAAGCTAGAGAGAAAAATATTCGATCGATTTCAAACAAATTTGCACCAAGCATGTCAATTAGGCATGCTTTATTTTTGTATAAATTTGTTAAATTGTTAAATTTGTTTAACAACAAAACACACGTCATAGTACTTTTCCCAGCCCTAAAATGTATGTTATACTGTACAGTCCTAATTGTAGTTATGCGATTAAGCAGAAAAGTGTCTTAAATTAATTCAGCAGCCTAAACAGTTACTTTTGGTAGTGTTTAACAACAAAACACATGTCATAGTACTTTTCCCAGCCCTAAAATGTATGTTATACTGTACAGTCCTAATAGTAGTTAGGCGATTAAGCAGAAAAGTGTCTTAAATTAATTCAGCAGCCTAAAAACAGTTACTTTTTGTAGTGTTTAACAACAAAACACATGTCATAGTACTTTTCCCAGCCCTAGGGCATTTATTGTCTGGGCATTGAAAGACAAGAAATTGAGATATTCGGCAAAATACACTGGGAAATCCTCACACTTAACAAATATCATAAACCACCTAACTTATACATAGAAAGGTTTTGAACCCGAACGGCCATAAAGGACCACCGGGTTTTCACTAATTGGTTCTGTTAAAAGCATGCGTTAATGACAAACCTATAAATATAAGTAAATATGTTTTTTTCACAAACACTCCCGAAATTACACGCCCTTACTACATGTAAAAAAAAAAAGTTTGCTAATGGCCACCTTAGGATCGTCACGTTTATGGAAACAGATAATACAAATTTTCCCTAGGCCCTTTAGTGGAACCGACCTTATTAACCTATCTTGTTATTTCTGCTTTAGATAATAGTATTAATACATACAACTGCTATATTATAAATTGCAAATATACAGGATGCCCTCGAAATCTCTGGTCCCCTTTTGTGGATTTGTTCCTGGAATCGAGACAAACAAATTTCACAATATAAACATAGGTCAACGGTGCTTACTTTTTCGTCTGTATAACAAATCCACAAAAGGGGACCAGAGAGTTCGGGGGCCACCTGTATATAATCATATGTAACACAATACAATATAACAATAGTGCCATGTAATGTTTCCAGATTTTTCGTTGGAATTACAACTTTTTTTACTAGATCCCATTATTCTGTACTGAAGAACAAATTAATTCTTTATAAAAACATAATTTATGGAAAGATTGATTAAGCTATGCCTAAACTTGGTCAAGGCTTGTACGAATGTACTAGGATACTTAGATAACTTTTTTTTTTTTTTATAGGAGATGGCATAACAGTTGAACCCAGCCTACAGTATATGTATGTATTCACCTTAAAAGTAGGAAGAATTCACTAAATGAAAGTTTTAATAGTAAAATTGAGTGTTGGTGTGGAAAAGTGGGTTTTTTGAGCCCGAACGGTTCGTCGGAGAAATAACCTACATAGTAAAATATGTAGGAAATTTTATGTTCTTTCATTTTGAGTATGCTAGAGAGGTTATTAAAGAATAGAGAAAACCCGCAAGAATAAGATTTTTTACCTTTTTTGCATTTTTGTCAATATTGCGTCACGAAATTTTGTAAGCAAACCTCAGATTCGGATTCAGCACCCCAAAAACATAGAGAGGGGAAGAAATAAAAACTACCCTACAACTTTCCTAGTAATCCACCAATGTAATTTGACATATGTGCAATTGAACAATATACAAACACATTTTTGTTCAAATACTAAGAGACGAGCAGCTCAAAAGTTGTAGATTGATAAATTCCAAAATATCAATTTAACAATGAATTTTACGAAACAAGTGCACACTTTGTAGAGAAGTTGGAGTCCTAAACTTGTGTCCAAAAAAATTAATCTATAGTATAAATTAACCATTCTAGTGCGCTTAAGGCTTATTTTGCGCACTTGTTCACAACCACATGTAACTCTGTCGCTGGAGTTGTAGTTTAAGCTACAAAGCCGTTACATTTGTTGTTCATTAGCCCCCTATCACATCCCGCCGGAAATAAGTCGAGTTACGGTAACCCTATAATATGTTCATATTAGGTTAATACCATTCAGTTTTACTCGTTTTCAGTTACATATGAATTTGCTTACTTATTCAAATACAGTAGATTAGGTTGTATTAAACGCTTTAATTGTTTAGCATATAGGGTGTTTTGCCAGAGTTTGGCACAACTTCAGAAGATGATAGGGGTCCACCTAAAAAAAATCAAAATTGTTCATATGTACCTAGGGCCAGAAAAGCTTCGTTTTCCAGACATCCGCCATTTTGTTTCTTTTCCAAAATGATTTATACCTGACCGATTGAGTTTAAACTTGGCACAAAGTTTAACCTAACAATGATAGACCCTATATACACAGGGTGAGTTTCTACTGACACCATTAACTTCGCCAGTATGTTCTACTCACTAAATGGAATAAAAAAGTTCATATGGTCCCATGCCCGATCTCAACCGTTTGGCTGTATTCGCGTATTTTGTGTTTTTTCAAAATCATGCTATTTTGCCTCACTATTTGTTTGAGACATTTAGTGTTTAAGACATTCTCGCTCTTGATCAGAGGACATTTTTCGCATATATACTCTTGTTCAGAGCACGGTAGTTACTGTCCTCTGAATATTAGGAGGACAGTGTATTCTCATCAAGAGTATATATAACTTACTGTCCCCTTAACAAGAGTTAACATAACACGGATTTTTGCAACAAATGCTGCCAATATTGTCTTGTCCCCAACATTTTCCCTTCTTCTATACTCTCATTTTTTTTATCTCCCTAAATCTCTCTTTGCAATAGGCATAAAACATTTGGTTTATTTTAGTTTAAATCGATGGAAAATAAACAATTAACATCAAATTTTGTATGACGATTTTTTCTATAGACTTGTGGGTGGAAACACACGATAATATTTTAACTAGACTTTTTTTCTATAGATAAAATCAATCTAGATTTTTTAATACCATATTTAATAAATTAGATAAATTATCGAACTATTAAACGCTATTACGCAACTAACCCAGCGCAACATTAATATTAAGACACCGTTTGACCGATCACCATGAAAATTGGCAAATACGTGTTTTTTTTCATGGAGAAGAATTTTACCTAGTTATTATAAAAGCCATCATGTTACTTACCCAGTCTAACATAACATTAATACTAAGACACCCTTTGGACGATTGCAATGAAATTTGACACACACATGTATTATTTCATGGAGAAGGTTTTTATCTAATTATTATAAACATCATCATGTTACTTACCCAGTCTAACATTAATACTAAGACACTTTTTGACCGATAAACATGAAAATTGGCACACACATGTATTATTTCATGGAGAAGGTTTTTATCTAATTATTATAAACATCATCATGTTACTTACCCAGTCTAACATTAATACTAAGACACCGTTTGACCGATTAACATGAAAATTGGCACAGACATGAATTATTTTAAGGGGAAGGTTTTTATTGAATTACTATTGGTTTAACCCGGCTTCGCCCGGGACTTCTATCATATGTTATTCACTAATAAATGTTGAATATGATCTTGATTTCAAAGTATTCGCAAACCCGTCTGCTAGCACCTAATTTAAGAATCATGCGCAAGACCCTAAAAATGATAGTAATGAGTTAAATAAAGTATTTTTACAAAGTAGAAATTTACTCAGTAACAGTAACTTTTTTCTGATGATCCGGTGCTATAGGATTGTGTGGTAGTTGGATTATAAAGAGATAAACCTCAAAATATAAGAAGTAAAAGCTTTTTATTCAAAACATTCTAACTATTTAAAATTCTTGTTTATAAACAACATTTTTCCTTTGTTATCTGGGGTAAGTTATACAAATTTTTCGGATTTCCTACTCGAGATCAAGCTACGTATAATTGACCGTGAGAAAAACAGGAATCTTTGAGACTTATGCCGCAATACTTTAAAGTTTGTCCCTATGGTTTATCAGGCTTATTGTTAATGTGTAACATATGGGTCTGACTTTTTAATCTTACAAAAGTTATCGACGTAACTTTACATACTGTATAGTGTTTACTTTATTTTTGATTTATCCCTTACATCTAGTAAAACTTAATGGTTAATCTGGCTTATTGTTAATGTGTGACAATTGTGTCTGACGTTGTCATCTCGCAAAAAGTTAACGGTTTAACTCTATATACTGTATAGTACTTACTTTATTTCTGATTTATCCCTTGCATCTAGTGAAAAGGAAGCAAGACTATCGTCACCTTTGAATACGTATTCATTGACTTCATTTAAGTTAAAAATATAAATAAATAAAAACCAACCATCTCTATAAATATTACATCACATCCTTTTTTGCCCTATGGTAATCTATTAATAAAAATTTGAAAGACATTTCTACTTTTAAATAAAGAGAGATTGAGATTGTAGTTTTTCTTCGTATAAATTTATCTCTATTCAGACAAAATGTGTATATTCTAAAAACACAGTAGAAATGTAAACTTTTTGGAGATATTAAAAATATATTATATAACATTGATTAGTATAACATTTATATAATATAAAATGAATTAATAAATATATTGAAATTGCTATTTTAAACGACAAAGGCCTACTTAAGAAAATGTATTAACAACCAAATCTATAACTAATTATGAGGGCTAGATACCAAATTTTTACGAAATAATGCTACAAATCTTCTTTCCTTGTAATAATCCTTTAGCATTTGGCCGGTATGTAGTGGCCGGTTGCATACACGTCAATCAGATATGATCTATGATCATCGTCCAAATTGATCTAACATCAAGAGTTTATGTTTATTATTGAGTATATGTTTAGAGTATACCTAACATTATATTTTGTTGTATTACTTCATGTTTCATTGATTGTAGACATAAAAATTGAACAAGCTGCAAAATTAGCAGTCTAGTAGTCGTTCAGGTAGCCCCTGCCCCTAATAAAACAAAGGGGCTACAGTGTGTTGATCTATAAAAGAAACTAAAAGTTTTGTTAACGGTTTTAGACTAATGTCTCCAATGCCTAGTACCTGTTGTCTTTAATGCAGTGCAATTACATTTATACAAAAATTCAATACAATCAGTATGAAAATATTTCAATAATAAAAATTAAATCCAATTTTAATCCTAATCTTTTAAATTTTGGACATTTATATTTCATTATTATTTTAAACACATATTATTGAGACAGTATCAAATTTCAGCACAATATTTAAAACGCTTAAGTTTCAACTAAAAGTTATCGCACATTAGGACCGTTTAAGGTTATAATTATTATTGTTATGGAATAAATACTTCTTTCCACAGACCTTTGGTTTAACCGGAACAGAATGGTCAGGATCGAATTTAAAACCTATATCCTTTTACTAAAAATATTAAGGATTTGTGATTATAGATTGCCAAAAACTTGCCAAAAAATTACTGTTTACCGTTTTTACATTGAGGTGGATTGTAATAACTGTTATTGATGTACTCAATCGAAAGAAACTGACTTCTTTAACTGTTAAAAATTATAAATAGCTAAGAAAGAATTCACGACTGACGTAAAAATTTGTCTTTTAAACCGAAAATGTATATCTTTGTTTTCTTTTATATGTGTGTGAATTTGTAACATAAATAAAACTAAAATTTATTTTAGGAAAGTTTGATAGAAAGGTTTCTACGGTAGTCTATAATTTATGTTTTCTAAAAATATTGTGACTGACCATTACAGCTCTCTCATTATTAGGAATTATTTTGTCTTAACTGCTATGTTGAGGTTCAGGTAGCCAGGGCGTTAAGACTAACCTAGCCTCTCTTAGTTTTATGACACTAAGAGACATTTTAAAATATATTTTAAATGAGCCTGCCGTTTTATCTTTTCGGGAAAATCATTGTTTTTAAAATTCCTTTAGACTTAAAGAAAGCGAACACTATCCCAATTCATATTGCCAACAATTAAAAATAGCGTATGACTTTTACATTTTAGGAATCTTGATTTTCTTAGTAATAACGATGCCATTTTTTAATTAAGATAATTAATATTACTACTGTTACATATTAATTGTAAACAAGTTAATGGATCAAAACAATAACGAACTTTGTCTAAGAACTGTTTCTTGTTAAATAAGAAAGTTTGTGTGTATGTATATATTGAGGCACACTTTAAGAGTGTTATATAGGTAAGGATTTTTTTTTAAAGTACTAAATTTAAAATGGATGAGTCAGAGGTGGGAGGCACAACAAATTACCTGACGTTAAAGTTGAAGAAGTCCTGGAAAATATTTCAAAGTTTTTAAACAATAAATCGTACTATAGCTATTCAACAACTCGAGCAGAATATTGGAGAACTCAAAAATTCCAATAACTTATTTCAATAACCTATGTATGGTCAAAGTTATAGGCTTCTTTGGCGCAGAAGGATAGCACTTTCGTAAAGGATCTTTAATTGTGGTGTCTTATATTTATATTTAATTTTAGCAATAAATGAAATACAGTACTGTAGTTATTAGTTAAATCACAAATTTGGTAATTTCCCTAGTTCACAATATTATCCTGAAAACGGAAAGATAGACAGCCAGAGTGAAGTCTAAAGAGGACTTTATTTTTATTATATAGAGGAACTATATTAATCTTTGTTTTTCTAGGTAGTTGGTTCGAATCTAAATCTCGTTTTTTTTTTAATAAGCCTAAAGATTTCAATTTATTTAGGAAAGGCTATTTATAATACTAAATTAATTACGATTCTACAAAGAAAGTACGTTTGTTGTTTTTTATGATTCGTGTTAAATAGAACAATGTTGAAAATACAATAATGAGACACCGTGAAAATAATAGAGGTTGCAGTTTTACAAGAACAGAAAAACACCCCCCCCCCCAGCCCACATCCAAAACAGAATCACGGACGCATTTTATTCACAATTATCATCTCATCAGAGAATAAACTATATTTCCGTTCACACAGTTGGTTTGTTCACATGTAAGCCTATAGGTTACTCATCAACATTTGAAGAATTGTGTCAGGAAGTAGTTCTTCCTTCATTGGAACACACTGAGCTTGTTAGGAGTGTTACTGAAAAAAACACATCGAGCTTCAACTGAACTAAACTAAGATGTCTACAAGGAATTGTTTAATCAAATATTTACACATTTATCTTTACAAAAAATACTGTTCAGCAATTTGTGAAACACGTAAAAACATTTTGCCTTAAAATAGTTGATTTTTTTTTGACAAATTTCTTTATTTATCGAAGTTAAAGAGACCAACAGTCAAAAACGAAATATATTTTATCTAACTTCGTTTTAAGATATGTTAAACAATTTGACGAAAACTGAACAAAAATTAGGCGAGCTACTCAATTCGCCAGAATTTTGAAACCCCAAAAATCGGTTCAAAGCTTTTCCGATTTCTCGATTTATTATGGATTTAGTAATTTATATTAAACATTGAATTTAAAAAACGGTTAAATATCATCAGAATTCTTTGACAACTGTATCGAACTCATCCAAAAGAAATGTTTGTGACAAATAAGTTGAAATTACTCAATCAAACTTCAGAACAATCAAAACTTCAATAGTACAGTTCAATAGAACAGATTAAGTACGACAATATATACATTAAATGCTATATAACATGTAGGATAATCCTATCGTGCTTAGTTTTCGAATATTCGCCATTTTTAAAAATGAAATAACATTATAACTTTAGAAAAATATATGATATTGAGTTCAGATTTGATAAACGCATTTTTCATGTAACGTTTTACACGAAATTTGAAAATGATTTCCATTTTAAAATGTTAAAGTCGTATATATTGAAAACTTGTTAACCTTATAAAACAATTACAAGAGAGTGAAACTTTTATTTGTTAATGACGAACAATATGGTATTTATATTTTTACTGTAGCAGTAAAAGAATATATATTTGAACAGAAAAGGGAAAATTGCATCACAAATATATAATTTTAACAACAAATAAACTTGTGCTCTATGAAATAAGAATCGGTTGACATTTGATGGTTGGAGAAGTGAGGGGTTGGTTTTGAGATTGTCTAGATAAACATTTATAGTTAGTTATAGAAATTCGAACAAACAATATTAGGTAGTAGCAAATTTAAAAAAAAAAATAGTAGAAATAGGCTGTGGATATCTAGTTATGACCCACTTATGCTTAGTAAGGAGGGAGTAATGCAACGTTGTCACATGGTGTGTTTTTTTCTACCTGCGCCAATTCACTGTTTATTTTACAGTTGGACACAATATTAATATTTGCCCGGTCGCAAATTTGACTACATTTTTGTATTCAGGAACTTTACAACTATATTTTAAATATTTAATAATGTTTTTAATTGATTAAAAAAATACTATTATTAGGTCTGGAATATGAAGGACAAACGTTTATTTATTGTTTACCTTATTTTTGAGGGTCACTCAAATTATAAAGTCATACTATGCCACGTAAAAGTCAGAATTTTTATTTCTAGAAATGAATAGAGGTGTAAGTACGCCTTTGATAAGTTATGTTGTTTTTCAGAGACAAGAACCCTTAGATGCAGAGAATCCCCCTAGAAAAAAAGAAACAAGTGTTATCCATTTAATTTACCTTTCTTAACGGAATTAATTCAACAAATCGGTCGGGAAGAACACCCTGGATAACTTGTATTGTTTTATATAAACTGTTGTTTCCTAAGTATTACATGGAGAGAAAATTGCACTTCACCGTCCAGTAGTTCAATAAATAAATGATTTAGGCAACTCAAGACATATGTAAGCTTAACATTCATTTCATCAACCATGATAATTGATCTGGTGATAATCACCCTGCTTGTCCAGAATTTAGAATAAATTTAGATAGTACTCAACAAAAAAACCTTTCAAAAAGGTAAAACTTTCGTAAGTATGACCTTGCGTTTTATTCCCTTTAACTTACTCAACACATTGTTACATTTTCCTTTTCCTTGTATCTGAAGTAATTTAATAAGTAAGGCAGCGAAAGCATGAGAAATCATACTGGGGTGGGGGTTGTCTCTGAACACTATTCCAGTGGGCGACATATCACCCCACATTTGATTTATTAATAAATTCCTAAATACTACCATCTTGGAAAAGCAATTTTTAATAATAAACCAATAATATAAAATTTATTGAGCATATATTATATTAATAATCATTTCGAAGTTGTATTATACAAAGACTTGAATATAACTTGCATAACACCTTCAACAACCATAAAATAGTATTTAGATTTTTTAAAAACGTAAGTGAGCAGTTAAAAATCGAAAATTCAATTTAAAACTTAAAATATTTCTAAAGAAGATAACATGAGCATTATTATTTTATATTTTATTTACAAGTTAAAGTTTTTTCTAGCTTCAACTACTGCATTTTCTAAGTTTAGACCTTGACTTTTATGAATAGTTATTCCATAACTATTGCAAATTGGAAATTGTTTTCTTATTATAAAAGCATTCCTCATTAATTGAAATTTAGATTCTATTGTCTTTTATTGGTAAGTTCAATTTTAATAGTGTCGACAACATTATTATTATCTCTTGTTACAGAAATAATAGTACCTATTGTACCATTAGCTAAGCCGATAGAAACATCAATATTTCGTCTTATCATAATTTTTGATCCAGCTTTTATTTTAATTACTCTAGCTAATCCTGCAGTTCGTGAACTACCCGCTTCATCATTCATTAAAGACTTTATTATTTTTTTGTGCATATTCTTCGCTCGAATTGTATCTTCGGCAACAAACTCAATTTCCTCGGCATTAATTTTTTTTAACATAGCATCATTTGATTGCACATTTGATTGGTAGGTAATAAGCAAACAGTATTTGATGGCAAAGTATTTAGAAAGTTACAAAGTTAAGATATTTCCACTTAAAAGATTAAATACATGATTACGCATTAAGGAATATGTATAAGTAATATTTTGCGGATCATGGCCAAATACTAATGAAGTGGCAAAAATGCTATCGCGAAAACGCCACAATCAACTCCATTAAGTTGCTGGGCTACAGAAGGAAATATAATCTTTTTCATTTTTGTTAAAATAAAATGGATAAAGCTTTTTCAAATTTTTTTTTTAAATCTGCACCTAATGTATCCGATTTTGAAGAATCATAAATATATAATAACTTACCATCGTAATAGCTACATAACCAATGTTCAGAATTAGAAAACAAAATTTAAATATTTTTTTCATCCTCAGCCATTGGTTTGATTTTTGAAAGAACTTGAAGTCTTCCGGTATGTTGAGGCTTGTAAATAGTAAACCGTAGAAGTAGGTTATGAAATCTTTCAATATGATAATCATTT
The DNA here is from genome assembly GCA_963513935.1 of Aphrophora alni. Taxonomy (NCBI): domain Eukaryota; kingdom Metazoa; phylum Arthropoda; class Insecta; order Hemiptera; family Aphrophoridae; genus Aphrophora; species Aphrophora alni. The sequence goes on along the minus strand of OY740769.1, from coordinate 6,994,292 downwards.
AGACGTCCTCCATTTTGTATGATATCATAATCACAATTGATCATTGAATATTGAAGATGCCAAGAAGGAATTTGAATAAAATGAAAAGGAAAGTTTTTTATAGAACGCTCTCTAAATATACGTAAGAGAGATTGTCGCATATAATTATTATCACAGTTATATCGCACATAATCTTGTCTAATACCATGTACAAGAGATGTCGCAAAAGCAATTGCGAATATAACACAATCACATTCACTCTGAAGTTGAACTTCAGGCCACTTTATAGTCTTTCCAGATTGAAAATAAAATGGTTATAATTTTAGCAAAACTAATCTATAAGTGACTATGATCTTTCTTTTCATTTAATGAGTCATAAATATAAATAGTTTCAGTGTCAAAAAAACTGCACACAAAGTGACCTCTGAGCATGTCATCATCTGTTAAAGGCCGAAATAAAATTTGAATTCTAGATCTATCAGGAGAAACGGGAGTAATCATATCATAAATTTGTTATTCTTCCATTCCTAAGAAATCAATATTAAAACATTATTTTATTAAATCGCTGAAGCGCTGTATATGTTCTACACCTAAATATGCATCTTTGTTAATAATTACGTTCAAAATCTTCGTCACCAAAATCAACAGCCATGCTAAAAATTTCTGTAGTCTTGTTTACTTTTTTTTTTCTTTCACAAAAATAATATTTCTTTTCGTAAGTATAGTATAATAAGTAAATTTCGAATAAATTCTTATTTCTTTTTGTGCAATATATATTTTTTCTTTTTAATGATACTTATATAAAATTTCATAATTTTATACTTTTATACAATTTGATACTTACGTTAAGTCTAAATAGAATACCGAAAATTTCAAAAACTACCACGATGTTAATTATTTCTTCCTGTCGCCCTTATAAAAAGGTACCGGTACCTGTGAAGAAAAAATAAAAATTGACGATAAAATACGTAAATTCTCGGGTGCGGATAAGTAAGGTAAACTATACTGGTTTTCTTGTAGAAGTATATACATGCTAGAAAAAGTCATTTGTAGAATTGTGGGGTCCATTGTGTGGTGATTACACCGACAATGGGTGATGCGCGCGCAGATAGCCCCGACGAAACGGATGGACTATTATTTATTTAATAACTTTTTATTATTTCGGAAGTTGTATAAAAGTAAATAGATTTAAAGTCAGTTTAGTATTTCAATATATTTTTGTAAAGATTTGACCTTCGATAAGAATAATGTTTTAGATTGTCAATCAACCGCTTATCAGCAGATAAGATGTATGGCAGGATGCTAACAGACATAAATATCTCTTGGCTCTAAGCCAAAGAAAATACGATCAACTAATTCTAATCTTTCTTCTGCCTAATTTAAAGTAATGATTAATAATTAAAGTAATGATTACGTTCTGATTATTCAACTAAAATCACTTGCATTTATTTTTTATATTTATAGCCATGTATGTATAATATTTGAATTATATATGTCTATATATGTATTCACAGGTATTTCGGCATAACCTTACGACAAAAACTTTTGTAATATTTAACCAAACGACTTTTTAACCAAACCGAGCTTTTTTTCCGTTCTGGGCTGTGAAAGCCGCCTTCAGAGGCCTCACCGGCGTCAACCTAAAGATCTTTTGCCGCCCTAATTTCCTTCCTACACCCAACTAGTGATACCCGTCATCCTTATGAAGGAACAGATACTACCAATAGGGTTATCTAGGATGGTTTCCATCTCTTTCCCCGGCAGGCCTAGAGAGTATTGCCTGGCTCGTCCTAACGCCTCACACTCTAAAAGAATGTGTTCTGCGGACTCTTCAGCCAAACCACATTTCCTGCAAGTATTGTCTGCAGCAATCCCTATCCTGTGTAGATGTTTTCTGAGGTGACAGTGGCTCGTTAAGAGCCCAACCACCCACCTCATGTTATCTCTTCTGAGAGAGATGAGTTGTTCAGCATGTTTCTTGCTTGGTTTAAATTACCTTTTTGCAAGTCTACTAGTGGTTGAATTCGTCCAGGCCCTATTCATCCCCTCCCGTATCCACGTATCAACCGCTGCTCTGGCATGTTCACAGGAGATCCCGAATACCGGTTCCGGGCCCATGAAAGGGGATTCTGAACCTGACCTGGCTAATTCATCTGCTCTCTCATTACCATCAATACCTGAGTGGCCAGGAAACCAAGCTTACTATTTTGATGAAATTATTTTTATTTTTCATTATTTAGAAATTATACCGCGACTAATTACAACCGACACTTTTTTTATTAGTATACCTTCTTTCTTCGGCGACTTACCCGAATTAACGCTGAATCCGAAATACGTTTACTAAATATTGAACAAAATTAATTTGTTTTCCCCCAAAAATTATAATAGTAATTCCAAATTAAATTATAACGTTACGCATCTCTTTTATTTCTTCCTAGGGTATCCCACTTAATTACTGACCTAGACTGCGTCTTTCGAGGTCAGATTATGATTTCCTTCTTTCGTTTTGATTTGACCAGTATGTCAATTTACGGTGGGAGACCTATCCCGGAGGGCCCACCCTTAATATATAACGGGAAATTAGGGGAACCTCGGGACTCACAGTCCCAAGACTGAAATCCCAAAATTGAAGACAATATTATGTATTGTTATATATATATGTTAGCCATATGGTGAGAATCGAAGATGCGTGCTCACACATACTCGCATCCAGCGTTAATACGGGAAGCGTCGCCTGAATTTTTTGGCTGAAGAAAAAAAAATTTTGTCGGTAAACCGTCAAATCAGAACTTTAACTTAATATAACTTAATAACTAGCAATTATAAGTGAAATATTATTCTTTTAATGATAAACTTAAACGTTTTTCTTACATCTTATAAGTTCAAGGGGCTTTTTGAATTTAAAAACAGTAATAAACTAGAAAACTCGCGTAAAATTCAATGTATATAAGGGTGGTGGTTCGCCGGCCATACTTACATCTGGCGGCTATTGCCGCCCTCAATTATGTTGTTTTACGATTACGATGAGAATTTTTAGACTACGATGAGATCTAGTTCATAATAACAGGTCATTAGAAGAGTGTAGATCAATATGTAAACTGAACACCTCAACAATAAGAATATCACTTCCATATTTTTTTATAGTCATTCTGTTCAATATGATGCGGTATTGTTAATTGTTAGTGTGAAATACATGAAAAATGTATAGTGCAGCCCGGAGTTTACACGCGAAAGACAGATGTGGTTGGAGCGGAAGTGACGGGGGGGGGGGAGGTCAGTCAAAATAACAAACACCTCCAAAAAAAAAAACGCGCGAACATCGATCTCTCAAAAAGTCGTGAATATGTCTAATGTATAAACCAGGCATTTGTAAGGTCGCAATAGTGGTATCTTTATATCAAGCACCCAAAATGCCGAGAATGCGTTTAAAGTATAAGCCAGGCACTGGAAAGGTCGCAATAGTGGTATCTTTATATCAAGCCCCCAAAATGACGCAAATGCATTTAATATATAAGCCAGGCACTGGAAAGGTGGTAATTGTATACACGGTATAACATTTATACTCAGGCACCCAAAAGGTGGCCTTTATGTCTGATCGTATAACCGCTCCAAGGTCAGGAATCGCCAGGCACTCAAAAGGTCTTATACATGTATATATATATATATATATATATATATATATATATATATATATATATAGCTACCTGGCCAAACCTGTCGTGATATATAATTATATCGCAAAGTAAGCAAATATTGGCGCATGCGCATTAGCAACTTCTGCCGCGGTGGCGTTAATACGTAAGTACCGAATTAAGTTTATAAATTTTTGTTTATATAAATTTTAAATGAACAAAAAATACAGTACAGGTTTCTACCTTATTTCTTATGGAAAATTTTTGTTTCAATATGTATAACAGATTTTCTATACGGGTTTTCTAAGATGGTTAAACATAGAATCAGAACTCTGCCTCTTGTCGGAACCCTGTCAGTACATCTCTTGATAAAAGAATAAAGATTAATATTTAATATTTGATAATTAATATTATTATTTTTAATAATTGAATTTAACTATTCTTTTTATGCTAGAGACCGTAGGTACTTGGTGGTATTCCATTTTAAATAAAATTAAAACAACAATTTTTTTAGTATCAACCACAATGTTTTAATAGAAACTTGCCGACCATGGTTTCGCTAGTTAAAGCATTGTCAAGGCTTATACAAGAATGAAACAATAAGGTTCAGTACACAATATATACACATTATAACAATAGCTGAGTTTTCCCATATAACCTAGATGAGAAAGGTAGAGGAAGGGAGTGGAGAGGAGGGTCAATGACTTGACTTGGTTAATGGTTTCAAAAGTGGGGAATTACTTAAATCTAATTGTTCATTTAAAACTAACACATTTTTATTTTTAACTAATCTATTAATTTCTAAATTTTCCAGAAGGTTTAATTTTTTAGATTTATTGACTATGTGTAAAATATCAAAATTTATATTACCATGAAAATCTGAAACATTGTGTGTTTTTAAATGATTAGAAAAACTAGAGTCCTCATGTCCTAACCTCCAACTCCTGTCATGCTCACTTAATCTAGTTTTAAAATTTCTACCAGTTTGCCCTATATAAGTAGCGTTACTCCCTTCTCCGTCTCCACTCCCTTCCTCTACCTTTCTCATCTAGGTTATATGGGAAAACCCAGCTATTGTTATAATGTGTATATATTGTGTACTGAACCTTATTGTTTCATTCTTGTATAAGCCTTGACAATGCTTTAACTAGCGAAACCATGGTCGGCAAGTTTCTATTAAAACATTGTGGTTGATACTAAAAAAAATTGTTGTTTTAATTTTATCTAAAAAAATTGTTGTTTTAATTTTATTTAACTATTCTTACCTGTAACTCTTCATCTGTGAGGTTTTCGCCCAACTCCTTAGCAACTCTTTTTAAATTCTTAAATGAAATTTTCCCCGATTCATCATCATCAAACAGCCTGAATGCTTTCATGATTTCTTCTTTGGAATCTTTTTCTGTCATTTTTTGTGCCATGAGCATGAGAAATTCTTCATATGAGAGCATACCTTAACAATCAAATTTTAATATTCATCAAAGAAAAAACCCAAAATAGACTATTTCATGGCAGAATTTATGTTATTAATACAGCTTGAATGAAATTCACCAATTATAAGAATCATATTTGGTGATTCAAATAAAAAACACACTTTATACCACTAAAGCATGACTGAGTAATACCACCAATAAACAAATGTATTTGGTACGTTATTTCATGAGCGATATACAGGGCCGGATTTAGCATTTTGGCGCCCATAGGCCCAATAATTTTGTCCGCTTTCTAGACTAGTTAAAGTTACTTCCCCAAAAACCTTTCTTAAAAAATTATATCATGTCTATATGTTAATTGCTTAAACACAACTCCACGATGCAATTTTTTTTAATCAATTCAAAAAATATGTTAAGTTATGGCTATTTATTTTTAATTCTAGATATTTTTTTAATATTTTTTTTCTCTCGGCCGTGCGTCCCCTGGGAGCTTGCGCCCATAGGCCCGGGCCTATAGGGAAATCTGGCCCTGGCGATATAGTTATAGTAAAAATAATAATAAAATTAAAATTTTCCTCCACTCAAAAAGTAAACCAGAAACATAACTAGTCTCTATATTTTCAAGTAGAAATGAAGAAAATTAGAAAATGTTATGAGAATTATCAATATTCATATAAATAGTAAGTTTCCTCATAATATTCTAAAAAAAACTATTTCTTTTAATTTCAGTATTTATTGTGCAGGTGTAATGGATAGATAACGAAACAGGAATTTACTTGCATCATATAAATGCTGTCCACACTGAGTCTATATCATCACTTTGACATGATGGAGAAATACAAACTCAAGGCGAGATGAGCCGTATTATATATCCATATCAAAAACATTCACACTTGATCTATATTATAATACATGTATCATGTTTTACTTGTATTCATGATACACCAAAAACATACATCAATACAAGTACGGATAACCCTTAAAACAGTCATAATTCAATGTTCATTGTTTGGTGTCCAAGTCACTTTGTATAATATAATGAGTAATAAATTATTTATATTACCTTTATAGTTCCGTCATGTGACTTTGCGTTTGTCTTAATTACAAAGACGCGTTTCGGAGTAGTAGTTCGTTAACCATGAAACCGTGCGCATGTAAGAAAATGTTAAAATCAACGTATGCGTGTATTTATTTATTTGTGTGTAGTGTTAATGTTTTTATTATGTTTAATGTTTAACGACCTCTACGGAGTGAAATTACTGAAGATGGAGCTACGACTCCGAAACGCGTCTTTATAATTAAGACAAACGCAAAGTCACATGACGGAACTATAAAGGTAATATAAATAATTTATTACTCATTATAAGTCATAATTCTGTGCTTAATTTCTTTTATTTCTTATAATGTCTATAAATAATAATAAGTGTAGTACATAATTATGTTCAATGTGAAGATCTGTAAATTTATTGTCCTTTTATTTAATTTTCAATTTGTCGCCAGAGTACTTCTATAATTGGAAAATAATCATACAGGGATTTTCATGTTTGTCATTAATAAACCTCAGCAACAATCAATTATAAAACCATATACTGTTAAACAACTAAGTACATTCTTCTGCCACACCTAGTGATGTCTTAACCCCGGCCAATGTTATGGAGATAAACTCCATTTTCAAAAGCTGTTTACGTACTGCTTTGTCCCTTGATAAAATCATCTTACAGGCACACTACTTCCCAGTATGTAAATAGCTTTTGAAAATGGAGTTAACCCAAACGCATCAGAAAAGTTAACACACTCCTACGCGAGTGGCAGAAGAATGAACTTAGTACATAATTTTAAAATCACATAAATGCAATAATTTAAATATTTGATATAAGGTTTGCCAATTATAGCACAAGATTTATGCAAGTGCAGTGAGCATGGAAACTTGTTACAAAGCACACAGAGTTCTTCTTTGGTATTAGTGTCTAAGAACTTTGTCTAAAACAATTCCTAAAATGAAAATATGTTTTTGTAAATCAAAATTAAATTTCAAATATTTATTGATAGTTGTTTAAATTAATATTTATTTAGTTTAAAGTTGTATAAACCAAACGTGCATTCCTTGCGCAATAAAAGTATGTTTGGTTTATATAACTTTACACATAAGTTGAAATAGAGTTACCTGAATCTTCTTTATCAATTTCGGAGAGCATTTTCTTAATTTCTTCCTTTTTAGGTTCAAATCCAAGAGCACGGATAGCAATCTGTAAATGAAAAGTCAATTAATAAAACTTATATGAAACTTCAGTAATCAATCTCTCAAAAAAACAATAAATTATCTCAAAAACTGAACACCAATCTCTCTCTCTCTCTCTTAAAATAGAAGTAAAATGCAAGATAGTAGTCCTACAATCTATAGCATTCGCCACCATCAATAAAAAATACCCTGACAATAAATACCGAAAAGGAATTAACTAAAGGAATATACACAAATTTTTTAACTTTAAGGTAAGGCTGAAACAGGAATTCACTGTTCTCACAGAACATCTCAATTAAATTGTGAAATTAAAGCAATATTCAGAGCATTACAACAATTGCTATTTAGAACATTAGTCTTCTACACACCCACCCTCTTCGTAGTAGACTCCAAATCTGAAATACAATGCAAAGCATCAAATAGAAAACCCACAAATCAAACCATAAAAGATCCAAGAGTTACAATACATAACCTAAACAAACAAGGAAAGACAATATTTCTCCGTGGGTTCCCTTACGGTAAATGGAAACGAAACAGCTGACCATCTGTTAAAAAATGGTACAACTATGCAGGGAAGGGAAACATCATATAAATTTGAGACAGGCTTGTTAAGAATAGAATTCAGGAAAGGTTCTCCTAGGATATGAACATGCCACAATATACAGTGGAAGGAAATAGAAACAAAAACAAAACTTTACTAAGAAACCAGGAGGTAGTAAATTTTAGAATGAACACTGGATACAACTGCGTTGTTGCACACCTCCATTGTATTAACATTTATAAATCTCACCAATGCACAATTTGCGAAAATCATACTGCATCACACTAATGAAAGGAGATCACCTCCTTTTGAGCACAGACTGGACTGTAAATATCAAGAAATGAAGAACATACCAAAGCTGTATTGGGATGCCAGAAGACGATAATCCACGAATCTGCCATTACGAAAAAACATTTAACACTGAGCCTTAGTATATGGATTAAATGAGACTACTCCAATCGAACCGGTTCAGAATTCTAATCAACATAAACATTGGAAACACGGCCAAGTGTTTAATAACATTATGATAAAATAATTTTTCATGAATCAAAATAATATGTATTAAATATAAACAGAGTCTTTGACTTCTCAAATTCTCATTATCAATATTTAAAGCTATGTTATAAACAAAGCTGAAGTCTGGATAACAGGAGATGGAATGGGTAAAAAATTTGGATCGATGAAGATAAACTATTGGAGGCTATACAGAGTGAAAAATGTTGAGGTTGAAGAAGGTCGAAGGAAGACAACGTTACTGAATTGATAGAAGTTAAACAACTCTTGTGGTTTGGTCATTTTAGATGGATAGTGAAAAATAGGTTGCCTAGGTTTCAATTGATCCTTTCACAATTCAGCTGATTAAGGGAACTATTACCTCATCGGAACCATTCTCCTTTAACTAACAATTGAATTACCTTATATGGTTTCCGACATTCTCCTTTGTTAACCATTTTCCTTGTTAATCATTCTCTGTGGTGGTTGGGGACAATTTGTCTAAAACTTTCTGTCCGTGACCGGCCAAAATCACCACTTCAGATAATGGCCATTCTCCCAGAAACACTTTCAAACTAACTTCAAATAGGAATCTCTTCTACTTTTTTAAAAATGGGACCTATTGACGAATCTGAATAGATACCACTAGAATCCAGACACAGAGACAAACCAAGACTTTGTTGGAAGTAATGAAATAAAGAAGGATGAATGTTAATTCTTGGCAGGACATAAGGAAATGGCGTACATAGAATGCATGAAATTATCAGCATTAAGTACAAATTTTTAAACTTAAGTAGATTATGATTTATACTAACCTTCAACTCTTTAGTTTCAATTTTACCCTGGCCTTCTTTATCAAACATGTCAAATGCTTCTTTAATATCTGCTTTTTGTTCTTCTGACAACTCATATTTTGGTCCAGAAGATTTCTTTCGTGCTCCTGTATTGTTTTTTCTTGCTGAAGTTGATGCCTGTAAAGAAATTTTGTTCTAGTTCACTAAAAATACAAATACTAGGCCTATAGACTACAGATAAATCTTAATGTTTCAAAAAAAAAATACCAATTCCATTCATTCATTGATGTATTTCTTTGTTTATTATTTTGAGTTATGAGCCCATTAGTATACACTCAAGATTCCATTACATTACAAACTCCACCTCTCCCATTATAGGGTGACCTCATTACCAGTATGGAAATTTCTGATTTCACTACTTCAGATAATTGTCTAGAACAGCATGACCACCCCATTTCTTCGTAAAAAGTATTAATACTTTTAAAATCAATGTTTTTAATCTAATATATATTCTATGTGTCTAGAAGGTTAAATTAAAGATAAATTAGGTCCAGTGTAGTCCTAGCGCAGAGTATGATTCGTGATGATTTCACAAATAGGTTAGATTGGGCTAGGTTATGATATTAAATTCCCTTAACCAACTTTTTGAACTTCCATTTTCCCTATTTATTGGCTAGCACGTGTTTTAATATTTTCTCGTTCACTGGATCGTACTCTTTAATAATATGCACACAAAAATGGGTGTTGCTGTAGTGACGATGTTCTAAACAATTTGTCTATTTCATATTACCCTCCCTCTTTAATTGATGTATGATTAAATTTATGATATATATATATATATATATATATATATATATATATCACCATTGAATACGCTCATTCCAAACAACAAAAAAATCATGAACAGCCAAGTGCCCTATGAATTATTATATTTTTTAATTTTAACAATTATACATAGTTTCAATTATTTTCAGGTCTATAGGCCTATATATGTAGATCTATATTTACCATACATATATTGGCTAAATTAGTATTGTCTAAGGTTGTTGTACACCATTAATATTACATGAATATTTTGCAAAAATATATTTTAGTGTTTACATTTAAACATAACAATGCAATAAAGTCTAAACATATTTAAAACTAAAAGTAAAAAGTAACTTAGTATTTAAAAAGATAAGTGAAAATCATCTAAGATCAAAATAGAGATGAAAAGTGTTGAATTTTTTCTACAAACAAAACTGTTTTATGAGTTCAACATAATTTTAAAATTAGTAATGGTAATAAGTTCTTTAGTTTTAATTAACAATGTCTAACTTACTTTATTCTGTAATATCTAGTACATAAATCCGCTAGCTTAACAAAAAAAAAAAAAAAAAAAAGTTAATATCAGGAGAGTTGTCCGATCGATTTAAGTGCGAAATCTCTGCATTCCTCTTCAAAACAGACTTTTATCCATCATTTCGATACTTCGTACGACACTCTTCACTTTTAATGTTTCACAATAATTCATTATTTCTGTCCGAAAAAAGTGATTTAAAATGACTGTTGTATGGTAATTTAGGGTATTTCAACAATATTTCATCAATTGTAAGTCAAATCTATCGATTTTTTTTATTCCGAACAAATAGTTTTGTTTTAAGAACTGTCAAAATAGATATCATTTAGTATCAATGATATCTAACCACACCTAGTTAAAGAACTACAGGTTACGGAAGGTTTTATCCAGACCTAGTAAAAAAGTATAGGTAAAGTAAGGTAAATATATTTACTTTACTTTACCTATACTTTTTTACTAGGTCTGGGTTTCAGAGACCTATTCATCATGAATCTTATATCATAGAAGCGTAGTAATATCAATCACTATAAGGGAATGAAGTGTGCATGTGCCCCACAAGTGATTTCAATATGGCTATATGATTGAATATGTTATAAATTTGTCAATCTCTAAGATTGTTAGGTAGATAATGAATTGTAAAAGATAAAAGGAGTATCAAATTGATGGGGAAAACGCTATTTTGAAGATGAATTGACAAGATTTCGCACTTAAATTGATCGGACAACTCTCTTGAATACAGTATTTACCAAAATATAAATATATAGTCCTTTATCGATATTTTGATTAGGCTACATATATATACTATTGTTAGTTGATGACTAAAAAAGATGCAGGTATGGACAATGGAATGCTCCTATTTCCATGGCGTACAGAGATTCAACAACCAGGTGAGTACACATTACAATAAGAATAACCTAACCTTTCATAGAATATATATTTACTGGAGTAAACATTGTACTTTTGTCATTAGTATAAATTAATAACCTGTTATTTTTCAGTCATTAAACATCCAAAAATTGTAATTCCGTTAGATAAATGGTTCAATAATAATTACATGTGTTATAAGTAAACTATAATTTTTTTTAAATACATAGAATATGATCACCAATCAGGAAAAAAAGAAAACCAACTAAAATTTAACCAAGTGAAGAACATAACCAAATTACTTACCATTTTTAATTCTTTGTAATTGCAAAATTCTTAAATTCCCTTTTAGACCACTTCAAAATTAAATAACTGTAGTATGTTTACTTCCGAGTTGAGTTAAAAATTCTTCAAACTATGATGGTTTTGTGTATAAACAAACAAATTAATCAATTTCTTATCACCCTGACAACGAGAACACAGAACCTATAAATGTGGTTTATCTATGATACAATTTTGAAATACCGGTTTCTACGAGACCACAGGCCGGGAATTTAGTCAAATTACTATGATTTGAGTAATATATTATAATTCAGTGGATTTATTTAATATAATCGGAAGACAACACTGTGTCCTGATATATGGTTCAGAGAGTGGCCACCAATTTCAAATAAGTACCAGCACCAGCTGTTTATCTGAATTTATCATGGTTTTGAATTTCTTTCTTTTTTTAGGTTAAAATGACAGAAGCGTAAGTTGACAGTAATTGTCAAGGTGATAGCTATTTATAAACACTGCGTTATAGTTGTGTTTTAATTTTCATTTTACAGTTTAAAAGTCAAACTTTGTGACATTGAAATACGTATATTTTCTACTGAATATGTAAGTTATAAACTATGTTAAACAATTTATTATTTTAAGACTAATAATCTTGAAGGTTGCTATCGCCTTAGATTATACAGTACGAGTACAGTACTAGTAATTTTGGTAAATATCATTTGGGTAATTGTTTACAAAGAAAGTCATGGCTTTTTTTTGCAATATTTTTTAACATGTTCTACATAGGCCCTACCTTATTTGTTAATAATAAAATAAGTTTTCAACACGGGGCTAATTTATTTCACCGCAAAATCGCAATTTCAAAACTACAGAATTCAATGCATTTATGTCACCGAGTCAAGCAACATCGAGCGCTGTTTGTACTTGGATGGGTGACCGCTTTGGAAATAACTGCACGATTTCTTTTTTACAAATTTACACCTAGGTTATGTGATTTATTAAAGTACGAAATCCAGCTTCATAGTTTAGGAATTCCAACATTAATACTAATAACTACATTCATGAAGTCACTGAATCTATTATTACTTGTTCTCAAGTCAGGTAGCTATATATATATCCACCTGACTTGACCTCGCCTATGTAATTTACGTTCCATTTTGTAACTTACACATATTAGACGCTACTAATTGCGAAGTCTATTTCAATACTTTAATATTCCTATTTTCTAATAAACTAATGCAGTTTCTGACTTTAATAGTGTCTTTCGAAATTAAAAATGATCTGATTGTTTTCAAATAAGGTAGTCGTAACACATACACTAACTTCACTAATGTAGAATACATATTAACATTGGCTTTCATTATTAGACTTTAACCTAACAGCTGTATTCCCTTGTTTTCTACTTGTTATTTAACGGAGAAGAAATGCATTTTAGAACTTGAAATGTTTATTGCGGCACATAATATGATCATTTTACTACTCACGACTAGGATAGCTCAGTTGGTAGAGCATTGGCGCATAAAGCCAAAGGTCCTGGGTTCGATTCCCAGTCTAGGTCATATATTTTTCACTTGAAATATTATTTAACATAGGCCTATATATTTACCTTAGCAGACCTAGTAAAAGAACTATTAGTCTGGTATATATATATATATATATATATATATATATATATATATATTAACTAGGTCTGGTTAACAAAATTTAATGATATCTAGTTTGACACTTCTTAAACAGACCTATTTTTGTCGATGAACAAAAACGTTGATAGATTTGACATAAAATTGATGAAAGAGTTGTTGTGAAAGTGTTACTTAAAGAGCCTAAATACCTAAATATGCCATAAAATCATTATTTTTAATCGCTGTTTTTCGACAGAAATAATGGATTTCAGTCACACAAAAATGTGTTGTAAAGGAGTATTGAAATGTTGGAAAAAGGGTAATTTAAAAGATAAATTGCCTATATTTTGCGAGAAAATTTCAATGACAGGAACAATACATATTTACTGAAATATTATCTGAGATCACAAATCACGTGATATGCTGTCAAACCTCCATATTAATAATCTAATTTTAAATTATTAACTTCAATAAACCTACGAAAAGTTTGGCCAGGTACTTATATATATATATATATATATATATATATATATATATATATATATATATATAGCCATCTGGCCAAATATGTTGTGACATATAACTAGCGATCTGGCGTAGTTATTGTGTAATGCGCATGCGTCAAACCATACGTTATTCTAACCTACGGCATTATGTCTTAATTTATAAAAACGTTGGTTTGATAGATAGTTTTTAGATGATGGTTTTTAGATAGTGATTTTTTAGTGAAAAAAGTGACCTCTGTATTGAAAATATTATTTATTTTTAAGAAGTAAGGTATGTAGTAGGGCCTAAACATTAAAAAAAAAAAGTTTATTCCAAAAATTAGCAATGAGCTTTATGTAAATATGTAGTGTACCTGTCATTGTGATTTAGTAGTAAAATTTAAGCAAATCGTGTTCTACATAGGTACCTCCTTTTGAAATAATGGTAAAATGTTAAGTGTACATGGCGGTTGAATTTAGTGACGAAAAATCATGAAATCATTACTACATACCTTAATTTGATTGAAAGAATTAGATCATATTTGATGTTGAAGACACTTTTGAAATACCAAAATACATCAATTTAGTAGAAAAGATAATTCTAAAAACGAGAATTCCACGTATGTTTAGTCCCAGACTTTTGTCCTTTATTAGGTCTGACTAGGTAACTAGCCTATATATATATATTGTTATCTGCCCAAACCGTTGTTTTATTACTCTCAACTCTAACAATGTTTTAATATTATGTTGCGATATATTACATATAGCGTAAACCATACACTTAGGTTGAACTAGATTTGGTACTTTTATATTTTTTATTTTCTACTAAACTAATGTATTTTGGAACTTCAAAAGTGTCTTCCGACATCAAATTCATTAAGATTAAGGTAAGTAATAAATGATTTCATAATTTTTCACCATTAAAGTCAATCGGAATGTACACTCCACTTTTACCGAAACAATTAGATCATCATTTTAATTACCCAAATCTATTATTTCTCCCTAAAATAAGCAATATGCAAGTATGCATTCGATTTTAGACTACCGGTATGCAATGAGTCTCTGCGTCTTTGTTTCATATGTTACGCAGAGGGAAGATGATAGCGTGTCTTTGGACGCATACACATTCCATGTCTTCTGACAGGTTAATACTATGTAGTATGATTTCAGAATGATGTGTATATATATTGACCTAGCCAGACCTAGTAAAGGTCTGGTAAGGTAACTCTATTATATTATAGTGACCTTCCCAGAGTTTTAGTTCCTTTACTAGATCCATTAGTTCCTTAACCAGACCTATTTTCGTGGATGAACATAAACATCAAGCGATGAGATATTCATTAGATTCACGAATGTGCCTATCCTTATTAATGAAAAGTACACTACATATTTACCAAATGTATTGAGCGAGTCACATTCTCATAATTTTACCCTTATCCCACAATCTACACACACATTGAGAATCAGGGATTTGGGAAAATACTCAAAATTATTTCTTTGTCTTGAGATATACTGTATACATTTTTTATCGGAAAAGTAACAATTCCTACTTTACAATTTTAATGCAATAAAACTAAGCCAACCTAATCTAAACATTAAGTCAAATACTCCTAAAGTCCTCATAATCAATACTCTTTTATAATATTAATTTGATAATTTTACAATAAATATAACAATTATAATACCAATCTAATTTGAGCTGTTCTAGATGCCAAATTGGGAAGTGGTATTGTTCAATTAATAGAACCAGTTCAGATTAGTGAAGCGCGCCAAAATTGTTATATGTATCGATCTCCATTGATGGTGTTACAGTTTCCATTTATTAGGCTAAGATACCACTGTATTCATTAGTTTAACAGTCATAGAATATAGCAATGACATTACAACAATAATAAAACAAAAACAACAAAGCAGACGCCAAATATTTATTGTGTAGCGTATAATTAAATCTCTTTTTTTAACTATATAAATGTGTCTTATAAAGGAAGTTCTATTTATCCAATTATCTAACAGTACTAAATTTCTAGGAATCCCTTGAATAACTTATCCAAAACTTGTCAATATCTGATAGTCCTACACCTTAAACTCACCTACACTGTTTTATAAGTCTGTCTCCTAACCCATCCAATTTACATCACCAAGATTCCCGCATTGGATATATATTTCTTTTTTTTTTTTTTTTTTTTTTTAAGTTGATCTTAAATTGATTTTGGTCTATACTTGTATCTACATTTTAATATATTGCAGTACCAATAGGCTTGACTATTCATTAACTTAAAATTATGTTTCTTTTTGTATATTTCAGCAAAACATAATATGGGTCAGGACTCTACAGACTCTGGTGAGGATTCGGACAGATTAATAATATGTACCAGACCAAAGCGTTCTGACAGTAAGTTGATAATTACTTTATCTGTATCAAATGTTTGTAGATAAATATCAGGGGAGGATTCAGACTTATTAGTGTGTACCCAACCACACGATTCTTATAATAAGATGATCTATTTTATCTGCGACAAATGTATGTAAATAAATATCTGGGAAGGATTTGGACTTATTAGTATGTACCCAACCAAACGATTCTTACAATAAGATGATCTACTTAATTTGTGTCAAATGTTTCTAGATAAAAATATAGTATTTTATGTACTTGTCAAAATAAATGTTTTTATCAAATAGATAGTTTACATTTTACTTTTTAATCTCCTACTTATACATTTTACACATGATTTAAAATGAACAAATTCAGTTTCTAACATTTTATATTTTTACATGAACGAAAGTATAATAGAAAATTAAGTTTTTTTTTTAAATGGGTAGAATTCTATTGATATGTGTTTCCTTCTAGAATTATTATAAGTCTCTAAAATTATTGACTTTTTAGAAAAGTTTAAAAAAGGACACTTGTCAATTTTTTTCAGTCATTATAGGCCTACATCATATTGAACAAAAACTTCAAAGACTGCAATTTTCCCCATTAAAATAATAAGTGTTGCAAACAATGTAGGCCTAAAACCAATCAACAAGTAAAAACGAGGTCATAGCACTGTTATATAGTAGGTTTAGTGTATAACAAAGCATGTTATCAATTGTTTAATCTCAATGGAAGTTAGTTTTATTGATTTTTAATTATTTGATTTTTGCGCTTATACGTTTTTACTAGCAAATATTGAATTTACAATAATATTTGAAGTGAAAAATATACGACCTAGACCGGGAATCGAACCCAGGACCTTTGGCTTTACGCGCCAATGCTCTACCAACTGAGCTATCCTAGTCGCTTCCCAGTACAGGGCGTAGACTTCTCACTTGACTTTAGTTGCTGCAATTTTGAGTTTCCAATTAATTACCTCGCATATGCGACATTGAAATTAATTTTTATTCATTTTTCAGCCCTTACGCATGTATTTATAGATTTTTAATTATTTGATTTTTTATTTTATTATGGTGGATTTTTAAAAATTGCATTAATACTTTATTCAGTTTTATTGAGTTGTCAAATAAAGACAAATTATTAAACTCATGGACAAATACACGAGTGGAACTCATCTTGTATATGACTTGTATGGGCTGCCTCCCTTCTATCAGTAACTTCTTCACCGCTCCTGATTGGCTCACTTTTAAATTCCTTACTATTGTTAACTGTAACTACGTGTTTAAATCAAAAGTTTCTAAAGAAGCTATTTAAATCATTAATTATTAAAACCAGTCACATAGAGGATTGAGGTAGAGCCAATCAGGAGATCATAAAAGCATTAATGAGTCCTACTTGTGGATGAATGTAATACAGGAAATTTTGAAATTGAATTAATGTACAGTTAATGAACCTACTGTGTAAAAAACATTGTTTTGTGTTGTAATTAACAAATGTCATAATCAAAATTTGGGTGCTTATTAAGCAATTGATGACTAACAAAAAAAAAGATCAATAATGTAGCATTATATAAAAATAAGAGTAAAAAAGGTCAAGAATATAGTGTTATATAATAATAAGAGTAGTTATTAATATGAACTCATTTGTATTTTCAGGATCAAATGCTGCTGCCAAAATTGATGAAAATTATGAAGGTGGCAAAAGAGATATACAAAAGATATACAAGAAATATACCACAAGATATACATGTTTGTATTCACATTGTAATGCATCATTTAACAAGTTTAGAAGAATTTTTGCGAATGAGTATGTCCATTCAGACATGGTATGCTGATTCTGTTTACTATTAAGAGTTTAATTTATTTTAACTGTTGTTTTTGCTTACGGCAAACTTGAGCATTCTGGCATCCCATATGTTACCTTGGGTTTTTCTCCTTCCTCAATCTGACATTGAGTTTCCTGCAATGTAGGAGATTCTCCCTGTCTATTCATGTGTTTGGTTCACAGGCGATTATGGCGTGATATTTTTTGGTATTCATTTGTTTAAGGTGAACACCTAGGCAATTGTGTCCAGTGCTGAGACGGAAAGAGGCTTTGGAGACCAAACGTGGATTATTTTTGTTCCCAATCGATATCTAAATTTATGTAGGGTTTGTCTACATTGCTACTCATGACTTCATAGTTTGAAAGTTTATATTTAGAGTTTTTTAAGGATGGTTTTCATTGGATGTATTTTAACTATAACATTTGAAATTGATTTAAGCTTTAAACTATTATTAATCTCTAACTGGGCCCTGAAAACTGCCTAAAATCTTGCATTATTTGAAAAATAACTTTTTCCTTCTTAAGTTTTTTTAAGTATTTTAATATTAATGAAACAACTAATGACATACACTCAAATAAAATATTATAATACTTTAATAATAAAACCCCATTCTTGCTTATTAACCTGAACTAAATATATTTATTTGAATGTTTTAAGGAATAAAAACTTCCAATCACGTTTATTTAAAAATATTTTATACAAAATGATTAATTGGACTCAAAAATTATGACCAATGGTTTCTTGGATTCTAGTGTAAGGGACACACTATGTCCACCCCTTCTTCAGAAAGAGAGTAGCATTATGGAGTCAATATTTTGAAGCACAAATCAGCATTCTCAACTTCGTCTCGAACTTTATTTCTTTCACACATTGTTTATCTCTGGAATGATGGTGTACAGTGATCAATACAATTTATAACTAAGATCTCTATCGGATTCTAATTAACTGACCGTCGGATTCATTTTAGTGGCATTTTAATTTTCTTTTACTTTTATGTCATAAATATTCTCATTTCATCAAATATTTCAAAATTTTGAAATAAAATGGTTTACAACATTTTCCTTTTTTTAACCGATCATTCCCAAACCAGTGTTTTTATTAAGTTGGCAACCAATACTTTTTTCCGACTTTATAATCTACATTTATCAAAATCATTACAACCTATTTTGAATTATATAATAAAATTTTAATTTTTAATTTTGATCTTATGGCAGCCCTTAAGTTTCAGCTTTATTGCTGTTGGTTTTCTGTATGGGTTTCATTTATTTAATGAAATAGTATTCCCACCAGAATTAAATCTAACAGAACAACATCTGATTTTACTATTTAATGAATTTAAGAAGTACTCAAATCAATTTTCAGGAATTTATCTAAAGTTCTGTCAACATTTACCACTAATAATATGAAGTATTATAGATATAGTATTTCTAATTATATTCAGTTGCAAAGAAACTTTCATAGTAATGTTGAAATCTATTACAAACCATTCATCACATGTACTACTGAACATTAATTTTCTACTTGTCTTTTCTGTTTATTTAGAGACCTTTTCCATGTGACCAAGACGGCTGTTATAAAGCTTATGCCAATTTTCTATGTTTGAACCAGCATGTCAAGACAAAACACAAAAAGATATTAGTCTATGAAGATTACATGTTAGTACATTTATTTGTATAGTATTATTTTTAGAGTATTAATAAAAATTTTCTTTAACAATATATAATATAAAATGATTTTATTAGCTAAAACAGACATTGCCTTTATCGATTCAAACTGAATTTTACAAAGGGTTTGGAAGTTGAAGTGTTGAGAGTAAACCAATTATAAAGCTTTAATTTTTAAAGGATTAATGGAAGAATAAATCTAGATGAAGTTGGGAAATAAAAGCTTGAAGTTGTCTGTTAGGTTAAATGAGAGCAATATATCAAAGTTTGGGCTTGTTTACGATTATATGAGGGCTGTTAAAAAAGTAAGTTCCGTTTTGTTTAAAAAATACACTAGTAAAATTAGAAGTTTTTATTAACACACATTAAAGTTACTCTTACCTATTTTTCCACATAATTTCCTGCTACATTAAAGCATTGAAATATTGAAAAAATTATTTTATAGTTGTAGAACTCCACTGCCTTTGAGTGTTGACACTGTCGTTCAACTCTTCGTCTTTATCAAACTGTTGAGACCTTAGCCATTTTTTCATCTTAGGAAAAGGTGATAATCACTAGGAGTCAATTTGGGACTGTACAGAGGATGGTCAAACATCTCCCAATTGAAACTGTCCAGTAGACCTTGTGCACGTGCAATAGGATGAGGACAAGTATTGTCATGAAAAAATACCAGAACTCAACATTCCAAATGATTTGTTCAGAATAGCTTTTCTTAGCTTCCTTAAAGTCTCTTAGTAAACTGGAGAGTTATTGTAGTGCCTCATTCTACAAAATCCATCAGGAGTACACCTTGTCTATCTGTAAAGACAGTTGCCATGCAAAAATCTCACTACTATTCCTCTGAACACTAGACAGTAACAGAACTTTCTTTCTGAACAGCCCTCATATTTCTTGTTCAAATATAAAGCTAAGAAAAATTTCCCAATCTGAAATAGCTATCTTTTTTTTATATGACTAAAGCCTGAAAAGCTTTCTGGATATAAACTTTTTAAACTCATATAAATGATAAAAGAACAATAATGTCTGTCTATGTGACTTTTTTAATAAAGTAGTTACTTACTTTATAATTATATGACGCGTTTCGGAACTCGTTCCATCTTCAAAACTTCAGAACTTAATGTTTTAACGACCTCAGCAGAGCGATATTCTGAAGATGGAACGAGTTCCGAAACGCGTCATATAATTATAAAGTAAGTAACTACTTTATTAAAAAAGTCACATAGACGGACATTATTGTTCTTTTATTATATAAAAAAGAGTGACTTGGATACAAACACAATGAGTTTTAAACTCATATAAATGACTATCTGAAAACCATATTAATTATATTATTTCTATATCATTTACTTTCCTATATCAAGAGAATTATGATACATTAACAAAAATGTCAATTCAATTAAAACTTTGTGGATCTGAAGATGGCTAAAAGTAGTTTAAAACTGCAGTAAATGATTCTAATAATCATTACAAAATCGTTACACAAACTTTTTCATTCTTCCATTCCCAAAACCACATGAAAACACTAAAATATTTGTCATTATAAATATTAGTTCGATAGTTGTAAGTCAAAAAGTGAATATGATGTCGTCTTTAAAAAAAAAAATTTAAATAGGGTCAAAACTTCTTTTCTTTGTGACATAAACACATCCTCAGTATAGATTATATTTGATTAAAATCAAACTTTTAATGATGACAATTAAGGATGTTGTTTTTTGTGAAATATTTTATTTGCTATTTTACACAGAGTTTGAAAGAAGAATGAAAACGATAGAATTCAAAATAAGTTCTGAACATAAAATGGTTGTTTTTAACAATTCTTGCAAGCCAATTAGCAGCCTTCAGTATTTGCATGTTCATGAATCCATTTCAGGATTACTTTTATTTGGATACTTGCAACTTTAAACTAAATTCTTATAATATGAAGCGCCTTTTTTTATGAAAGCTCAGTTTGAAATAAAATTGATTTAATATAACCAAAAAAATCTAAATATCTTCTTTATTTTGCAACTTGATCCCCATTGATTTCCATGCATTTTTTATATCATCCCTACATCTTTCTTATTTAATTTTTATTGAATTCCGCTGACAGTTTCTTGATTCAGTTAGTAATACGAGCCTTCAGTTCATCATCATTTTCAAATTTCTGCTTTCTAAACTATTTCTTTAAATGCAGTAATAAGTGGTAATTAATTGGGGCAGCCCAATCCCCTTCCTTTGCAAACTCTGCAAAAATGTTCAAGCTGAAACCACACATTTCCCACAAATTCTGTAATTTCTTGTAAATTACTGGTAGTTGAAACATTAGAAGAATGAATGGACTATTTTGACACTGTAACTTACCGATTTTCATATCCACTTGTTTCACTAAACAATCTGTCATTACTGTTGGATGACCACTGTACTCTTCGTCAGTAACATTATTCGTCCATGCTTCAATAAATGACACATTTTACCTAACTTTACTGTTACTCATAACATCTGGCCCATAAACTTTAACAAGTTCCCTATGAATTTCACCAGCACTAACGTTTTTAGCTAACAAAAAACATCACATCACAAACCTCACAGTTGGCGGGATTATTTATTGTAGCACCCAATTTAAATAGTTCGCACATCACAACAATCTCATATAAAATGTCAACAGCTGTTGCCAACATTATATGAAACAGTTTATGCATGATAGTGCCTTCATTGCCACAGGCAGTAGTAATTTCAAAACGGACCTTACTTTAAACTAAACTTGTATTAATTACCAGCATCTTTAATTTATTGCTGTTAAAGGGCATTTACTTTCCTTAGATTAACAAATCTTTTGATATTAGTCTACCAGTTTGTATTCTAACAAGTTAATTTAATAAACATTTGTAATAATATTTTTGAGTGAAAACAATAATAAAGAAGTATGAAGAAAACACTATATCCATTTTATACAGCTGTAATCAGCCAAATTGTATTATATTTTGTTATAAAAATAATTGCTTCTATTTGTGCTTAGTATCATTTATGTTTAGGAAAAAACTCCATAACGTAGAGCCTATAGTAGTTGAAAAACCAGGCAAAAAATTCATCTGTACTTATCCCAACTGTAGTGCTTCATTCGTTATTCCTAATAAACTTAAAATTCACAATCGGACGCACACCAATGAGGTAATCTTTTTTTTAATTCAGTTATAATTTTAAGTGTTTCAAATTATTTATTATCTTAAAATATATTGTTATTTTATTTCAAATATAATACTATGAATAACACAGTTAGAAAAATATTGCAGTTTTTGTTTATTGAAATGGTTTTACTAGCTTCATTTTTGTTCTCGGAGTACAACGGCCAGAAGTTGTTCTCTATGTTAACATTAGGCCAGAAGTTCCAATTTCCTTTTATCAGCTCAGGAAGAAACATCAAATCCAATGACAAGATTGATTGAATTACTCGTTTTGAGTTGATGAAAGATCGGCTAAGTCCATTTATCTTCAAGACTATATTTATATTTTCCTGTTAAACTCGGAATACCTGTATTGTTTCGAGGGGATGATAAATCAACAATTTGAGACATGATCGAATATAATTAATGTGTCTGTTATTCTCATTGGTTTCTGATCCATTTTTTTTTTCAGAGTACAAGCAGAGCATGTGCCTAGAGAATTACAATAAAAACTACTTAAATTAAAATGCTTTTGCTTATATATATATATATATATATATATATATATATATATATATACATATATAGGGTGTCCCGGAACTCTCTGGAACATTTCATAAAAACATGTTCCTTAGGTCGAGACAAACATATTTCACAATATAAACATGGGTCTCCGGTGACTGGTTTTCTGTCTGTTTAAAACATTGTTTAACAGCACATGTGAGACGCTGTGTATAATTAATCAGATGTTTTCTGTCCACTTCATGTTATAAATGAATCAGCTGTTTATTAGTAAATCATTGTTGATAGAAGGAAAAGTAAACATTAGCTGTTGGGTGTCAACAATTTGTCTCATGTGTGCTGTTAAACAATGTTTTAGGTATGTATTGTGGTAGTATGGAAATTACATTGATTTGCAAGAATTGTCACAACTTGGTTGTTTATTATTCGATTTTAATAAATAAGGTGTCATTCGAATTTATCTTTTAATTGTGCATCTTTTATCCCTATCTTAATAATGTTTTATAGCTAACGGTTTTTGTAGAATTTTACACTGAAACATTTAAACTGCCGCCATTTTGAAATGGATTTAGTTCCAGCAACGAAATTGTATACACTTATTCTACCTATTACGGTACATATTTATACCAAATTTTAAGTTTCTATCTTAAATAATCTTGAGTTATAAAATCCTTTGTAAAAAACACATATAGACCGACAGACGGAAAACTAGTCACCGGAGACCCATGTTTATATTGTGAAATATGTTGCTTTAAATCACCTCAGTTATGCCGTCCTTCCATCTATGTGTATCTGTAGAGACTTGTCTATAGTGAAGGGGGTTACAGTCGTGAGAGACCTTACAGGAGCTTACCTTTTTTTATTTATTTAGTCTTGGGTTAGATCCCTCTCTTTCATCTTTCCTATCAGGTCATTCTTGACCAAGTCTTGTTCTTTTCTTCCTTTGTTTTATAAGGTGATGGATGACCGAGAGATTTTTTTTACCTTTAAACAATAACGGGAAAAAATCCATCTATGTCTGGGATTCCTCTACCCGTCCTTTCCAGGAGTATATATTTCATCATCTGTAACACACTATATAGTCTCTTAACAGTTTGTAGTGTCACTCCTTTATCCCATAAAAGTAAATTCACTTTTCTGATCAAGTTTATACATTTATTTATTCTCCCAGAAATGTCATTCTTAATATTAAACCACACTCTCAACTATCTAGTTCACTTCAGTTGTCTCTTCTCCATCTAATCACAAAAGGCTAGATACTTAATTAAATTTCTTACATAAAAATAATTCGAGCATAGAAATGTGATGTGATGAAAAAATTTAATTTAGCACAAATAAATGAAATCAAAATACTTAAGTGTTCAGATATTTGTTTTATGTAATGATAAATTCAGGATCACCTAATATTATCTAATAAACTTGACGCTGATCAAAGAATATAAATAAGGTATATTGAGACGCCAGAAGACTGATGGACATAAGAAACAAACAAAGATATGTGTTATGTCTCCTAATAATGTTTATTTATTATTTTGTAAGTTATATTTTGTTCCAGAGGCCTTATATTTGTTCCGTGGAAGATTGTCTGAAATCTTATACAAATTCATCCCATCTGAAAAGACATGTTATATCTGTACACAAGCCAAATCCAGTTACCGTTGTATATAAGTACGTATTCATTCATTTTAATTGTTTACAAATACAAATATTACTTTCAATTAAATATTTTATAATCCTTAACTCTTTGAATGCTGCTGAAAAACCTCTAAAATATAAGTTTACACTCTCTTTTATTTTGAAATATGTTTTATTCCCTCTTAAAGGTAATTTTTTCTGGTTTTTCAGAGTGAGAAGCTGTTACAAGAAATAAGAAAACAGGTTTTTGTCTTTTTTTTTTCTACAATAATTCAAACCTATTAGGTTCATATTTGTATAAATAGTGTAAGAACTTGTCTTTTCTCTTCTGATATGTAGGATTACATATTTCTCCTGTAAAAATAAATAGCTATTTACTTGATATTCAAAAAACTGAAACATTGTAAATATATGCAGGCCCGATTCTATAACTGGGCAACATGGGCACTTGCCCAGGGGCGCAAAGGTTTTGGGTCATAAAAAAATATTTTAAATTGAAAAAATTCAACCATATTAAGGCAGTATATGTCGATAAAAGTTTATAAATTTAAAAAACTATAAAAAATTATAGAGCTGAAAAATCAAAATTTTAAGGTAGCACAACCATTCTTCAGATTTTTCTGAACATTTGGTAACATATCCATGCTTATCGGTTAGAAAATAGCGTCCGAAACAGAAAACTCGTTTTACCCCCTCTTCACCCGCGCATCGCAAAAATCACCTCGTTCGTATAAATTCATTCATAAAATCGTTCTACAATAAAAGACGAAAAGCTGAATTAGCTTAATGCTGTTATGTACGCAGAATGACATTACACTGAAGCTTGACTTCAAAGATATAATTGATAGTTTTGCTACATCAAAGATCAGTAGAAAAAAAGCAATAATGTAAATAGGATATAAGGAGAAAGTATGAGGAATATGTATAAATATACGGGGTGGTAATAAAGTCCGAAGACAGTTAAATATTTTAAAATATAATGTAGATAGAGCTACAATACTTGGAACAAAGTTACAGGGCATAAAACTCTATTTTAACACATATTCAGTGATCCAATAACTCTTCAGGGGGACGGCTCACAAGGAGTCGGAAGAAAATCTTAAATGGAAGCATAGGTTGATATGCACATCAAATTAAAGGTCTTTATTAGTAGAATACAATGCCGCAAACCCGACCTCAAACAGACAACCGAGTCACAAATGGCAGCACTTCAAAGCTTCCTTGAATTTGCAATTTTAGTTAAATTAATAAAGTGATGGATTGTTTCCATTTAAGATTTTCTTCCGACTCCTTGTGGGCCGTCCCCCTGAAGAGT
Organism: Aphrophora alni; assembly: GCA_963513935.1. Lineage (NCBI taxonomy): Eukaryota > Metazoa > Arthropoda > Insecta > Hemiptera > Aphrophoridae > Aphrophora > Aphrophora alni. The sequence goes on along the minus strand of OY740769.1, from coordinate 6,968,121 downwards.
TATTGGATCACTGAATATGTGTTAAAATAGAGTTTTATGCCCTGTAACTTTGTTCCAAGTATTGTAGCTCTATCTACATTATTTTTTAAAATATTTAACTGTCTTCGGACTTTATTACCACCCTGTATATATAAAGTATAGTAATAAGAGAAAGAAAGTATAAAGGAAATAAGAGATATTATGGTTGAAGTATTAAAGTTGTTTTACAAGACTCAATTAAAAAGTGAACATACAGTTGAAATAAAATGAGCTATGGTTATGTAGGCCTATAGAAATAAACGTTTGCAATAATTAAGTACTATTTTTTAGGATGGGTGGGTGGTCCGTGATACTGTAAAATACAAGGTAGTTATGTTGTGACGTCAATCATAACACCTACGCCTGTAACTGCAGTAATAATACTTGCAAGTTTTTACAGTAGCCGGTTGCCATTCCGGGACACGGCAGGTCTATAGGTGGTGGATAATGGAAAGACTTACCGACTCACCAAATAAAAGGAGTTCGGTGGAGTTGAGAAATCCCTCCCGAACCAAAACTGGCAAAGATGAATTAATCGGGGGGGCGCATCTCTTTAATTTGCCCAGGGGCGCTACAAGGGTTAAAAACGGGTCTGAATATATGTAATTATAAAAAAATGCACTTAGAAATACTTATAATTTGGCTTTCCTTGTCATTACAAATGGAGGAAATAACATGAGTTATATTGATTAGGAATCAATATTTTTGTTTTATTTCTTACTAACTGATTTATAAAAAAACTATTAGGAATGTAAACTATAAAGGCAATATACAATAAAACTAAATAATAACTATAAGCACTTAAAATGTATCGTTCATTATCCAGTGTTACAAAGTCATCAATTTTTTTTTCCTTGTTGCTTAGAGACAAAAACCGCTTGATCATCATTGCCTTAACAAAATCATCAAGATATGATTTGTTAGGTTTAGCAATGATGAAGTAATGATAAACTATGTTCATTACACCTTACACATGATTCAAGAGCTCGTTAGAGGCACTAGAATCAATTTAAGGTGAAACAGAGAAGAGCACATTAAGTTTGTAGCTGATATGCCAAAAGCCAGTGTATTAATTCCTCCTTTGAAAAATGTCAATGTTACTAAAATATATCTATTTACACATTACAAAACTATATGAACTTTTAAAAATAAAAACATATAAAATTACAGAAAAACGTTATGAATAATACAGAACATTTCAGAATAAATTAAGGCAATGATGACGGAGAGGTTTTTCACCTTTAACAAGAGAAAAATACAAAATTGGTCTTAAATGGTGTACAGATGCTAAACTTGTATGAGCCTGAACTATATGCCATGCAAAACCTTGAAATATACGTTTTTGTAGGAATCTACATTTATGATGTTTGGAACAATGTTGAAACCACATCAACTATCTGCAAAGGGTTAAATCGAAAATTAAATCAATGAATGTGTGTATTTTTATGAATTGCTAATATAAAATCAAATAGGATTTAGCTTAATGTTTTGATAGCTAAATGAATGTGTGTGCAATTTTTGTTAAAATAATTTACCTTACAGCTGTTTTGCTGATCCAAGCTTTATCAAATTCAAAACAAACACTTACACACATACACACAAATCTCACTGACATTGGTTTTTGTGGAAAATTATGTTTGTATTATTTCAATGACAAGGGTATATATATATATATATATATATATATATATATATATATATATATATATATAAACCAATGTATATACAAACCATTTGACAATGACTGAATAGTATCCAAAATGGCCATCATGAACAAGACAAAGAAGAAGTTGGCAGACCAATTAAGTAATATAAAATTAATTGTATTTTCATTCATTTGGTGATGGAAGTTTGCACAAGTGTAGCACATTTAATTGAACATGGGGATACCATAGAGTATAGCACAAACTATCATTTTGTCAAAAATTCAGAAAAATATTTTTTTCTTCATTATATTTTTTTTTAATTTATAGATAAATAATGATTAGGATAAAAACAAATATTTACAACATGAATGTGCCTAAATAATAATGAATGAATACCTTACAGCTTAATGTTTTGATCAGAGCTGTATGTGATCGGCATTGTGTTATGTTGAGCAAAAGGTGAAAGCTACGGCTATTGACTCTGTGCATCTTAGAAGATGGTGTGACAGAGCTGCTAAAAAATAAGGCTCTATTTTAAAACAAAAGACAATGACAATTTAAACAAAAATTTAATTCTTTTTAAATTTTATTTTAGTAATATTAGCCTAAACAAGTATGTACTGTATTATTATTTAAACTTATTTCATACTCATTAAAAATTTATTTACACCCTGCTCTGTGTTTTGTTCTTATTTCGATATAATCCGAGTTTGTTGCAATTTGATGTGACCTCAACCCCAGTTAGCTCGAATTACTGGGACTCAACTGTATTCATAATTAGGAAAACAAGAATTCCCCGAAACACAAAACTAAGATTGTAATAAAGCCAGTTATGTTCATTCACCCGGAGCCTTAACACAAAGATCTACAAGAAAACACGCCTCAAAGCCTGCCAAGCAGACACCACTCTACCCGGGGAAAACTCTACCAATCTTCCATATCATGCTAAAAAACTCCTTAGGACGCCACTCCTAACAGAGCTTTCAATACTATTCACTGACACATACTTACACAACAGTCCCAGATACAATGTGCTGCAGGGCAAGCTTCCAATCTCCCCAAGAAACCAGCTCAATCCTGATTGGCTCCTACCTCACCTAATGTTTTCATTTCACCTCAGGGGACAATGAAAATTCACACTTTCATTTATGACCCCCAGATCAAAATATATATAAATACAGCAAAGTACCTGCCAAAATGACACAGAACCCTTTGGACTCTCTTCGAGGACACTTTAATTCAGAATCTCTCGGACCCTCTCCGAGCACACAACTGATTCAGATCTCAACCATTCCAGCCCTTCTCGGACTCTTCTTCTCGCCATTCTTAGCCGACTTCAGCAACATGACACAATCACACATCAACACTGCCTGGTGAAAGAGGGAGTTATTTTTCAAAGGAACTGGCATCTCAATTCTATCTTCAACTACCATTGCTTCAAGTCGTCTCCCGGCAGGGAAGGCAAATTGGGGTTACACCCAATGAACCATTCAGCAAGCCGCCTCCTGGCAGGGAAGGCAAATTAGATTAACACCTGGTGGCCTAGTCTCGTAACCAAACGTTCCTCTCCCCGACAAGCCTTACACCCTGGTATCCAATTTTCAGGATCAGTACCACCTATCTTTCCTTTTAACCTCATATCACCATTTGCCGCAAAGCCAATCTGGGCCTGGTGTAATATACATCTCAGCGACTATGCTTTCCTGAACCCTACACTCCAGCCTATGCCAATGTACTGGTTGAGCCCTCTGAGGTATTAAATCAGTATTAGTTACAACCCTCTGAGGTTAATGACTGTCATCGATGTACCATAAGGGTAATATAATAAACATAACTAGATTTATTAAAGTTTTAGTTTTGTGTGGTTCGAAATCCTTGTTTTCCTCCTTTTCAATATTGTCATAGTGATCCTTGGACATTTCATCTTGGTATTCATAATTGTTTGTATGATTATTCTAAAAGAACACATTATTTGTAATAAAAATTGTTAAAATATCACCATCCATTTAGAAGATATATGGTATTTAGTGAAAGTCTACTGACCTTCTATAATAAACCTCAATCTTCCTGGTTAGTCAGTGATAGTTTAGTCCAGTCTCCAAAAGGATGAATCGTAAACATAATCGAGATTATTTAATATTCATTGTATAATGTATGATATTTTACAACGGTTTTTTTTTTTTAATCTATTATTTCAACTTTTATCATTTTCATTGTTTAATTAAGGACATGTTACACTTCATTGTCCATTTAATTTAAATGTGTATTCTATTTTCTAGGTGTACATTTAAAGGATGTGAAAATGTATACAAAACTAATCAATCGCTGAAGAAACATTATAAACATAAACATGAAGGGCTTGACTATAAATGCACAGAATGTAATGCGGCGTTTAAGAAACATAAACAGTTGACTATACATTCCTTTATACATACTGGAACTCCTGATTACAGGTATATCAGTTTCATTGGTGAAACACTTATTTATACTTATAACTATATAATAGTTAAAAGTTATACTATAAACCTATTAACATATAATGTATACACTTTTTTTTAATGAATTTGAAATGCAAGTCCCCCACATACTTTCAAAAATGAAAATAAAAGCATAATAAAGTCAATACTTAATATTTTTTTATTGACAGTAAATTATTGATAAGTATATTCTATGTTTGTCAATATTGAAATATAAATAAGTCAAAACTAACAGAGTACTGGAACTACAAGAGACTACAGATTATATTTTCTAGTATTAAGCTTCGAAAATGTAGAAAATAGTTCGGTTGATAGTTTGTGGTAATTCCTGTTTAATTGATATAGTTGCCTGTCCCGCCAGTCTTTTTGTGTCATAGACGACCTGAGGTATCCCATGATCAACTTAAACTTAAAAAAGCTCTTGTCCTCAGCAGCTTCTGCAAATTAAAATTCAGCAGCAGCGTCAGTAAAATCCTTATGAATAAATTAAATAAGTTTTTTTACTAATTGGCTTTGCAAATGAAGTCAAGAACTTCCGTTGGTGTTGATTTTTGATCACCTGTAGTGTGTACTAGAAGGAGATTTGCGTTTACATGTAGTCAACCAAGCTATTGTTAGGGAAAGACACCTTAGCCACTTGATATTAGTGATAATTTTTAAAAATAGTAAAGTATTTTATGGCTTGATATGAACTCTGCATTTCATCAAATAGGGTTGGAGGGAAATTCCAGATTTATTAATATGTTTGCTAGAAATGAGGGTTTAAAGTTTTTTTTTTTTTTTTGATTAAAATGTCCACCGGAAAAGTTCCAAAGGACTATTGGACAAACAGCACAAAACATTGAAGACATGGAATTGTATATTGATGACTGGTTAGTACATGGGAAAAATTAACAAATTCAAATTTTATAGGGAGTTACAAGTTATCTCTAATTGTAATAGGTGTGATGTAAATAAAACTAAACTGGAATATATAGGTCATGGAAATCTGATCCTACAAATAGGGAGCAACTTGTATCTGTCAACAGTTTGAGATCTGGGTTGATGAAGGTGGAAAATGGGGTACATCAAGGCTCTGTCCTTGGTCCCTTTTTATTTGTACTCTAGTACTCTATATGAATGACCTACCAGGATTTCTACCTTACAAATCAGTCCTTTATGCAGATGATTCAGTACAAACTTAGAAAGATATAAAAGCAATGAACAACACTATATTAGAAAGATCTGCACTCTGGTTTACTCACACACTTAAGCTTAATATTAATAAAACAGAGCAACTTCTCTTCTCTATGAACAAGTTGGAAAACAATCAGGAAAATGATCCAGTTAAATTACTAGGTATACTTCTGGATAGGACGTTGAATTGAGATCATCCTACAAACTATTTGTGTTCCAAACTATCTAGGATAATTTTTTTATTACAAACACTCAAAACATGTTTAAGTAAGAACGTTTTGTTAATGTCATATTATGATTGTTTTAATTCTCACTTAAATTATGGTCTAATACTGTGGATATATTTTTACAATGGAAAAAGAGTTTTTCTCTGGTAAAAGAGAGCCTTGCGCACAATGTTAGGGGTTTATTAAATTTGTTTCCTGTAAAAAGCTTTTCATTGAATTGTGACCTTAGAAAAAACTTGGCATGAATTTCCTAAGACATCTTTAATAACAGCATGTATATTTTGGATGTTATTTATTTTTTTATCAGATATTATGAAGCTTGTCTAATGATATATTAATGATAGAGAAAAGTTTTGCAGAATTATAAGATATATTTTGTCGATTTGAACTACCAGAAGTGACAGTTACAGACAATTAACCAAAATTTATTAATTTCAATAGAGATTATTGTACAAGTGCCAAGTAATGACATTAAGCTTCACTTCAATGGTGAAGTTGAAAAACAAAATATAGTAGAACCCCTCTAATCCGTCACCTTCGGGACTGGTGGCAAGGTCGGAACGCAAAAAAGATCGGATTATCCGAAAAAGTCAATATTTATTACATATTATATAAAGAGATTTTTTTTAAGTGAAATAAGTGATATATAAACTTTTAAAAGTCTATATAATAAAGTCTATATATAAACTTTGCAAGTATTATAGCAAATCAATAGAAACAACACGAGAGATGACACACCACTGAAGCGGGATGACACAGCACTGAAGCGGGAAAGCGATAACAAACCGGAAAGAATGGTGCCATACGGGCTGTGGGTCATCGGCAAGTCGGCACAATATCGCGAGTTCGAGCACGGTCGGATTAACCGGAGTAACGGACCACCCGAGGTCGGATTAGAGAGGTTCTACTGTATGTCAATCCTAAAATGTCTAAGCTCAAACAACTGGAGAAGAATTTAATTCAACTCATGGATGTTTTCGTATCATACAACACCACAGTCACTACTGGTGTTACACATGCATCTTTGATGTTTGGTCGAGAGTTACTAATGAAATACCATAATTTCAGACCATAATTTGCATTTGATGAAGAAGCAATGGTTGAAGATCTTGATAACAGACAAAAATGTAAAGAGTATGCAGATTTAAAAAGGAGACTTCTTCATCTTCATGGTGCGTGCATCCAGCCTCAGGTAATGCCGACTGCACGGTGTCTCTCATACACATAGCTAGCCAGCCTCCAGTAGGTGGGATCAGTCAGAATTCGTCCAAGAGTGCAATTAGGTTGGAGTCTTCTCCTCAGCTCATCTCTGACATCCGATCTGATGATACAATCAAGGAGGATGTGTTGTTGGGTTTCTTCTTCTATCTGACATATAAGACACAGGGGCGACTCAGCAAGTTGGAAACGAAAAAGATAGGACTGTGTTACAATATGTCCTGTTCTAGCTCTTGGAGGCGAATGTTGACACGGACCTGGGCAAGTAAAAAGGAGACTAGTTCTGTCCAAATTAGAGATTGGTGAGCAAGTGGTAGTGTGTATATCAAGATCCACAAATAAACCTAAAACACTTCAATCCTTCCCCGTATTTACAGGAAGAAATAGAATCATTGTTACCATTAGATCACCAGATGGAGTTGAGTACAAAAGGAATACTCCAATGTAAAGACGTATTTAAGGATAAAATAAAGCAATAAAGCTTAAAGTTTCAAAATATTTTAATAATAAAATGTGCTACAATTGTTTCACCTTGCAGCATCATCGGGCAACTGATGATACCGATGATGCCATTTGCCCGATGATGCCACAAGGCGAAACAATTGTAGCTCATTTTATTATTAAAATATTTTGAAACTTTAAGCTTTATTGCTTTATTTTATCCTTGAATATGGAGTTTCAACAAGAAATATCTGCTGTTACATTAAAAAAAATTAAAGAAGTATTTGCCTACACATTCAGAATATGATCACCCCCATCAACTCAGAACCTCCATCACCAGAAAATACAGGTAGAAAAGCAGTAGAAGTGTCACCACCTTAAAGGATTCAATGAGAAAGACGCCAGCCTCTTTGGCTAAACGGCTCTGTTTAAACAAAATTATAAGACTAATATAGTGATGTAGTATTTGTATCCATGTTTTAACTAAGAGACAGCTGGGGGAAATAATGTAATAGAGATGTTGTTTAAGTACAATTAATACTTAAACAAGCTATTTAATTATTTACATTAAAATGTTCAATTAGTTTACAGTACCTCACGTCTTGTTTGACAAGACGACAGTATTGCACTTAGAGAGTCGTTGTTTTTAAGAATTGAACCTTTATATAATTCCACTGTGAACATAGTTGCAATATTTTTTATTAAGTAAATTAAGTACATTCTTGCAGTTTTATTTGTAAACAAAATATATTTCTGTTGTAATTAATTCTTTTATAGTAAAAATGCATTGATAAAATGTTTTAAATAACACTGTGTTACTGTTTCAGTTGTAAACAATGTGATAAAAAATGTGAAACAGAACTTCAACTTAAGAGGCATGAAAAAAGAGGGCACAAGGTTTACAATTGTTCTGTTGATAACTGCACAGAAGGACCATTCTTTTTGTGGACACAATATAGGAAGCATATGGCTTTGAAACATAGACCTGGTAATTCTTCTTGAAATAATTTTAAAGAATTAAAGACTAATTTCAATTTCAATAGCATTCTTCATAGATTTTCTCTAAAATAGAGAATGATAAACCTAGAACATGAAAAAAAAATTTTTACTCACAGCACATTGTAGGATCATTCCTAAGAAGGGATCTAGGCTTAACTGTTCTGATGTCCAAATTAAAAATATATCGTCAATATACCTGTACCAACAGAGAGGTTGTTGGGGTTTTTGCTTAAGAAAATTTTCCTCCAATTTTCCCATGTAAAGGTTTGCATAGGATCGAGCCATTCTGATACCCATTGCTGTTCCTTTTATTTGTAAAAAGTTCTTGCCTTAGAATTGGAAGTTATTCCATTGAAGAATGAGCTTAGCGAAGTTCATCAAAAAAGAAGTGGTAGGTTTTTTGTTGTGTGTGTGTTTCTTGTGTACTATTAAGTAATACAAAGGACCACTTTCCAAGGTAAGCCTATGTCTCCTATCCATACAAAATCTAAACTAATAGGCTATGTGCCCTATTAAACTCTGACCTAATATTAAAAGTATGATAGGCATAATCTGTAGAATCATCATTGAAAATAACTTTTAATTCAGTTCTTAAGACAGACAAGATACATACTTTTCCCTGTACGAAGGACGAACAATGCATCAATATTTGATGTAACATTACATACTTTGAATATAAAATTTCTCTCCAGTAGTGCAATTAAAGAATCCAGCCTTTTGACTCTTTAAATCAATTGATCCATCTGTATTGATCTTTACGTACTCCTCATACACTTTATTTATCATCACAAGGGCCATCTGCTGAAGGAGACACATCCTTCAGATAAACCACTGGGATCTTCTCAGCATGAAGTAAGAAATACTGATAATGGGGAAGATGGATCTACTTGTATGTGATAAGTGCGAAGTCGAGGAAACAGCACCCTCAAGGGCCCGCTTATAGTGAATACAAGTGTGACAAGCCCAACAAACTAGCTGGATCCTACATCTTTCTTCTTGTATCTTTGGTTAGATCCCTTTCTTTCATTTTCCCTATCAGGTTTTTCTTGACCAACCCTTGTTCTTTTCTGACCCTGACACTATAAGAATATTTAAGGACTAGGGCTTTTTAACAACAAGGAAAAAAAAAGAAAAAAGGAAATAGTGGAGCATGTTGCTTCATTCTGTATGGTGTTATTAAGAGTTCAAGAAAGATATGTTGGAAGTTAAGGACTTGATGTCGACCTCCCTGAACTGTTATGGTATATCAAATGACAAATAATTTTTGTAAATGATAAGATATTGTTATTTGCATAAGATGGTGGATAAAAAGCCCGTGAGGCCTCACTACTAGATGTAATGGCCTCCCCATTACAAAATTTAATAGAACATTACTTACAATAAATACAAAAATGTTTTCTTATTGCAGATTTCATTTGTGACATTTGTAAGCGATCGTTTCCATTTATGTTTCGCCTTCGTATGCATAAAGAATCTCAACATAATGATTCTTTAGTTAAGCCTTGGTCTTGTACATATCCAGACTGTACTCAAACATTCAGGGAAAAGCGATACTTGTCTCAACATGTTCGTCATGTTCATAAAGGCATATGTTTTGCATGCCCACATGAAGGTTGTGAGAAAACATTTCATTGGAAGGTAAGGCATAGAAAGTATACAAAATAAATTTATACTCTATAATTGTTTGTGTTATGGTTATACAGGGGTCATCCAGAAAATAAGAGCCTTTTTCTTTTTCAAAAACAAAATAGGAAATATTTGAAATATTATTCATGTCATAATATATTATTTTCTATCATCAAACAAGTTATACTATTTAGTGACCGTTTTCTCTACTGTCATTAAATATATCGGCCCTTAGTCCATTAAGGTCTCGACTGTATCATAACTGTCCATGCAAACACCACCCCAAAAACACTTTCCTTTTAGTTTCATACGAAAAGGTGAAAATCAGAAAGTGCATAGTCCAGGTTTGAAGTTTGAAGGTTACCTTTCGGTTTTTCATTTCTTGATAATGGAGTTTTGCCAAAAACCTACTGTATGTAGTTTAAAATGTGTTAAAGAAGCAAAAGTTGTTCGTTTAACAGTAATATATAAAAAATTGAAATTTAAACAGTGTTTAACTAATCAACACCTGGGGTTTAATAGTGAGTGTTTGAAGTACGATTTAATCTTAAGAAGTGTAATTCTCCATCTGCGCACAAAGCTGTAGAAAAACATGGATTAAGGAAGAAAGGAAACTTTTTTTTTTCAAATTAGATATTATGTAAGTCATCACTGGAAAGCTTTTTCCTTTTACATCCTTCAATGAATTTAACGCATTTACCAGTGATATTACATAATTGATTTACCTTAAAATAGAATAAACATATAATATAAAAATAATCTTTTTAAACATTTGTCTTAAAATAAGTTTTCAGAACATAAATTCTTTGACCGTGTAGTAAACCTTTCAGACATAAGTTTAAATGCACAAGATATGAAATTATTGGGAAAAGGGTTAAAATATAACCCTCTGTCATTAATAAAAAGTGCTGATATTGAAAACCTTTCTGTTGATATTGAATCTATTTCTGACTTAAGTCCATCTACAAAACGTATGTTATCTAACACAATCTTAGAATCTCTTAATATAATTTCAAAAGACCTAAATCTATTTTTATTAATGGTAAAAAACAATAATCTTATAGTATCTAAAGCAGATAAGGGTAATTTCTCAGTCGTCTTAAAAAATAGTGATTACATATGTAAAGTAGATGACGTATTAACAGATTCTTACTTTGACAGATTAAAAACATCCCTACAGCTCAATTTTCTAAAGATGTTAATTCCTTAATAAACAGTTGTGTAAGTTGATTTTATTTGTGATTAATGAATTTAATAGTTTTTTATCATATACCATGTTTTAAATGAAAGAATTTAGAGTTCAGGCTCCAATCTGTACTCACCAGGCAGACTGCCGTGACACGTGAATGGTAGGATATACTCAGTGAGAATTTTACTCACTCAAATGTTTAAAATTTAACATCTTCTTTTAATTTCAGAAATAGACATGACTGATTATGTTGATGAAGAATTTTGACAATTTTTAACTTACATTCTCTAAAAAATACATTATCAAAAGATTTACAAATTTATATGCTAAGAATAAAATTCAGTCCAAAGTCCTATCACAAATACATCAAAGTTACAATGTTTTTTACTCACATTTCAGGTCCAAAAATATTAATAATCACATCACTACTTTTACAAGAACATAATTGTTTAAAGGTTTTTAATTATAAACTTTTTTAAAACGCGCCATGTTAATTTTGGAACAGAGCGATCCGTTGATGCGTCCTACCTCTAAGGAACGCTAAGCTGGAAGCAACCCCTCTCGGTTGTAAAACGGAACGCTCGACTGCTTTGCCTAGCTTGCATTGGTCAATTCCTAGAATTTTGTACTTTTCCGTTTCTAGTGGTAACAGTCGTTTTGACTTGTGAAAACACACGCGCTTTTGTCAATTGTATCATAGAGGGTTGCTACATTACATTCATAATAGCGCTTAATTTAAATTTATTGATTTTTAATTATTTGTTTTAAATGTTTTTTGTTCAAAGTTTTTTATATTTGTTATTAATCATTTCAATTTTTATGTGAACTTCTTAATTATTAATATATGAATCTAATTCCTTAATAACTTAATTTATTACTTATTTGTATTTTATTGGTTGGAGATGTCCCAAGCTTACAGTTGTAACGAAGTTTTTTTAAAAGAGGAAATTAGATATGTAAGAGTTATAAATTTTTGTCCGCCTAGATTGTATGGCCTAATCAAGTTGCATAAACCTTCCATTCCCATTTGCTCTGTTGTAACATTTACTAATCCACCTACTTTCAAACTTACCCAAAAAGCTAATAGTATTTTAAATAATGTAGCTCGTTTTAATTCTGAGCATAGTATTAAGAATTCTTTAAGTGTAGGGAATAAAATTAAAGATGTACCTACAAATGCTAAATTAGTTTCTTTTGACATTACGAGTTTATTTACTAGTATCCTAACTGTAGAATGTATGGATTCATTCAAAACTTGATGAACATTATGGTACGCAATTAATTAATATTTGAAACATTTGCATAGACAAAAACTATTTTAAACTCGACAACTCTTTTTTACAAATCAGATGGTTTGGCTATGGTTTCTCCATTGTCATCTCTTCTAGCCAATATTTGTATGTCACATTTCAAACAAAATTTGTTTAGTAGCAATAATTCTTTACTTAAAAAGATTATATATTGGTATATTGATTATAAATGTGGATGAAGTTTTATGGTTGTTTATTGGTAGAACTGGGCAGCTAGACTCTCTGTTTGATATCTATAATTCCATTAACAAAAGTATACGATTCATTATTGAAATTGGGGAGAACAATAGTAGTGTCGATTTTCTAGATTTAAACATAAATATAAAAAACTGAAACCATTCATTCAAAATTTACAGAAAACCTACAATATACCGATTCTGTCATACCAGCTAATTCAAACCCCGCCCTATTAGTCATAAACATGCAGCTTTCAATAGTATGATGTATAGACTCAACGATCTCATTATTACCCTCAGATTTCCAAATGAAATAATAGCTGTTAATAATAACAATAATGTAAAATGTAATAAACAATATCTTTATTTAAATGCAAAGCCATAAAGTTCGTTGTAAGTTGTACAACTCTAAATGTAAAAAAGAAAATGACAAATGTTGCAGAGTTCAATTTTTCGGTAAGATCTGTAATTTAATAACTAACAGAAGTAAATACAAGCCTGCTTTTTATTGTTCTAATAATGTAGGAAAATTTATTGTCAATAAAACAGTGGTGTATACAAATTAACTTGTAAGAATTGTGATTGTGAATATATAGGACAGTCAGACAGGTCTTTAAAAATTAGGGTAAAAGAACACATAAGAAGCTGGGAGTATGGGAAATCAGATTCTCATTTTTCAAATCATCTAATTGAAACAGGGCATGATATTTACCCCCGTTTAAATGTTAAAACTTTGCATGTAACACAAAAAAGTAGAAAATTAAATAATTTAGAAAAAATCAAAATTGTAATTCAAATGATTAAATTCTTCCCCATTGCTCAAGTCTGTTTGACTAAACATTCATAATGCTTTTCTTCCCTGTACTTGGTCATTGTCCCTCCATCATCTCTCTCTATCCTAATGCTATTTTTTGCATTTCTTTTTATATAGTGCTTTTTCAAAATTACAAGTGTGTGTGTGTGTGTGTGTGTGTTCTAAGGTGCATAGTTAATTTTTTTATATAATCCTCTTACAATGCTTTCTATTATATGGGCCAGTAAGAACCCATACAAAAATTGATTTAAATGAATACATTTAAAAAAAAATCAACTTCTTAATTTACACTATACTGTAATTGTAAAAGATATTGGACTAGAATTTATACAATGGAACTTTGATAACTCTAACCTCGAAAGCTCGAATTCCTTGATATCTCGAATATTTGCCATTCCCCTTCAATTTACCATAACCCTCTAAATAAAGTTATAAATTATAATAATAATTTTATGCTCATTTCCCTCTATAAGTCAAATATTTTAAAGAAAGAATTTCAATAAGACAAATTTTGTTATTTTTTGGATGTATTGGTTATAGCTAAAGCTCTATAACTCAAACATAGGCGTTCGAAAACCTCTAAGAGTTGAAGTTTTAATAAAATCACACCTATAACTGAAAGTTTTGGCCAGCCGACTTTTGGTAGCCATATTGTGCAAGATGACAAAAGTTTCATGTTAAGATATTAACTTCACCCTCTCCGCGACCTTCCATTTTCCCGCATTTGGGCTCAATACAGCTCTATTGTTCATCCTGTGTGAATGTATGTGTCTACAGTTCTGTATTTTATTAAAATTTTCCTCAAAAACTTAAAGCGAATGTGAAATTTTTTGTGCTGAAATAAATTAGTTTATTACATTAAAACTTTTGTTTTTATTAATTGTGAAATGTTTTGTGCTACAATAATTTATTTATTTATTACGTGGACAGACACATTCCACTGATAAAATGTAACCCAATCCGTTTTGAATAGAACATTACAGTTTCATAAGTTTAAATAGTAGGAATCTGCATTGTTTTACTATATGACCGTTCAAACAGTTTATCCAATAGTCACTGGAATACATAATCACAATTCACAAATAGTTCTTACTTTACGAACAACCTTTTCAATATCATTATTATTATTATTATTATTATAACTTTTAATGGTAGATTGTTATTGCAGGTTTCTCTTGATCATCATCTCAGAATACATACTGCAAGTAGACAACGTCCTCGTCATCGTAAAAAACCAAAGAAAAGGAAGGATTGTGGGATACCTAAAAAGAGTATTGCAACTAAACTTACTAATGTAATTGTACCTCTCAATATTGAAAAACAATTGCTAGCCAAGGAAACGATTAATTCAGAGGATGATATTTTGATAAATGAATCTACACCAGAAGGATCTAGTTCATCTTGCGAAGAATCAACAAGTAAATGACAAATTGGATCTAGAAGTTGTAAATGAAGATTCATATTTTCAAGATGTAACAAAAGAGAGATTTTCTGATGGAATTAGTATTTCATCTAATTTTAATGATGCGAAGAATCTAAGATTACAGATAAATAGAGATATGTGTTAAAGCCATTGTTTAAAGGTCAATTTTTCCTTTCATTTTTGTCAAGTAGGAAATACTTGCAAGTTAAATACATAATGATTAAAACTAGAATTTGTTAATGTGAGCAAATTAATGGAAATTAAAGTGATACTGTATAATACTGAAATTTTGTGCTTAATGTTGTTTTATAGAAATAAAACAGTTACCAATATTTAGTTGTTGTATATAGTTAGTTCGAGAATCCATACAAGGATAATCAGACAAGAATAGGCTCAAGTTTAATATGCATATTTGCCTATGAGTCAATCATGTGTTCCATTCTTGACTTGTTGCTTCTCTACATGTTCGTTGCTGCTAAATACATAATTACTTACTCTAAGGAGTTTTGTGAAAATCTTAAAGTATAAGTTTTATGTCTTTCATTTTACAAGTACAATTTTGTTTAATTTCCAGGTATAAACTGTCCAACTAACGACCACATCACTCTGGCCATAACACCTCATCTCCTTGCCATTTCCAAAACTGTCAAAGGTATGAATTCTTACACTACTCTTCTTGTGTAACATTAATAGATAGATAATAATTACAATTAACAGAATACACGTATAATCTAAAAATGAGTAATGTGTACTACGAACATAACTAACATTCTTGGGTGTTTGGATAAAAAATATTGTTTTGGCTTGTGCCTAACTCAAACTCCAGTCCTTCAGCTTTCTATCTTCCCAATAGAGTTGTGTGATATATCGTAAAATTATTCAGTTTTCATTTCATTTTGGGCAGTGGAAGATTATATTCTTTAATTTTAGCTTTTGAATCTGTTAACTGATTTGCAGTGGTTGTGAACGGTTTTTAATATTGTTAATAGAGAATGATAAGATATAAACTTTTTTTTTTTTATTTACAAGCTCTTAAAGACTTACAAAGTGTAAGTGACATAAACTTGTCCATCCAAGTTTTAAATTTACTGGAGTGCAGCACTAAACCAAATGAAGGTGAAGGTGTATGTTTATATTCATAAAATAAACCCCAAAATCTGTATATTTTCTTATTCAGTAAAAAATGTTACATTATATGTAATAGAACTAAAGTGATATACAATTTTAAGGTGATGATGGTATAACAAAGTAAAAACAACAAAAATCAATTTATTTTTGTTTTAAAAATTAAAAACATTAATTTTTTTTCTTTTCTTTTTGTATCATCTTATTTCCTAAGTCATTCTGGTACAATAAAGTGCCACCATGATATGTTACCTTTAAATTTTTTTGATGTAATTTGAAATATATGATTACAAAATATTTAAAATGGCCTGGCAGTAATAAGTTTCAATATTTGGGCAGTTAGAGGGTTAAACGTTACTCTCACTTGTAACCTGAAAAGGTATTGATAGAGTATTTGTATATCAACAGAACTAATTAAATAGAGAGAGATGCAACAAAATGTATTTCATAAATTCAACAAAGGCAATACATCTCCAAGTTTATCGATATAATAATCAGGAACATAATTCTGAAATGTTGGATCTGATGACATCTTCCATTGTTGTACTTTTTCCAATGTATCATGTCCAGTCAATACAAGAAGGGTTGTATAGCCGCAACGTTTGCCAAGAACTATATCTGTACTGCATCTGAATATCATCATAAAATATAAATTATAAAGAATATAGTTATTTGCTACCTTGAAAGTAGGTTCGAATTTAAATGATTTATCAACATTTTTCGGCCCTAAAAAATAAAAACTCTAAATAAATAATACTTCTCTATAAATTTGTAAAGTTGGTTTTATATTATTAATTTTCGTATAAACTACCTAAATGAAATATTCTTTTGATATTAAAATCAAACAATTAACTTTATTGTTATACTTTTGTTTCACATATGGTTGGCAGTGTACGAAATGCATTGACTGTGCAAATCAAATGAGAATTTCCGCTCTAGCCATAATTAAATGGTAGGATTGCCACACAAACTTATAACAGCCATTCGGAAAATAAAGTTCCATTTTGTTATAAAAAAGACAACACAATTGATGATTTTTTATACACAAATTAAAAGTACAACTCTTAGCTATTTTTCTACATAATTTCCTGCTAGATTAAGTTTCTACATGCAGAAAATGTTTGCTGACTATAGAGGTTTTCGTGGCTAGCTCGTATGGGCCCACTCATTTTTTGACTCCACACTGACATACGATAACCCGTCACAATATGACAAATAAAATCATCATCTTCCGCATTATAGCATATAAGGAAAGTTAGTGCCTCGGCCATCCTCTTGGTTTTGTGATCATCAGTTAGAATTTTGAGCACCTAGCACACAAAAGGCTTGTTACCAACTTGATCTATTACCACTTCAATCAAAACTGTTTATGATACTTGACGGAGAAGTCCAATACTTCTGATTTTCTGATTCACCTTTTCGAATAAAATTTATCTCTCACAACAGTTGGTCTTCAACTTGTCATGGATGATAAATGCATACATCCAGGAACAAACACCAGCATTTTCTACCAGAACTATCACTTGTAATGTTCTTTCAATACATTGCACAAAGTTTGCGTGCTGAACAGTTCTTTACCCACAGAAAACTAATAAAACATCACATACACTTCACAATTGACACGATTCAATGGTATCGGCCATTTTTAATAACAATATAGGCGCAAGAACAGGCTGAATGACCTTCTTAGTAACACTACCTCAGTCATGCTACACAGCTGTGCAAAGATCATGCCAATACCCCCTCCTCTACACACTAAACAGAAATGGAACTTAATTTCCGAATAACCCTCGTACACATTCATTTTTGAAGGACAGATCTTTTTAATTAAGTTTATTTAATTATTCATTTTAGAGTAATTTTATTTTTCTGAAGAAAAAAAGACACCTAAAGATAGGTACTTACTTGTCCCCAATCATTAAAGTTGTTTTAGGATTCACATTGTATTTCTCAGCTAAAGTCTTTTGAGTAAATGTTTCAGGTTTACCAAGTATCAAAGGTTTCCTACGAGAACTTGTTTCTATTGCAGCCACCATACAGCCAGCTCCTATAGAAGAAATAAATAAAATAGGCCTAATATTATTTTATTTCCTTCATAACTTTTGTATATACGTGGATAAAACTAACATATGCAGAAAAACTGGGAGACCACTATTTTTAAATCACTAGTGACTAATAAAGTTTTTACTATGGAAGTTTATGTTGGTTAATAGTTGAAAAACTGAGGATGACG
The DNA here is from genome assembly GCA_963513935.1 of Aphrophora alni. Lineage (NCBI taxonomy): Eukaryota > Metazoa > Arthropoda > Insecta > Hemiptera > Aphrophoridae > Aphrophora > Aphrophora alni. The sequence goes on along the minus strand of OY740769.1, from coordinate 6,950,023 downwards.
TGGCAATTTTATATGTATACTAGGTAAGACCACTTGATCTACCAATAATATTTAACATTTCTTACAAGGCCGAAGAGACTATCTATTGTTTATTACATTTACAAGATTTGCTTGCATTATATTGTATGGGACAAAGTACTTGTAAAATCAACTTGTTTTTATTATTAAAATTTACGATTATATAATCAACATGAGATATTACATGAAATTTAAGTTGTGTTGTTCGGTTTTAAAACAGTATCATCAACTTTTACAATCAAGCATGTTTAATTTCTTGCTTTTGTTAGGGACAACAAATAATTCAAGGGTTATCTGTAACATGGCTGCAGTTAATATTATATTCACAACCAATATTTTTCTAGTAAGATGTACAAGTCTATAAAGGATGGTGGTTCTATGAATTTTTATTTTTGTATTAGTAATGGAACATGAGTTTTACTTTAATTTTAAAATTTTCATGATCAAATATTTGAAATTTTTGTTAACATGTGAATCTTTATAACTCCAAAACATATAAATTTCATTGAAAATGGTTCGTGTGTTTTGGTTGTAAAGCACTGTACATATGACAGACAAACATTATTTCAAAAACCACTTTTGTTGGACTCTGAGAATGTCAAAATGGATGTTTCCATAAAATAATTGACATATTTTTTTGACCCTTCAGATAACTTTTTCTTTAGATGGATCTGAAGGGTAGGTGGCAACTTAGACAAATCACAGGACTTTGGAAAATTTGTAATAAATAATTAATGAATAACTTCAATTTTCATAAAATAATACACCTCAACAAGACAACATTTCATCTAAGTTATGATTATTAGATGTATATCTAAGTTAGATCTTTGAGCAGTGGCGGCGATAAGAACTCGCGCCCCCCCCCCTGCAAATTTGTTCATCAGGCCCCCTCTCCCAATAATCTTTTCCCGGAAGTTTATCTTTTCACCGGCCAGCGCCGGTGATGAACCGCGACGTATCGATAGCTGCATTACTTATCGGCTGATGGTAAACAATACACATACTTCGTATCATGACATTAAATAATAAATACTGCTCTCTAAAAAATAATGGTTATTGCCGTTTTGGATGCACGATGCGCAATCTTGTCTGAAGACATTTCACATTATTTTAGTAATTTCTTGACAATACTCATAAAAATATTGTTATGATAGGGGGGGGCCGTGTGGCAGGGCCTGTCGCGGATCCGGATCCCGGTAAAATTTCCCGAAAAATCCCGGTCAAGGCTCGCGGGCCCGCTATCGCCGCCACTGTCTTTGAGAAGACAAATTAGTCTTTGAAACATCATTTGGGGATGTTTTCTCATTGTTGTAGAAATTTTAATTATTAAATAAAGTGTTTTTTCTTTAAATTATTCAGTAAAAATATTCTATTATGTTTTGTAATTTCACCTGGTAAAATAACTCTTTTGTCCGGTATCATTTTCCTTCGATCAGTATTTGTGGCAATGAAGATACAATTAGGATTATTTAAATATGTGCAAGCTTTTGTTATTTTGATAAGGCTGATATGCACATCATAAGCAACAATAACAGCACCCACGTCTGGTTCTAAAGAAAGTTTTAACTTTTCCACATTTGAATGTTCATTACCCATACGATCAGGCTGTAACACAAAGGTAAAAGATCAGTAACATTCGGAAGGACTGAAAATATATAATGCTTATTTAATATAAAATAATATTATTAAGATGAAATGATGTTTCCTTAAATTGGAGCACTCTGCCAGCGTACATAAATCAATAACAAAGTTATAGTTTTTATTTATATTTTAGAAATTCACACTTTGATTTGAGATATTGGAAGTAAAAGGTAATAAGAAGAGCTTGAATACAAACTTAATGCGCTATTAGAAATTACTCTATGTAAAATTGGTTACTAAGGAAACAAAGTTTGTTATCTCTCTAGATATCCTAACCTCAAAACCATGGTTACCTAAAAAGATTATAACAAATTAACAACTTAGCTTTTTCTTCATTCGTGATAAAACTACGTCGTGAAAAAAATTATCTTGGTCAGATGACAACTCTTTCAAATTTGAACATTTCATAATAATGGTTGAAATGATTACCAGTTGCATGGAACGTAATCTTTTTATTGTTTGATAACTTTATCATCATCATTTTTAAGAATAATTTGTAGTGTTTCTAATTATTGCTTATATTGTAATACATTTCAGTAAGAAAAAAACTGAAGTTCCAATTATAACTACGAATTTATAATTGCATTGTAAATTTTATTATAGTTTATACAATTAAAATGAATCATTACCTACCCCAACACCAAAGTTTTTTATTCCAGCTTCGTCAAGTTCTTTTGCAATTGCTTGTGAACCAACAATGTAAGCTTTCTTATTAAATTTTTGTTGTTTCAAATAACTGGCAGCTAGAAACCCTGGAGCAATAATTTCATCCTGTAAAAGTTATTATTTTATAGTGTAGAACATTACAATTTCTGTGTCAAGCATTATTGATATAGGTTCAGTATATTTTGATAAAATATTAAACAAACGCAACAAGCTTTTTTTAATCTAAATCAAGTGATTATCACAGATAAATATTTTCTAAAATCGGAGATAGTAATTTTTTCTACTAAAAATCAGGGAAATAAAAGTTTTCTTTTTTTACTAATATATTATTTCCTCATTCTAATTTAAAAGTATATTATTGGATATGGCAAGACAAAAATTTCTTACAGTACCTCCAACTAAAAAAAAAACTTTTATCTGAAGGAATCTTATGAGCGAATAAAAAATATTTTAACATATATTTATCTATTTAGAAACTAGTGACAACATATACCAATTTTTTTTTTTTTAAGTTGGTTCTTCGATACAAATGGTGTCACATGTATAAAATCTTCTTTTTTTAAATATAAAATGTTAAATATATAATATATATCTTCTAAATATATTATTGCTAGTGTACAGATACATATAACCTAATTACATGATTATCCTGTGATTTCTTTCCTTAAATTTCCAATTGCAGATGTTTCCTTGAAATTTTTGCCTTTCCAGTACATATTTTGAGCCATGTTGAAGATAACAGAGGAAATGTATTTTTGTGTCGTTTTTAAAAGCTTTCCTGATAACTCAACCTTTTTTCCCCCTATTGATTAGATTATATACCATAACATTGGGTTTACATTGATGATTTTCATCTAGTTATATCTAATCAACAACAGTCCCAGATATTTAAAAAAATTTAAACCTTTCATCATGGCCAAAAAATGACTATGTAAATATCAACCCAGTTTCGTGATATTTAGTGAAAAAAATGTTCAGTGAAAACTGGGTTGAAAAAAACACACACATGCAAGCAAATAAAAAAAATTCTTAATAGTCCTTTTTCTTGTAAAAGAATGTCATAACAATGTATACCTTAGTAGCAGGAAATCCCAAACTACTGCATTTCTGAACATACTCCTCTCGTGTTTTTGTACTGTTGTTTGTAAGGTAATAAATCTTTTTCCCAATTTCCTTGAACTTGTTTATCACCTCTGGAGACCCTGGAAGAACGTTATTTTCCAACCATAGAACACCTGCAATAAATTGTCTCAGTAATTGTTTTTAAATAAAATAGAAGTTGCTAAGTATATCAAGATATTATTTTTAATGATTAACTCGATCTTTTAACCTGTCAGCCAGAATAAATATGAGGTTAATTCGGCTGAAAATGGTCATATTTTTTAACAAATGAGACCTTATAGCAATGAAAATGATTCTTAGGCTAGAAATAAAGATTCTGAGAGTGATAATAGTAGTAACATAACAGGGCATTGTGCGTAATAGACATCTCTCTTTATATAGGGAAGATTTTGTTTTTGTGTTTTAAGGCAATAAACCATTTCAGTCAGTACTTTATAGGGAAGAAAGATCTATTTTCATGTCATCGGTGTGAGGTTGGAGAAACATCTGAGCATTTTGTTTATCGTCTATAGTAGAATGAGATATGAAGAACTCGGAGTGGACATCTTAAGTGTTAAAGACTTGCAAGAAATCTCAAAAACATGTAGTGTGCGATTGAATGAGGTTTTGTGGGTAAAAAGAATCCATGAGACCTTACTATCAGGACCTAATGTCCTCTCCATTACAGAATAGAATAGAAAGTGTCAACATTCTGAACAGTGGTTGAATATTGTTTACTTTAAACATACACAAAAATTGACCCAGATAATAAGATAATAGAAATTAGTAGCATTCGTTGCCCACTTTGTGTCAACCTTGACTTTAATATTTATGTGTAGATTTGCCAAGCTGTACAAAATATGGTACAAGTGAAACCTTCCCATAAAAAGAAAGTAGTTACAAATAATAAAACTTAACTTACTGCTTCAGGTAGGCCTATCCCATAAAATTGCAAAAAATATACCTACATTTGGGCATAATTATTGGTCTGTCCTTTTCATGGTTTTAGTACACTCTTTCCCAAGCTGGGGAAGGACAAGCATAGGCCAGAATCCTGCCGACCTATTAGTTTGCTGAATACAATGAGCAAGGTCTTTGAGAAGATCTTGCTCAAACGTATCAACAAACATATACACACACACACTACATCTTGAGGCCGGAGCAATTCGGTTTCAGAACCAAACACTCCACAACACTTCAACTACTGAGAGTTGTTGAATACGCTACCAGGGGTTTCAATGATAATCAATCTACTGGGTCAGTCTTTTTGGACATTGAAAAGGCCTTTGATAGGGTTTGGCACAGTGGTCTCATAGACAAACTTAGGCAATACAACTTCCCAGACGGGCTAATACACCTCATTAGGTCTTACCTAGCAGACCGCAAGTTCAAGGTTGATGTAGACTAAACAACATCCACAAAGAGGACAATACAAGCTGGCATACCTCAAGGTTCGCTCATCGGGCCCGTATTGTTCAATATCTACATCAACGACATTCCAACACTTGATAACACAAATGTGGCTATATATGCTGATGACACCGCGATATCCGCACAGTCATGGCAACCATGTATGATCTACAGTAGGTTACAAACTTCACTAAACAATATAGAGCCTGGAGAGTAAAGGTAAATGTGTCCAAGTGCCAGGCGCTTTTGCTCTCTAAAAGAAACTCACACACCATTAATACTTCTTTACGCTTATTCAATGAAGACATACACTGGCATGGTCAGGTCAAGTACCTCGGGGTCATCCTAGATAGGAAACTGACTTGGTCTGCCCACATATCCGACACAATTAAAAGAGCAAACATGACACTGTCACAACTATATCCATTGCTCAATAAAACAAGTTCTCTTGAATTGAGAACAGCCACCACAATCTATTTATCTATACTTAGAAGCGTCATCACCTATGCAGCGCCCATCTGGGGACACACACATGCACCGGCTACAGATATTCCAAAACAAGGTTTTGAGAATAATCACTAAAGCACCAATGTGCACCAGAGTTAGGACCTTACATAAAGACTTAAATGTGCCGTTCATCAAACAACACATTCAACGATTATCAGCTAATCTCTACAAGGGGGCATATGCACACCCAACATCAACGCTAATCTCTTCACTAGGTACATACGACACAACATTTGACAAACACAGACGGCCGCTGTCCTTATTCGCACGACCGACCTTGATCTCTCATTTGGGCCTATAAAGCCATGCATAGCCTACTACATACCTAAATTTCACCTCTTTGTTTTCTAGCTCTGTTTCAGACCAAAGGGTGCACCGCAGCGGCATGAGCCAAGCTGTCACCACCAGGATGCAGTTGCATGCAGTCTAATCTTGCACGCTTATTTCAGTATCGAGTAGGCAGCAGAAGAAGATGTAGTTCAAGCTCCTCCAATAAATTCACTAACAAGGTATTTGTAAGGTAACTCCCATCCTTCACCTTGCACCCAGACGTTCGAGGACAGCTTACAGATTTGTTTTACAAAAGTTATTATACTGTCGTTATATTTAGGCCAGCCTAATGATGGGTTAGAATATTAGTGCAACCAAAATATATATTCTTCCATAATAAGATGTACAAATTCGAAAAGAGAGATTCAAATTCCGCTAGGTACTCTTTTACTAAAAGAGAGCATTATCCCATGTGAAATAAAAGATTCTATTAGGTTATTTTTATTCAGTAAAAACAGTTTTATCAAATTCCAATTTATAAGCTAAAAAGACAGATACTTAATATAAGTTTCATGGAAGTTTTTTATTACTATGGGCCTCAAAACCATAAATTTGAGGCTCATCAAACTGCTACACTGAATTAAGATTTGGAACTTGTGAATTCTTTTTGAATATTTCAGTTACATACATAATGGAAAATGTGGTAAAAATTATTTTTTTTAATAGAGATTTTTGGACATTGAATTCAAGAGTCACAAGAGACGTACTGGCTTCTTTTATACGATTTATACTATTGACCGATGGTACTTGGTAGAACTCCATTTTAATGAAAAACAAACACAATATTTAGTAAATTCTACAATTGTAGAATTTACTAAATATTGTGTTTGTTTTTCATTTTTTCATTAGTCACAAGAGACATTTCCTTCTTCAAATTGTATGACAAAAGAAACATGACATCATTTATAATTCACAGGCCAAGGAAAACAATTAATTAATTTCTAACAATTGTGTCAAAATTCTTTTATTTTTCGTTTTTATGGAGATCCTCAACAATTTGTTTTTGAAAACAATTTGTAAAGAATACTTTATAATTTTGTTGTTAGAGATCAGCACCTCCTGGTACTACAAACATCAAGGTTAGTAAAAATTAGTGTAGGTTGCAGCACACTACGGAACATAAATCAACAAAATGTGTTTCTCACTAAGAGAAAGTCGATAACTAAAATAATAGATTTATTTATCTAAATTTTCTATTCTCGTAGTTTGAACAAATGACGCTAGGTTGTACTATCTGGAATAATGTAAATTTATTTCTCAGTGAGGCGGCATGTAATTTTTTTTTTTAATTTCACAGGATAGGTGGAAAATCTTCAAAAGACAAAGGGATAAATCCGCTCTTCCCAATAGTGTGAGTTTATTACATACAGATTTAGTAGTTTTTACTCTGGTGCAAATTTAATTTAACTCTGGTGGTAGTAATTTAACTGGTGCAAAATTTGTTAAAAATAATTGTAGATTTAATTTAATTACTACACTGTTTTCTTGAAACTGTATAGTTTATAACAATGATACTAAACCCTAAGGAAATGAATTTAAAATTGACAATTTCTTTTAGAAACAAAATAAAAATATGAGTACTGTTATTGCAATTTAAAACTTTGAATTTAAGTGTTAGTCAAATATTAAAGTATTATTTAATCATTACAAAATTAAAAATTCAGGTCAGTTATAAAGTAATATTTTACCAAAACTGAGGTAACCTAAAAACCAAAGGCTAGATATTTAGTAAAAATAAATTAGTTGATAAAATTAGCATTTTTTACATTTGTTCTCTCTTGTCTATGCTTGCACCATTCAAATTTTAATTAAATTTACCACAAATAAATTGAAGCAGGCCTTAGGTTTAATTAAAGTTAAAATTTTATAAAATAAATAATGATATTCAAAATAATTTTACCAAAATCCTAGTAAATCGAATTTGGATTTAGGCACAATTGAGATAAACAAGTTATTTATGATTAATATTGATTTAAACACTGTGAAGTAGTATCAGTTACTTCTTATAATATAAGTTCTTCCAGCCAAAAGGTGTTTCAAGTTAGATAACCAACAAAATCGGTTCATTCATTCCACGTAACCTAAACTAATCAGTGTTTATAAAATTAATTATACAAGTTGTGAATGTATAACCCTAGCCTTGCTTTGCTCATGCCATAACTCATTATGCGGGCGGCATCATATATGATTGAAATGTCAGCTGTAAGATTTACGTATTTTTTGTCAATCAATCCTAAACTGTAATTAATTTACTTTTACATGCAGTTACATGATAAAATCAATCTACCTGTTTAGACTGTAGAGCCACAGTTTGGAATACAGATGGAAAAGTACTTTTTCCAAATTAATTATGAAGTTCAGAGTAAAGTATTTCAAAAACCACTTTTATGGATTAAAGTGTCTCAAAACAGTTCAGTGAAAAACTTAATTGATTTTTTTTTTGTTTAATCACAAATGAACTTTTTCTATTCATATGTGAGCTAGTAACAAGAACCTGATGGAAATATTTCTGCTAAATTAATGTTACAACTAAATTCTTAAATAATTTTAAAGCTATTTAATTACTACCTGTACTTACAATCACAATCAGTAACAATTGTATTAAAAGAGTCTAAAAATGTTTTGAACTTATCTTTACTAACGCTTTTTAGCGGAATTAAAGACATTGTGAAAAGTAATTTATAAATAGATTATTTTATGTTTCATTTGGACAATTTCACTTTTGGAATTATAATATAATAAACATATAAAAAAAATAACATTATATAATATTGCAGTCATGTCAGTGTAATTTATCAATTTAACAGATAAGATTTAATGGTTAAAATTAATATTTGGATAAACAAGTAGGCCTAATACTCAGTCATCAACCTGTTAATTAAGCTCTGTTATTTAAAATTCATAATTATATAATTTATTCTTATATTATTTATAATTTTAATTTTTTGATTCAGACATTATAATTTTTAAAATATAGAAAACTAATCAATTGAAACCATTTTTGTTTATGGGATTTTCCCCCTTCAATTTAAAAGATTTAAAATCATTAGAAGTAATTATTTTTTTTAAGAAAAAAAAACTATGATGTGTCAAAAACTATGCAACAAATTTTACTACAGTTTTAATGGTTGTACCATTTTTGTGGTACAAGGAGACAATTCAATAAAATTTTCCAGATGTATAAAAAATATAACTGATTTTCAAAGAACCCAAGATTTATACGATTTACACTATTGACCGATGGTACTTGGTAGAACTCCATTTTAATGAAAAACAAACACAATATTTAGTAAATTCTACGATTTATTTGAGTCTTGCCGACCATGGTTTCGCCAACAACGGCATTTACAAGGCAGCTTAACAAAGATGCCTTGTACAAACATTTGTTAAGCTGCCTTGTAAATGCCGTTGTTGGCGAAACCATGGTCGGCAAGACTCAAATAAATCGTAGAATTTACTAAATATTGTGTTTGTTTTTCATTAACCCAAGATTTATTTAATAAATAAGACTAAGATTTCTGCATAACAATCGTAATAAGTGTACAATTGTCATCTCTTTCTGAAAATGTTTTCAAACGATTAAAAATTAGTAAATTTTATTGGTTTTAGGTTTTACAACCTTCGCCGTTTATAATTCATTTTCACTTTTGGTGTGAAATGAACCAAATTTGTGTGAAATGGTTTTTGTTTAAATAACTTTCTTGAATTCGCTTTGGTTTTGGTACACAGTATACCTAATATTGTTATAAATAATTTATTTGATTCAAAAGAAAGCTTTGTATGAAAGAAATCAATAGTCCTATCTTGATTTTGAAGTTATTGGATAACTATCGATATTTCGTTGGTATAGTTTAATCAGACTATTATAATGCTTTGTTGATGGCATTCCGAATATTGATTATTTGAAACAAAGAAGGACAAATTTTTCCTATTTATTTATTACAAGCCTTTTGAACATATTTTTAAAAAACATACTCCACAAAGAATACTATAAGTTAATTACTAAAATTACTAGAATACTAAAATTGTTTACAAAACAACCAACAATTTAAAGAGTTTCATTAATACAAATAAAAAGAAATATGCAGACAAATTCAAAGACATAGGAGTACGAACTATCATGTAATGACTGTCAAAAAAAATGTATAGGACAGAAAGGGAGGTAGTTAACAAAACTGTTTAAACAACACATTCCGTTGGCCAAAAAAAAATGCACATTCAACAAAACCTGAATTCAAATTTGCCAAACACATCATCCAGACCAACCATGAATACTCCAGCATTAAGGATTTCCTAAATATATTACATCAGTGTAAAAAAGAAACTTCATGAATGTGTTGGAACAATTCAAAATATACAAATTTTAAACATGACAATAATATATCTAAATAAATGTTAATTTATTATTTTTTGCATGTGTGACTATTTTAATGTAATGTGCTGTAATTGTTAATCAGTCCTACTCGAACACATCCTTCTCAACTCGAGAATGGCTGAATCAGCTGCCGTTGAACTGTAAGGACAGGATATTTATTCAGGCATTTACCGTCATTTGTTTATATAATAAAAACAAACACTTCAAGAGAATGGATCAGATATTATCATTTGATAACAATAGCGGATATATACTCTCAAAACGTTATTTATTTTTTTATATATGTGAATGATCACCGAATAAACTATATCAATAACACTAGGCCTAGTTTGTAGGCTAATTTAAAAGTGTAGTAGACTATGACAATTTGATGAAGACCTCTACATTTTAAAAAAGATAATAATTTTCACTTTCTTTGCAAGTTATATTTTATCTGTTGTTTGTGAAAACCGCAGACCACCTTATATAAATTTAGTGGTCCCTAAAGCTATCAGAAAATATGCCCTAACAATGATTTACTTTATCACTCTTCTAAACTAAATATTGCGGCAATTGCTGATGTAATGAAGCGCAAATTTTCATCCCCAAAAATAGGCAAATTTTCAAGCCTCTTTTGATTATAAATATTTGTTTTACTTAATTTCAATAAAAAAATAATAATAATATTATTTCTTTGATAAATAACTCAAAAATCATTACATGCAAAAAATGTATATTTTGTACAGACAAAAAATATGCATAGTAGCGGCTACCTAATCAAACTTCTGCAATATTTTTCCAAGAAATTTTGTATTCTTTTTCTGTTTAAAACTACTGTAAAAATTCATTATTGGGCTTAATGAATACTAGACCAGGAAGAGATAATACATCTAAACATCATATTTAAAAAAAAAAAATTTATATGCATTTGATCTTGTTTGACAGAAAAATGTATCATTTTTCATTTTAAATTATGATTGCCTAACTACTCTGAAAAGCGTGAACTAATAAAAAAATCTAAAAATTGGGTACCACCTTTTGTAAACCAAAAATTAAAAATATTTTGTAAATGACATTTCTAGTTATACTGATCTCAGTTACAATCTCCTTCAGTGTTCTTACAAAGATCATCCCTTTGGTCATGTAATTAGTGAAAAATTAAGTTTCATAACAAAATTTTGAAACCATAATTAAAACTAGTTTTGTAAATAACCAAGTCATTTCCAATTTGTCACCAGTTTTTACTTACCGTATAACATTTCAATTCTCTAACAAACTTGTTTAGTCTTCCTACATATGTATAATTTTTTTACGACCATTAAAAAAACAAACACAATATATTTTTAACAAACTTAACATTTATTTATTTTTCAACATAATTTATAATTGTGTAGCTAAAATAACATTCCTAAAAAAAAAAAATGCAAAAATTATTGTACCTTAAAGTTTTGTTATATACTCTAAATATGTGATACTGAATAAAATTGTGTTTACATTTTATACAAAATACATTGGTGTAAAGTGAATTATAACTTGAAAATTTAAAAATTCACTGTTGATGTAATATTTTCTGCATAAAATAAGAAATGAAATACAAAAATCGTTTTGTTTTCATGACACCATATGTATTAACAATATTTGTTAAAAATCATATATAAAAAATTCTATATATACTACTTTAAATTAACTTGGATAATTAACCTATGGGAAAAATAAAAACAACAAACAATCTCATTCGTCATTAGGTTAAATGGAATATAATTATTTCTATAAAAATAATTGTTTAAAACTCTAAAGGAAAACAACAATATTTACTGTTACAGTTTTCAAACATATTGATGAAGTCCAGAGAAGTTACAATTTATCAAAAATGTGTCAAAGAAAATTGTTTAGGTAAGTTTAAATCTAACCAAAACAGAATTTCATCATATTTTGCTGAAATGTTTAGTTTATTTTGTGGAAAAATATATGAATTACAAAAACTATAACTTCCTTTAAATTACTTGATAATGTTATTTCTGAATAACAAATTGAGTTAATGGTTCAATCATACATTATCACTCAATTGACAATTGTACATTTTTGTACCTTTAATCTTCTAGTATATAATTATTATTTTATAAATAAAAAAGAATAAAAAATTTCATCCATTAATGGAACACTACTGACAAATTTCAAGGTTTTTGCAATTGCTTTATTCGGATATTTTAGATAAAACTCTGTCTCTCTTCAAAAAGGAGAAACATATAATAGAACTAAAGTTCAGGACGTATCTCAAGAGTGCAAAGATCAGTATTATCTTAGTCAAGGTTATACTATCCAGCTCTCAAGGTTACCTGTCAGAACAACTTAGGATGTATCACATGACATTTGAAAACTGAAACTTATGACATTTTTTAATATAACTAATTACTAATAAATATTGATGTAGTATTACAATGTTTTATACCATTCAGAATTATCTCCTATAAATATAAAAGTATAGTAGACTCAAGACTATCCAGCCAGGACTGTGTTGTTAATAAATATTAATTTGGGTTCATAAATTAGTCTATAAAAGATTTAATTTAAAATATGTTTCTATCACAAGACCTTATGAAATACCCACATGTTTTTTGTGTAGTTTTTATATCCTAAGTAATTGCAGATGCTTTTCTTTGCAACTAGGCTAAATATATTGAAACTGCATGAAAGATGCGTACAACTTTTTCACATCTGTCAAGAAAAATACAGTTCAATTATTTTATAGTATTTTATTATAGAAAATATTTAACGTGGTCGGTTGTTTATGATCCGTTTGGCGTGTTCTTATTTTAAATAGTTATTTTAATAACTGTTGGTTAAATATAAGTGAAAAATGTAAAAAAAAATATGTTGTTAATATATGTACATTCTTTAAATAAATGTTCATTTTATTTAACTTTCCTTTTATAATAAGGTCAAGCTTGCTTTGAACACAAATTTGAGTGTAGATTGCAAAGGAAGACACCCACAACATTCGGCAAATCCACTACTAGGCTGTATAGTCACAAGCTCACTATACTTTTTTAAACATAAATTATATTATATACTTAGTAACATTCTAATAATTAAAAATATAAACGTTTGAAACGAGAGCAAACATAAAAGATCAGATTAAACAAAGCCTATAATTATCAGTGGCATAAAAACTGTACGCAAAGCCGCTTGGTTTGAGCATTTCATTGATTTTTGTAAAACTAAATACAGTGAAACTTCCAAATAACGGACACTGCTCGGGCCACATAAAATGTCTGCTATTGGGAAGTGTCCGCTATCAGGAGAGATGCAGTTATATAGGCCGATTGATAATGCAGGATAAACCACCAGAATAGCGTCTTGTTATGATATTGAACATATTCAGAAAATTTAAATGGTGAAACTAAATTATTTGTTCATTTACCTACTATTTAATAAAGCACATTACTTTAATGCATATACGGTCAATAAAAGTGAAATAAACAGAACATTGGTATTTATTCACGATTGTCTACTGTAGTATCTAAGTTTTTACAGTACAGTACAACAGGTATAATGGTTTTAATCTCACAATAAAACACAAATTTGTAAATTAAATAATAATCTTTATTTATTAATCATTTCATACTACAGTACTAAATAAACAAATAGGCTAATTAGGAAAATGTAAATTTTAAAAGGGAGAAAATTAAACCATGTAAGGTTTGTTAAACTTTTGTTTGAGAGACATCACAATACACAACTATACTACACACTGTTCTCACGGGAACTTTATTGCGACTGAATTCTTAAAAAGGACACCAAGGATTGTTGTATAAAAGAAAGCACCATAGTTTCCAGGAAGTCAACTTACCAAACAGACATTGCAATGTATATTTTAAGACATCTAAAATTTTCTAGAAAAGGGTGATATTTTAAGCTTCGCTGTCCACTATTCACAAGTTTCAACTGACCCATTGGGCATCAATTTCATACCCCGTGTCCGTTTTTGGGTAAGTCTGTTATTTATAAACACTAAAAAGTCCAGAAAAGCATGATCCCGGTCGGAGAATACAAAAATGTCAGTTTATTAGAAGTGTCTGTTTAGGGAAGTTTCACTGTACAAACTAACAATATTGTTTAAATATAACAGCATTAAATACATATATTTTGCTTCATGATGTGCATATAGAGATGCATATTAAAATAAAATATACAAATACAATACTATAGGAACAAGTTGTACACTAAAACTGTGTATACAATAATCGTATAGATACAAATAATAATTTACAACATCAATTGACAATCTTCTCTAACATAAGGCTAAATTAAACGATGGACGATTGAAGCATCTAAAGCATAAAGTCCATAAATATTATGGTTGTTTGTAAACTATGATATACGTGGTAAAAGATCTCCAAGCTGTTGGAGATAAAAATCTGGGACTAAATCCAGTTGGTCTTGGTTATTAGATTTCTGCCATTTCTCAACCTCAGATAACTTATTGACACCTGTTAGAACTAGAAGTGTCTGATACCCACATCTTGTCCCTAGGAGAATATCTGTGTTACACCTAAACAAATCAACTTATCTTAAAAAAATAATATAAGGAAACATATTTTATTCTTTGCCAGATAAAGATTTATTCAATATAAATTCCAAAATTTAAAAAAATTTCAAAACATATTTCGTATTACATTATGAATGAATAGTAAATCCTAACTTAGATAAATCTGACTGAAATTAGATAGTCGTGAGCCTAGTGTATTTATGAAATCAAATGTAGAAAAACGTAATACGAACTTAGTATTGAAATATATTAGCTGACACTAACATAAACAATTGTGTAGCTCATAATAAACCGAGAACTGTACAAAAAAAATCATTTGGTAGTTATAATTACGCTACACTTTGTTATACTCATTGGTATAGTAATTCTAAAAATACTAAAACTGGAAGAAGAAAAATCTAATTAAAAATGTGCTATAAAAATATTGGTAACAATGATTGACATATGTTACTGGACTCAAGTAGACCAAAAACAAACAATATAATTAAAGATTTAAGACATGACCCAGTTAGAATATGACGACTCTGTTTTTGGAAAAGAGGTAAAATTGATATTTAAAATAATTCTATTTTAAACAAATGTTAGCCATGTTATGCTTCAGATCACATCTTTTAAGTCCAAAATAAAGTCTTTGTTCACATAAATTCTAGTACCTTATTTTGACAGTGATTAACGTAAGGTTAAATTGCTAACTACCTTGAGTTTGTCTAATCTGTAAAATAGTTGATTTTTTTTCAGTTAAAAAGTTTTAAATTAGTTACTGTAGTTGGAAACTTTACAATTTTTTATGTAATTATTGTTTTTGTTGTCATTAAAGGTGAAACCTAACCTAACCAATACTATCATTATTACATATTATGCAATATGTTGTTATTTATGAATTCTAATACTAATTGGACATTTTTCATCATTTGGTTATATAATACACTTAACTGGAAATAATTACCCTTGGTGCATAATTTAACGAGATCCATGATAACATTTATAAGAAAGTTAATTTTTTTAAGGTTATTCTAAGAACTTACTTTAAATTATTTTTTTAATTTTCCTGAACCATTATCATTATTTTTTTTCTTTCTTTATTTATCATCATAATTTATTTTCGTTTCCTTACATAATTAAACAATTCAACTTTATCAAATATTTATTTACCGTTTTTAGACATCTATGTTTGTCGTAGAATCCTTTGTTTATCAGCAACAACTATTTCACCATTCAGTGGTGCCATTTTCAAGATTGACACAATCTGTACTAAAATTTGGTTTACACTAGACATTACAATTAATTAATACAACATAAAACTTTCATTCCATATTTCTGTACAACAGTACGTCACATAGTTCAAAATGTTTTTTATGTAGGCCTACGTCTATTCGTAGATGTGTCTGTTCCACAACAGGTAGGTTGGCGGAAGTCAGAGATTGTATTACAATTTATTTAAATTTATTTATTTAGGCTTGAATGAATTTTTGAATTGTTTGTATAGAGGTTGTTATTTTTTCAATGTTAATATAAATAGTGCCAAGCTTGAAAATGCTACAGGTGACTGTCGCTGATAAACAAAGGCCTGCTACAAGTATAAAAAAAAACTAAATAAATCATTAATACCAGCATGTCATAAGGTAAAAACTGGAAATTAAGACCATGAATTTCATTTATAGTATATAATGGACCTGCAAATAATGGCAGAGGAGAGGATAACAAAGAAGAATCGGAGGAAGGCTAAGAAGAGGTTTGATGAACTGGAAGAAGGACTCAGAAAGATGGAATCCAGAAGTGAAAACAGCTCGTGAAGAATCGAGAAGAGCAGAGGAAGGTTACATGCATAAGGTAAACTTCTTAATATAAATTTAACAGATTTTTACTTTAGATGAAAACGAAATACAATACATATAATGTCTTGTAACTAAAACTACACTTTTTAAGCATAAATACCCAAATAAATTGAATAACAGCTGTCTGTAAGTCATGTCACATTTATATACTTTTTTTTTTATCAAGACTCCATTTCAGAAATTTACACGAGTTTTTTGCGTGTAATAGGAAGTACTCACCGATCTCCAATCATAATTGTTCTCTTTGGATTAATTGAATTATCCCTTCCTATAACATCTTGAATGTAGGCTTCCGGCTTTCCCATTACAATTGGAGTACGTTCTGCACATGTTTTAATTGCAGCTACAAATGACCCCGTACCTGAACAAATAAATAGGAAAATTAGTCAACAAATTTATTTTTTATATGCCATATTGAGACAATTCAAAATTGAAGGATGGAAATAATCTATGAATAACAAATATTACAGATTTTTCTATCTCTTAATAAAGACATATCTACTGCAAAAAAAAAAAAAAAAATTAAGTACAGTACCCCTCTCTCTTACTTATTTACAATAAAAAGTTATATTTTGATTTAAACTAAAATTATTATATTTTTACCTGGCATAACAAGATTTGAATCAACAGGGAATCTTTCATCAGTATTGGTAGCAATGAATAGAGTATCTTGATTATTCAGATAAGATGCGGCTTTCAACATCTTTGGGAAACTGAAATGTTCATCAAATCCAACGATGACAGCTCCAACTTCAGGATCAAGTTCTACTTCTTCTTTGACAAACTGGATGACATTATTCACAAGGGGATCTGGCTGAAAAGAATATAACTCGACTTTTACTTTTGTCAATGTAAGCAACTACATATAATTTGGGTTTAAACAAATGTATAAAACCCAAATAATAATCTACACATCTACGTAATGTTGATATGATTTAGGAAATTTTCTTATAGGAAAAATAAAAAAGAATTGTATGGTATTTATATAAAGTATCCTCAGTTAAACTTTATCCACAGTTCATGCAGACAATACTAGGTGACGGGAACTGATCTATTATCCAGTACATCGACTTAAGATATTTGAGCAGAGCCCGGATTACAGAGGGATGAAATTATATAATAAACTTTCTGATGATGTTAAAAATATGACTGGAAAAATATTGCTCAAATTATAAAAACAACTCTGTTCAAAAAGAATTTACTACACAATTGGTGAATATTTGGTGGATTTGGACTTTTGTAGGGAACTAAATTCTCTGTGTGGTGGAACGTACTGTTCAAAATAAAAGTTTATACATTTAAAAATTATTTATTGTGTTATGAGATTGTTTGTATAGACTAAATTTTATAGTTTGTAACTAATTATATGCTTTTTTGTGTAACTTTATCTGTAATTTTGATTCCCTCCTCTTCCACATCTCTCTCTCTCATTCTCTTAGAGTGTAGTGACTTTGTTTCTTCTGACCATTTTCCGTTGCTGGACTCTTGTTTCCAAAGAAATTCGTTCTCTAAATTGTTTCCTATCTAGGCAGTCTTCGCCTGTAATTTCAAGTTAGTGGAGTTCTCTAATCTGCTCTACACACCCTCCTTGACTTTTCATGCTTCTTTTTTTTTCTCGAAAATTTGTTTGTTATTGAATACATTATTTATTCCATATAATGAAATTTTTATTATTACAATTATTTATTGATTTGCACACTATCCTCTGCACAACTGGATACACTTGTTTCAGCCCTCAGGAAGTTTCTTAATTCCAGAAGAATACAAATTTTGTGCATGTAGACCTAATCTTACACATAGTCAATAATCTCCTCAGAATTTCTTCCCTTCTAAATATTATTTAAGTGGTTAAGATAATATATGGAGGATGAGGTAGACTATCTCACTTGACTTTCTGCAATGTTTCTTTTGTCAAAGCAGCAATGTGTTCTAAAGGAAATTAAATTAATTTAAATTAATGCTGAGGAATTCTTCTCTTGGAGCTTCACTTACTCTTTTAAAATCATAGAATACTTTTTGGTTCAATCAGAAAATCGAGATAAAGAATTCTTTGTGAATCCCAAAAGAAAGTGGGCATGTTCTGGTCACATAAATTATTACATTTACCAAAAAGTCAAAGTTTATCGTTCACTAGTGAGCTTTTCGAAAATTTTATAAAGTACATGCAAGATTAACAAAAATCACAGCACTTCAGGGGCACTGCTCAACAACTAACCAACTCGTTATTGAGGCTAAATTGAGGCTGTCTAAAACAAGTTACAATATTTCTTACTGGACACGGCCACTTCAAGAAACATTTGATTTGACAACAGTGATCCCCCCCCCCTTTTGTACTCTATGTCTGATGAGTCTGCTAGGCATATCATCCTGGAATGTGAGAGGCTTGAGATTAAAAGAAGAGCCATCTTTAGGGTTCTAAAACCGGGTGATGACTTCGATGCTAGCATAGAATGGAAGCTACTGAGCCTTGTTGAGGGCACAGATATCGGCTTACCTTGCTAGTAGGTCTTTGGGGTGTATAATAAGCTTAGGTTGACGTACAAGGATCTTGAATCCTCATATCCCAAGAATCTAATCTAATCTATCTAACAGTATTTAAACTAAGGAGTGCCCATGGTGGCTGACATGTACTAGAAATGTACAATTCCACTCCCTCAAAACACAAACACAACAGGTGTTTGTAACAAACAAAACAAAAAATGTTTACAATAAAGTTGAATTATTGTACACAGATTTTGTAACAAATTTGAAATGATTACGTGTGTGCAGTAAAAGCAGATATGTAAATTTGAAATACACAAGCCTTCAAAAACAGCCGAATTATTTATTGAATGATCAACTTAATCCAAGTCACATGACACTACGATGAAGTTTTAAGATAAAGATGTATGTCTGGTGTTAAACAGTGTTTATACAATCCGGAACTCAGTGGACCCTGCCAATCAGTAATGCTGTGTTGTAGCCAGTGATTTTATGTCAATGTATATCAATTTAATAATGATCTCTCGAGAGTAAAATAACTGATGATGAAAGCAGCACAAGGTGGACATAAGTATTTTAGTTAATGAGAAAGATAAGTGCTGTACTCACTCCCACTCCTAAATGTTTAATTCCTACATTGTCCAATTCTTGGCTAACTCCTCTTGAACCAACAATGTACACCTTTTTATTGAATTTTATTGATTTCAAATACATGGCAGCCAAATATGAAGTGCTCACTATTTCATCCTGAAACAAATTTATTATTTTTGCTGAACAGTAATATAAATCAGAGTTTAATAAAATACATTACCTATAATGTTTAGATTTTGTATGGATAGGAAAAACAGGCTTACCTTGGAAAGTGGTCTTTGGTATTACACAGTAGTACACAAATATAAAACGCACAATAAAACAGCAAAGTTCTGAAATTTTGTAAACACTGTTCAATTTATCAATCAGTAGAGAATATAAAAAGAAGACTAAATTGTTGTGACTATAAAAAAAGACACCAAGGACCATTTTCCAAGGTCCTTACTGCGGTTCCTAGTAATATAAATCAAAAATTATAGTTTAACGGTAAATGTGATAGCATTACAAAGTGTCACAACATTCTTTTTGATGAATTTAGTAAATACTTTTGTGCGTCGGAATTTCTCGTTAATTGGGAACAATGGATGAGCTCAGATTTCAAAGGTCATGAAGATGTTTAGATTTTTCTTTTCCTGGTGATATCAAAGACCTTTTATTTCTCTTGCTTTCTTTTGTGATTTAAACCATAACGGTCATTATTGTTTAAAAAACTTGCATAAAACTTCGTCAGATACTCTTCTCAACAGTGGTGGTGGATAAATAGCAGTAGTAGTCCAATCAATAATTTCGTAATATTCTTTTGCCTGAAAGTTGAGTTTTGGGGGTTTAAAAGTTCGGATTACCTTTTTTTTTAAAGCTGCGGCCCTTGCTTTTATGATTCTTCTAAGCCCTAACTCTCTGATATGGGCCTGTTCATCAACGATCATACTAAGGAGCAAGTTTTCTGGATGCGCGAAAAAACGCATTTCTTTCAATCACTGGATCAATCACCTTAATCAAGTTTTCGGGCAGGAATCTTGAAGATTTTATTAAATCAAAAACATGGTTTGGTCCATCTGTAAGGTACTTACTTTTTTTAATCTTTAACCATATAGGCATGTACGATTTAAGTATAAATCATACCAAAATGTGGTGCTCTTCAGAGGGACTTACAACACTTATGTACAGACGAAGAACTCTGTTTGTTGTTGTCAGCTATCGGGAATGGGAGATAGGACCTGGTTCACGAAGTGCCAAGTCTACCGCGCAGGTGCCTGACTTTATAGCCGAACTTATGGCCAGGAGATATTGTTGGTCTTTGCTTAAAATAGATCGTTCAACATCTGGAATCTCACAATCAATGCTTTGAAATGTTTTAACTGGAAGTTTTTCACAATTTTTGAGTTGTGAGCCAATAGGACCACTAAAATATTTTGGGCCAGTCGTCTCACCATCCAAAGTTTGAAACAAGTGCCTGAACGGCAATTCATTCAAGTGTAAAAGGCAAACTCCCCACTGCAGTGGTCTTTTAATGCACTTCACTCTATAATGCGTCATTTTCATGTCCATTGCGCTACCTCAGATTAATAAAATTATACTTTTCAAATTATTTATTGTGCTTTTATAACTCTACTGTAAGGACTATCACTATAGCAGCCCAATATGCAGATATTAAAATGCTTTCAAAAAATTTGAAAATCATGTGATTTTAGTGAAATTTTGAAATTTCAAGTGTAGTGCGCTAGCTGGAGGTTAGGTATAAGTTTTATTTCTTTGTTGCATTTTGATTACCTATCATAGAGACAAGTTTTTTTCGGTATAGCATTAAAAAATAACAATAAAACCTTTTTTCGGCCCACCCTAATGTACATTCAGTAGCTGTGAGTCAAAAAAAAATCATGGATGTCATCTTTGAAAAAATTATTATGTATTTAAAAAAGGGCATAAACTACTTTCACTTATCCTATAAACGTGTTCTCAGTTAAACTGTATTTCATGGAAATCGAGCTTTTAATGACAGCACTCAAGGTTTTTTTTTTATTCACCATCTATCAAATAGTTCCATTTCATGAGTTATTACTAATAAAGTCCAAAAATCGCCGCACAACTGTTTTAAAAGAAGTCATTTCTCAAAATCGGCTCTACTAATTTCATTCAAATTTGAGTGAAATGTGAAGATTACAAGCTCAATTTTAATCAAACACGATTTAAACTGAGAACGAATTAATGGCACAAGTGAAGCAAGTTTAGGTCCTATTTAAATACATTAAGAAAAATTTCAAAGACAGTGACGATTGTCATTCTGAACTGACTTTTTGGTGACAAATAATTTTGGTTAGTTTTCATTTAGTTTTGAGATGGGTTAATGAGAAAGTTTGTGCAATGTTTTTGCACCATTTATTGAGATGATGAAAGATAAAATACAATATAAGTTCATTATCAAATAATGTGTTCATAGAAGCTCAACATTAAATAATTTCCATACAATTGGAAAACTATTTTACTGTAAAATTTAAAAAAAATAATAGATATCACACCTCGTTGAACTTTAAAAAGAATAAAGAAACAGTAAATATTTTGTACAAAAGAAAGTTGTTAAGATATCATTATCATACATTTTTAAAGTTGCCAATTTAAAAGAAAACTCAGATAAAACATCATTTAAGACTTCTAGCCTATATAAAAATTAGATTCATATTTATTCCTATTCTAAATTTAAGCATAAAAACATAAAACTCACATGTGATACATTATAACCCATACTTTTAAATTTTTCTAAAAACTCCACTCTGCTCTTTGTACTATTATTTGTTACATAGTACACTTTTTTTCCAATTTCTTTCAATTTATTCATAGTTTCTGGTGAACCAGGAATGATAGTATTTCCAATCCATAACACACCTAAAAAATAAAGAAATAATTATCCACATTTACCTTGTACATTTTATAACTAGTATCTCGGAAGGCCGAGGATCATTCGTTAAAGAGGGCTGGAGAATAAAACCTTTGATATTTTGTTACATAAAATATCCAATGATTGTTATATTAACTTATAATCATAAAGAACAATAATGTAAGATGAATCAGAAGCAAATTAGTTAAGGATCAACATTGAAACAAAAATGAATGATAGTGTTTGTTTGTTTTTACTTATCCAGTATATAAAAGATTGGTAATCACAAAATAATTTGAACTCTGTTTTTTTGCCTGATTTGAATGTTTCATGGTCTCAGGAAACAAAATAATAGTGATTTTCGACAAACCGTCATGGTCTGTATGTAAGCACGTAATACTCACAAAAATTAAGATAGGATATGAAATAAGAATTTTACCGTGCTCATAAAGAACCCTATTGAATTCAGAAAACTCTAATTGAAAATTTCAAAATGGTGACTATTTTAAATAGATTTTTTTTGTTCATATCTCGTGAACAAAATTCAACTTATAACACACTAAATTAGATTTTTTTTTAAATACAGATTTTAATTCTGCATAATGGTACCAACAATCTACGACGGCAAATTCAAATTTATTATAAGAAATATAATTTCAAACCCTACGCTCTCAAGAAAATGGATTATTTGTATAGTTTCGAGATCAAGCATGGCCGAGTCAGCGACACAAGCAAAGACTTCTTCACATTTGTACAACTTTGGGAGCCTAGACACTGCCACGAGTAAAGCGAGTAGATAATTTTTAATATTCTATATATACAATTCTACGAGTCCCGTCAGGGTCTTGTCGATGTCAAGAAATTAGTAACATACACAATTACAAGGTCCAGAAAACCTGTGTAACAACTGTTATATAAACCCATTGATTTATCAATATAATTTAACGTTTCCTACAAGTCCAAAGTAACCAACTTTTGGGCATTACATCTGCTTGTATTACATTGTATGATGGGGCTGGGCGACACCCCATCAACTAGTTTAATTAAAGAAAGATCTATTGAAACAAAACTTTATTCTATTCTGAATATAAAACACAAAATATAACAATGATAAATTATTTGACATTATATATATATATATATATATATTTATATATATATATATATATATAATCCTAGTTACAATAGGGAAGCGTTAAAACAAATGAGTACACTACACATAAAATTTTACAGAACAGGAATTATGAACAACAAGGTAGCCATATGGAGTTCGGTAAATTATAGCACATGTGTTACAATGAAATATTTTATTTTCAACCTTTACATTCACTCTGTGAAACAAGTGGGTACAGGCTATTCATTAATTTCCACGAAAGATAATCTAGGCAATTAAAAATCATTGTCAAAGGGTTAAAAATTCATGTTTTACTGTTTTGTAAAATCACTTTCTTGTTGGAGATGTAATAAATGTGACCCTTACCTATATTGTATTATTACTAGAATATTAGTTTTTACAAACCAATCTGGCTATTTAATCACCTAAATAAGTTTTCCCAAAGACCCGTTTTAAAGATGTAACTAAAAACCAGAAAGCCAATTTTTTAAACTCATAACAATGAGGTTATTTAACCTCCAAATTATTTTTCTCAAAGTCGAAACTTGGCTAAATTACTTTCTCGCATCCATAAATGGTATATTCACCGCAATTCAACAAAATCCATAGGCATATTTTCAAGATAAAATTTACAAACCTAACCTGTTTAAAAGTATTGGATAATACCTTCAGGGACTTACATCTAGTGAGTACAAGCTTGACAATCCCGAGGACCCCAGCTGGTTCTACACCTTTTTATGTAGTGTTTCATCTTTCCTATTTTGGCCAACTCTTGCTCTCTTCCATCCCTGGGCGAAATAGTTTTTGTGAAAATATAGTTTTGTAAAAGTTATATCTTGGAAGGGAGAAATGTAATTTATTGTCTATATATTGATTATACATAAACAATTGTATGTTAATATCTGATGTTCTATTTGAGCATTGTTTACGATCTTGAACTCTTTTATTGGTTATTTTATACATTTACTTTAATGTAATACTTACTTAAATGGTTACTTTTTATGTTTACATAGAATATTATTTACAACTAGTTATTTAATGTGTATTATTGCCAAACTCAACAATATTTAATACCCTGATGTTAATAGAGTATTAGGGACCAAGGGGTCTTTATTTTATGTACTTTTCTTCCTTTTATTTGTAAAGCAATAATGACTGAGAAATTTTACACCTTGAAACAACAAGGGTCTATTTGGTAAATATCTTTTCAAAATTTTTAACTTACCATCACAATCTGTAAGTACTGTGTCAAAGGAATCAAGGAACACCTTGAACTCCTCTTTTGTGAATTTTGCTAAATTTTTCAGCTTCATAACTACTTATGATCTTATAGAATCTGAAAAGCAAGAACAATATTGAATTAAATAAATCATCAAATGAAATGAACTTGAAAAGTAATAACAAAATAAATAAGATAAAATGCTCCTAGACAATCTGTACGGTACTGATTCATTTATTAGTTACAAATTTTCACATGTCAGATGGTGATAGAAAAGCCTAATTTACTAGTTAATTGTTGAATAGATTAGATTAGGCAGTGAATTATTTGCTAGGATGAAAAGCTAAATTCAATTTTAATATTGTCACTAATTTTAAGTACAAAACTTACTTCTATGAAAATCTTGCACTAGTGGCCATAAACTAGTGTTTATGTTTACAGCATGTGTTTGTGCTTGATGACTCAAATAATTTTTTTCTGAGCTATTTTTAGTAATTTTTATCGTGTAGACTTAGTTATTACCGCAAACTTCAAAGTGAGATCTAAACTGGGACCATTAAATGTGCACCAATCAAGCTCCCTAAAAAGTTTAAAAAATTCTTATTTCATACAATATTAGCTGTGTCCGCGGCACGCCCGTTTTGAAGTAGAGTTAATTATATATCAAATTTGCAAAGGAATTTCACATCATTTACTAATACATTTTCCGTTTATCTCCTAAACCAACAAAATATATAGGCCGTGCATAAACAAATAAAAAATAACGTGACCATTAATCGCATTAATTAACAACAGAATAATTATAATACTTTTTCATTTTTTATTTCGTCAAAGATGAAAATCTACATAGACATTTAGAAGTCTTTGTTAATCTTATTATTTATAGCTGTATTCTCAAAAGTCGCGACCCATGGCAATGTTGAAAATCAAACCACTTACAATTTTGAAACCTCTACCAACTTTGAAATTGATAAAATGTTTGAATTAATTTTAATCAAATTAGACTAAAACCTGATCATATAACATACCTACATTGGAAAGAAAACCTATATAGTGCAAGCATAGACCTGTGTTTTCTAGGCTACTATTTTCCAAAAGTTTCGCAAAAATTATTGTAACTTTTGTTCCATCAAACATTTTTGTATTTTATTTTTTTAAATTAGTTTTCATATCATAATCCTTATTATTATAATATGGAATTATAACTCTTAAATTAATATACAAAAGTGAATAATTGAGTATATATGTGTTAGACTTTAATAGTCTATTAGTTTAAATTTTGTATGTATAGGAGACACAGGCTTTTATATATATATATATATATATATATATATATATATATATATATTACACAAATAAGAAAACACAAAAAAAAACAGTACAGTTCTTAAATATTTCATACAGACTCTTCATTTTCTCAATCAATAGAGAATATAAAAGAAGACTAAATTGTGTATAACTGTATATTGTGTAATTTTTCTATTTGTGTACTACTAGGTAAACCACCTTCCAAGGTAAGCCTGTGTCTTTTATCCACACAAAATCTAAACATAATTAAGTATAATATACTTGTATTTTTGAAAATTTGTTGTTATTTAATACAAGTTAGGCTACATCTTTTTACTAAAAATTCATTTTACTGTCAGAACCATTATAAAATGGTTCTGTACACAGTTACAAGTATGGGTGGAAAACAAAAAATCTCCTTCAAGGAGCAGTTGCAAGTTATGGAATAAATTTGTTTATAGGAACCATACGACTCTAAATTATATGGACTTTGTACAACTGACTATTATATTCTTAAACACCAATTAAATATTATAATTTCATTCTTTGTGTTATATTTTTCCTCGTAATCTTTGTTGTAAAGAATATTCAAACTGTAGATAGGGTATATGTAACTAAGTTTTCTTTTCTTTGAAGAGGGTTTATAAATTTTGTTTGTTTTATTTTTTAGTAATAATTTATATATATTTCTCAATTTATTAAAATTATATCAATTAATACTTATGTAATAAAACATTTATTTATAACTTACATATTTCTCTAAATAATCTTGTTACACAAATATGCCCAACTATTAAAAAATAAAATAAATGAACATGAAAAAATGAATTTCAAAGCTAAACATTGGTAATTTCAAAAACTAGATGTTTCCTCCAGGAAGTCTGATGTTACATGTTAAGCGACCTGTGATGGGTTAATAATAATTTACCTCCTACTATTACAGGAATGCAACAAAAACTGGAAAAATCTCACAGCACATAAGCTTTAAAGTAATTGACTTACTTCCAAAAAAAAAAAAAAAAGTAAAAAGGTAAAACTTTTTGTAGATTTTTATTAATATTTTTTGAGAGATGGCAACCAATAAGTTTTGTTTGAATCGTTAGAGGCTATACTTGAGCAAAATTTGATTAAAATCATTAAAGTTGATTTTGAGAAAATTGTAATTTTTTTTTTTTTTTGGTGATAGCTTCATTAAATATTAAGTTATAAAAAATGTAAAGGTCATTCCAAGATATTGCCAAACTATATACAAAATTTGATTAAAATTCTTTCCATTTGTTTTAGGCTATAGAGGACACATGACAAACGACAAACATACATTCCAAAAATTACTTTTGGGATCTAGGGACCGAAACAATATTGATTTAAAATTTTTTTTTTTTTTAGCAATACTATGTAGCCTACATGGAAAAGTACCTAGTAAAATTTCACAACACATAAATTACGTGACGAATGATTTTCAATAAAAAAAATGAAGATATTTTTGGCCTGATGCTTTTTTTAAAATATTTAAACACCTTAATTTATGCAATACCTAATATGATATTTCAGCAAACACTAAATATAATTCTAGTTACATAAGCAAGCTCCTACCTCAACAATTATCACACCATAATGTTATCTTGGTTAATAAATTCACAAATTAATAAATGTCGTTGTTATCACTATCATTAAAATCAATAATTTCTATTATAAATAAAATATTACGTTAACAACTGTTCATATTTCACGAACATTAAGATAAAAATGATTATTTAATAACATCATCTACTTGTTTAAACTTAAACTATAAATTTAAAATAATTCCAAATTTAGCTACTTAAAAGAAAGTCTAACTATCATATATGTCAATAACCCTGGTGAGTTTATCATCCTGATCTGTTTATTAGTAACGATTAATCTAAATTTAAAAACTGGGGCCAAGTAAACATTGACAAAATTGGTATTATTATGACAGTGAGAAAACTAAAGAATCCAACTAGCCTACGAACTTCAAGATCAGGTAGATGACCATGAAACTCAACACCATGATCATTCAAGTCGAAAAATAAAAATACAAAAATTTAAAGACTATATTTTTGGAATTTGAGAGGGGAGGCTAAATATAACCACCTTACTTGACCTATGCATAAATAAAACGCTAAATATCTATTGTACATTATCATCGGATTGTATTGTTAAAAATTATGAAATCGTTAACTATTTACCTTGTAATCAAACAATCAGTTCATATTTTTTGTCAGAAGACACATTTCAAGCTCCAAGATACATTATATATATAGCTACCTTACTTCACCTTATAAGGTAAAAAACAATTCATATACAAACTTATTTTAATGTGTAATTCACTTAATGGACCTCAACTTAGAAAACTTGAAATTATGGTTTTTTTTCCGTGAAAAACATATTTGTTCACACAAATATATTACTATTCTTATGGAGACAGCTATGCAATACAAAAATAACAACAAATATCAAAATTGGGGCGCTACAGTAAAATTTACTGGAGGATGCCATAAGATAGAATATATTGAAAAACACTTTTCCTTAACACAAAATCAGCATAAAGGAAATTAACCCAATTATTTTATAGTTTTCTTTTTTTTTTTTAATAAGGGTTAATATGCAGGAGAGTTGTCTGGGTCAAGTGCGAAATCTTGGAATTTCGTCTTCAAAATAGCGGTTTTTCGATAATTTCAATAAAACAGTTATTTTAAATTGCTGTTTTTGGACAGAAATCCTCTAATCATCAAGGATACTAATTACACATACTATTAGGTCTGCAAGTTCTCATAGGTTGCCATAAAAAACTAACATAAGAAAGTGTAACCTATAAAAAGCCAATTATACAATTGAAACTATATTAATTTGCACCTTATTTATTCAAAAGAACTTAAAAGGATTAATAAACTAACTAAATGTTTTCAACTTACACAATTTAGAAACATGAACAGGCAAAATCATAAATGGAAAATGTCATCACAGCATGCATTTCAACTTTTAAAAGGTTATCACCAGTTTAACTAGGCCTAACCTTGAAATTTATTTTAATTGTATGAAATAATAACTGTGCCACTTAACTTTATAGAAAACTGATAAGAATTTACCAAGTAAGTAAAGCCGACAAGTTTATTATATATTATTATACATTACACGGCAGACGACAAAAATAAAAAATAAATTAAGTATAATACAGCTGATTTTGAGGCTGCTAGTGAAGTAGTGACAGTGACGCAACATTTAAAAATAAATATTTTAAAATAGTAGCACCAAATTATTAGCAAATATCTAAAAGAGCTTACTAAAAATTGACAATTAAAAAAATAGAGTAGAATGTTCCTAAAATTATGGTTTACGAAATATATTTTATTGTTTCACATTTAATATAGAATGTTTTGTGATTTATATTCGTTTTAGGATCAAAAATCAGGTTTTCGAATAGTACATTTTGATTCCAAGCTCTTACCATTTTTGCTAAATTAAAAAATATAAGGTGATAGGCTATCCATAAGACCATTTTTTCAATTTAAGCTCTCATAAAATAACTGAAATGTAGCTTCTACGGCCCTAAACAAACAATTGGTCAAATAAATGGAGTTGTTATTAAAATCTAATTTCACGAAACGTTATTCTAAAAATCTAATCTGTTCTATTTCCTAAATCCGTAACTCATCACGCTAGATTGCCCAGTTACCCTCCACTATGTATACAATGAAGAACAAAATTTGGTACTTATTTTAGATGAAATGTTTCAATTAGTTATTAATTCCTCATTGTTATTAATATTAGGCCATATTAAATCACGTAAGGTTCAACAAGGAACACAAGTTACATTCACATATCAATACGATAGGCTATATTTTCAATACGCAATTTAGTTATAAGGAGTTCACAAATAAAGAATAGAAATAATTATTTAAACACTTTTGGATAAACAAAGTCAAAATTAAGATTAATAATAATTTTCCCGACATCGAGCTATCGTTTGGGCATGGCCAGCTTGTCTTGTTGTGTTGCATGGCTAGTCAATGGATATTGGATAGTGGAGATGAAATAGGCCGTTGGCGGTATTTCAAAATTATTTCAATAGTATAATAAATGAGACAAGGAAATAATTTTAAATAAAATAAAATTTGTATTCAATTATTTGTAAAACTCAAATAAATAGTAAAGAAAATAAAAGACCTAGATTTAGAAAATTAGTTAAAAACCTTTACATATAAAAATATTGTGAACATTTAATAACTAGAGAAGTGAAGGGAGGAAGAACTAAACTAATAAGGAGAATATTTGTTACAACAATGAAGAATAAGCATTCCCATTCTTGCTCTCAGCCTAGGAAAGCAATTTTTTGTAGTGTTGCTTTTACAGAAGATTTAGATTTGGACTATATATATATATATCGGAAAATTAATATATTGGACTAATATTGGAAAATAAAGTAGTTTTGCAACTTATGCAGTGAAAGTAAATAATTATCAGGTAAAAGAATCAACAAGGACTGATAAGTATTTATGTAACAAGAATAAATTGGACCTGAACCTAAAGGAACATTTTGTAGTTGTATCTCATCCAAATTTGAATTCCCACTAGGAGGCAACTTAGAACTTTGCAACACCTTTTATATAGAACATAGAAATTTTTATTATTATGGATTCTTTGAACTTTTGAAAGATTGGGCTACATGTGATTTGAAGAAATTAAAACTGAATAAGGACAATACTTTAGAAACATTATTTTGTAAAATAACATTAAGTTTGATAGGTTAATTCTTTTTTATGTGGTGGATGTAATAATTTAATTTAGACTGTTTGCAAGTATATTGAACTTTTAACCCACAGTAATCACGAGTGGAGAGTTTCTCAAAAATAAGAATTAAAAAAATGTGAACTTAATAATTTGTGTAACAATACTGAATAATATATTTTTGTTAATTATATAAAACTTATTAAAAAATAATATATAAGAAAAATTATAATATATATATATATATAAATATATTTCACTCTCTCTCTCTCTCTTTCACACACACACACACACATATACACAAACTTTCTCACACCTATACATACCATTTTGAAAAGAAGAAATAATTTTATGTAAACTATCTGTGAATATTTTTAATCTCAATAAGTAATAAAAAAAGAACCATTACATATAATTAATATTTTTACTACATTTATTACATAATGGTATTGAAATTCAGCTTTGTAAATAAACATATGAAAGTCACCTCAGGGTTTATACCATATATTTCAAACCCTGAGCTCACCCAAAACAGTCATGAGCAATGAAATCCATCATATAGCTCATTTCAATCATTTAGAGTGTAAGAAAATAATCTATTCCATGCTGTGAAGTTAAGTAAATTACAAAAAAAAAAGAAATAATAACAAGGACTCAAGCAGGCAGGGGGTTACAACAATGAAAAATCACCAATTGGAACTAAAGTACCAAGGCAGATAGTTGATATAATTTGTGTTCAAACCATTTTAAGTGTGAATTAAAATTATATCCATGAAAAAAGAAAATAAAATAAAGGAAGAAATTATTTAATCATTTGGTAACTATAAAAAGAAATAATATTTATACTAAAGACGAATATAAGACACTAAATGAACCAAGTTTAGACCTTATTAAATGTTTAAAATAATCTACAAAGGCTTCCATAATTGATTTTCACTTTTTACTGATATTTACCAAATTAACAGTTATGGCGATGAATAGTTTTGTTTTTGAATTTCATCTAGGAAGGAGTGTAATAAAGTTTGCACAATAATTTTGTACTGTTTATTTTCATAATTTAAAGATAAATAATTACAAAAATGATGTAATTGCATGATAAAACTTTTTGAAAAAAAACAAACAGCATTACTAATTTAAGAATTACTGTATAACCAATAAAAATATTAAAGTATGAAAATGGTCAAGGTTAAAATTTAATTTCCCTTAATGGATTGTGACAACGTATTAGAAACGTCTCAGAGTGCTAAGTAATTTGATGCAAACAAAATTTAAGTGATATCACATACAATTTCCTTCACCATCCTTTTCTTTCACAAAATACAAATGTCACCAACACACTCACTAAAACACATAGGTGACAAAATAAAACATACATTTGAAAAAAGAAATGTTGTAATAAGTCTTACCTTTAGAGAAATATTTTGAAGACATAAAATTTTATACTGAACTATACTTAAAACTATTTTTAATCACTTTTGCACAATATTCATCCAGTTGAAAGACAAGTTTAAGCTTTATTACACTCAAGTCTTTAAGATTTTTATCTTTACTTGTAACAAAAATTATATATATATATATATATATATATATATATATATATATATATATATATATATATATATATATTAACACATATTACACATATACTAAATTAGATCCATCATCTTTCTTATTCTTAATCATTGGTGAGTATTCACTGAAATAAGGCGCTAATAACATTGATACGTTAAATTTTTTTCTAGAGTAGTATTTATTTGGCATACAATTTTTGTTACTACGTACAATTTGTTAAATTACTGTTCCGTTTGACAATTAGACAAAGTAATTCCATATGCTGCAGTTTTCAATTTGTTAAATGTCTTTTCAGCTACATCTAAAATATCTGTACTTTTAATGTCATCTATCAAATGATTAAACTGTTGTCTAAGGTTATCCTTTCTGGTATTAAAATCAGTTGCATTCTGTAGTTCTGTAACACTAATTTGTGACACATTTGCATCACCTTCTAATAAAACATTTTTCTTTTGAATATTACCAACACAATTTTCATAATCATTTTTATTTGATAACTTAGTACTCTGTCTAATGTTGTGTAAATCTTTTTTGGTCAGAAGATGGATTCTCTCCAAGTTTGAATCAATGACTGAATTACGAACATCATCTAAGATTGATCCAAATGGAATTTTTTGTTGAATTTTTATTGCAAGACTCTCTCTTTCAGAAACAGTAAGATTTATATGTCCTAAATCGGTCTGATGTCCAAAATGTGTTTCTGTAAAAGTCACACTACAAGTTCCATCATTTATCGATTCATTTAGAACTATTTGAGCTGGACATCTACCATTAATCTTATTACTACCTTGTATCTTAAGGTGTCGTTCCCCCTTTCCTTCGGGAACATAATAACCAGAACGGCTACACATAAAATAACTAAAAGTTCCTCCAACAGATTTAAATTCACTTTTCTGAATAAAACTTGACTTAGTATTATGCTCCATCTCTTTTTTCCAAAGTAAAAATTCAACAATATCAGAAAACTGTTTATTTTCACATTTTATTTCAATCTGGTGTTGTGATGTACAATGGTCTTTAAAGTTGTTTTTATTTAAAGCTATATATTCACACTTTGGACATTTTAATTTACGAGTATGTACATTCACGTTATGTTCAATGCGCATGTGATAGTCAAAATTTCTTTTTTGGTTATATTGTTTATAACAAAATTCACATTTAAAGTTAAATATTCTGGGGACGTGTCTTGTAGGATGTACAACCCTTAAATGTGTCGTAAGATTCCTTTTATGTTTATACGAACATCCACAGTCCTCGCAAAGGAATGATTTTGACATTGTTTTTAATTATTATTAACGGCCAGTTGCACTACAATGGTTATTCTGAAACAAATTATTATTAAAGAGTCAATTATTTTTGTGGCATTAGATAGAGATTAAATTGTAAAATTTGTTTATGTTTGCATAAAACATATAAGACACAATTTAATTTATAAAAGCTGCTACTAATATTATATTGGGAGTCAAATAATTTTACAACAATTCTTCGTATGGGTAATTATATAGATTAGAAGTTAGTGTTAATTTTCATTAGCTTATCTTTTGTTAATCCTTTACCCTTAAGAATAATTTATTTCTTCAATACGGAATTCACTTTTTAACTGAAAAATCACACTTCAAAATCTTACCATTTATAGGTTAGACATAATGGCAATTCTTCACATTCGAGTCTCGTAATGTGAAATGAGAATCGTGTATGGTTTGATGCATGCGTATTACATCATTACTATCACAAATACTTTTACAAACGACAGATTTCAACTGGTGAATATATAATATAAAACGACAGGTTTAGCCAAATGTATATATAATCACCGGGTTTATATATATATATATATATATATATATATAATCACCTGACCAAACCTGATGAGGTCAATAATTGTGCTTACCTTATTATTTAGGATGATATAATTTTCACAGCCGCAAGGAAAAAGTTGTGACGTGAAGATAAAGATTTGCCATTATGTCCTATAACCTAACCTAACCTATAAATAGTAAGATTTTTCAAATTACGATTTTTCGGTTAAGAAGTGAATTCCGCATTGAAGAAATAAATTATTCTTAAGAAGAAAGGAATGTAGTAAAATAGTAAAAAAAATTTAAAAAAATTGAAAATTGACATTAACCACCTAAACTATATAACTACTCTTCGTTTGTATTAATGAGACTTAGGCCCCACTCCACTGTTGGTTATTATTAAACTATCTTAGGATCATTTGAAAGATCGTAGGACCTGTACCAACTTATTAAGAAAATTCATAAATTACCAGTATTAGGAAAAAATTATGTTTGCAGCAAAAAAGAGGTGGAATGAACAGTTATTTCAATATAATCTCCCCTCTGAAACTGAAGATATTAGTATGAGTGAAAATTCTCCCATGGAAGTTTTTGCATTATCTCAAAATTATGACCATATTTTACCGAAATCAATGTACGAAACTTAATTGAAAAGGAAAATTATAATTCATAAGTAATTTGTAAAATTTCAAAATAAATTTCAACTTTTCATTTAAAAAAAACATGTTTCATGTCCAATAAAAAACATTGCCAAAACATTTTACAAACTAACTTTCCCACTCGTCCATTCCCAAACCAAATAAAAAGAAACCCAAAGAAGCCAAAAGTGTCTGTTACTTGCATTAACCATAAACTTAAAAATCATTGTAATAAGTAATAAAAAAATGAGGTTTTAATGATGGTGGTCAAGTTTCATATTGTTTTATACCAATTGAAATATTCTTAAATTATTTTTTTGTTTACTCGATTTTACACACATGTTTTAGGTCATTAATATTGAGCTTGACTTGTGAGATAATATTAGATAAAACAAAAACTCGAACACAAGATTTCATAAAAATTATGTTTACTCAATCAACGTGTTTGAACGACAAAGTGGCCATCCTCAGTGATACATGAGCTACAATAACTAAACTATAACTTATAAATCACTCATGTATCACTGAGGATGGTGACTTTGTTGTTGAAACGTGTTTGATTAAGTAAACATAATTTTTGTGAGATCTTGTATTCGAGTTTTTGTTCTATTTAAGTTCATATTTCACTTAAAATTAAACGAAATTGGTACAATAACATCCCAATGACCAAATTTTTTATTTTTAAATCAATAACTCACAAACTGACATTTTTAGAGAGTTGATTGTTAGGGGTTTTAAGGGTTGAAAGTTGTTTGATTAAGTAAACATAATTTTTGTGAGATCTTGTATTCGAGTTTTTGTTCTATTTAAGTTTCTTTACTAGGTCTGGTTAAGTAACCATTATAATAACCTAACCAGACCTATTTGTGGGAATGAACATAAACATTGAGCGATGAGGGATGCAGCGAAGTTTGCCATACGAATTAATGTAGATGATGATTCAACCTCATAAGCTTACGATTTTGTACTTTTAAATTGTTTATTTTAGACAGAAATAATGGAATTTGATACTTGATACGGGTCTTCATAGCTAAAGGGTGTTTCAATTATTTAATAATGAGGTATGTAAAACACAATTTCATTAAATCGCAATGGGATTTGAACATAACATTTACCCAAATTGTGGTAATTCTGAGCAATTACTTGGTCAACCCCAAACTTTTTCATATTTTACTACGGTCATAAGGATGTTCTCAGAAAGCAAGAAACATATAATTCAAGGCCCGCAAGGCCATCGTACAGGTTGCCGAGCGATAAGAAGGTTCAAAGTCCACGCGATAACAGTGGCTTGCGGGAGACCAGTTGTGACAGTACCGTTATGGCTAGTGGTTCCTCCGATAATGCTTTTTTATGTGACGGGTGTTGTTAATGAGAGACTACTTGTTGTTAATTACAAACAAAGACTACACCATTTGTTTCGGGCTATCAGTGAAGTTTACAACGGGGAACCATCGCAACAGAACACTGATCCAGTTGCCGCTGACTCGGATGAGGACGTTGAACCCGGCGATTACTGAGGTAATTTCTATTTGTATATAGCATATATTAACTTTCCGGGGCCTAAATTATGTTTTTTTAGTTTCATATACATCTCTACATTATCATAGTAAAATATGAAAAAGTTTAGGGTTGACCAAGTAATTGCTCAGAATTACCCAAATTGTTTCTTTCTAATTTTTACACTTCATATAGTACAAAATTCGATTAACATAATTTTTTAGATACACTGTTAATATATTATTTTCTCCATGAAATGCCCTATCAATTTGGATAAATTTCATACCAATAACCTGATGTCAATTTACATTACTGGTTATGAAATGAAATATTGTCAATCTACATTGATGATATCTAACCTCAAACTTGTATCATCTATAGATTAACAAACAAGACTTAAAGCAGCTAGTACAGTGTATTAAAAATAATAATGGTAATTTTAAAGCAGAATATCTCAATAATAATTCATTTGTATTATGAAACTACAACTATATATTCTTAGGTAGATTAGTACATTAGGATTAATATAAAATCATAGGCCCAATTTCTTTGGAGAAACTGTGTAAGAGCATAGGTAACAAAATTGGTCCATCTAGATTATAGAGAGTAAGGCTTTACTCGCTTCATAATTAATTACCTTTAATCGAGGGATAAAAAAAGGCTGAAAATATTAACAATTGCCACAAAAATATTTATAAATTAACACTTTAAAACAATTAAACTCTCACTGTACGGTATTAAGATTTACGTATACTTAGTTTTCTATACTGATTACATTTGAATTTGAACATCTAATCATCTATCATCTACCCATCTAATTTAATTATAGACAGGGGATTGTCAAATCAGTCAAATATTCACAGTAATAACAGTCTTATAAATTTTATCAGCTTCATAAAGATCATCTTGTATTAGTAGGTGATAACAACCTAATGTTAAAAAAAAAATACGAATTTAGAAAAATTGCCAGATATATTTGAAATCATAATTCATTAATTATACAAATAAAATAATATAGATTGTTCAAATACTTTCTATATAATAAATTTAAATAAAATAAAGTAATGAAGTGGTTTTTATATTACATTGTATCACTATATTTTTTATATACCTACACTTATATAAATAATCGTATACTTTTTATTCTGTTGCGTATCACAAAATCAGGTTAGCATCTATAACATTATTTCCCGCGTTTAACACACACTAACTGTCACTCACTAACACAGAATTAGAAATGAGAATGTTATGATTGCTTTCTTGATTCTGATGTAACTTGTTAGTTTTTAATGTTTTTATATTATTTACTATTTGATTTTTATATGAAGTGAAGAGTTATGTATGCTATTTGTTAATTTTATTTGTGATACTACGATTAGTAGTTGGCATTATCTTATTAAAATTTGTAGGCAGTATATTATTTAACTAGGTACTTAGTATTGGAATTGAAAATAGGCTTAGATTACTTTGTGATGAATTCTAAGAGGAAACAATATGGGCCAGGTGGATCAAATAATAAAAATGGACCAACAAAAAAGTTCAGGTAGGATACAGGCTTTCAATAACTTAGAAAATGAAATTGGCTTATGAATAAATATTTTATTTTACCATTAATATTGTTAGCATAGGTGTTGTACACATTGTATACAAGTAGCATAGTGATATTTACACATATGCAAGTTATTTATATACAAGTATTTAGCATATTGTCTAACATAATGATGCCTTATCTAGACTACAACCTCCAACAATGGTGAGGTTAGTTAATTTTATGCGATGGTAAATACTACCAAAACATTGATTTTAAAAGTAATAGTTTTAATAAGAAAACTTTGGTCCAGCTCACCTTAATAATTACCCAACTAATGAAGTTGGTAATTATAGATTGTGCAGTCAAGTTGAATTGTATGACTAAAAATCATTAAATCGGTTACTACCTACCTTAATTTTATAAAAGTAGATCATATTTGATGTCTGAAGACACTTTTGAAGTACCAAAACTCAATATTTTTATCAAAAATAAACAGTTTTAATGCAATGAGCCTCTGCGTCTAGGTTCCGAAGTCAAGCATAGCTAACTGAATAGCGTGTCGTTAGATGTCTTCTTACTATACTATATTAACTGTCTTCTAACAATAGGTAAATATTACGAGGTTTTATATATATATATAGTTACCTGTCCAAACAGTTGTTGTTTCATTACATTAAATTGTAACATCATTGTAATATTAAGGTGGCATTTGCGATAATTTGCACATTGTGTAAATGAATACATCTAGCTGTACATGTCTTACTTCACACATATATTCCCATTGACATTATTCTGATTTTCTAAAACTTGAAACTTGTATATTGTTGTCAAAAAACATAATGACAAACAAGGTAAATACTCTAACATAAAAATAACTACAGACACTCTAACATAGTCATTCACATTAACGTCGGTATTCATAACCTCACCTGAATTTTGTACTTCTATATTTCTTATTTTTGACAGAAATATTGAGTTTTGTTACTTTAAAAGTATCTTCCGAAAACAAATATGATCTAATTCTTTCAAATTAAGGTAGATAGTAACAGATTTCATGATTTTTCGTCATTAAATTCAACCGGACTACAAATCTATAATTATCATGGAAGTTATATCTTTGAAAATGTGTATGGAATTGGTGAAGCTGGGGAGATTGTAAATAGTGTAAGGCCTGGATTCCTTATAAATATAAAATTTACCAAAGTGTCACTTTTTATTAACCTACAATTGTCTATTATAGAATAGAGAAACATGTAGATTTAATTATTGATAGGCCTATCATACTACTATTACGGCTTACACTTATAGTTAGGGCCTATCTGTAGTGTTTTTATGAAATCAGGGAGACTATATTATATAAGAAATATGGACTTTGGGAATCTCTCATATCTAATTTGTGATAGGGGTGGATGAGAAGGCTAAGTTATTTCACTTTTATCTTGTTGTTTTCTTAGGTAATTATGTATTGTAGGCCTACTTTCTCCGCATTTTAGTTGCTAAATTCATGCAAACTTAAAATATTTTCCTTTTTTTGTCATTAATCAGGATATTTTTTGATAATGCTAGACAATTTTCAAATCTATAAATCCATTAATATTGAAGAAACTGTCATTTTTAAATACAAGGAATCAAGGCTTATTGGGTTATTACAAATGTGTATATTAGTCTGTACGACTATATTAGATTAAAGAAGGTTTTAGTGCTCATGTAATGACAATGTGAGTCAAGTTAGTAACTGAAATATCAGTCTATGTTGATTAGGCTATATTTATTTAACATTTTAACTTAGGTAACTATAATATATATATATAGGCCTATATATATATATATATATATATATATATATATATATATATATATATATAGTGTTACCTTCCCAGACCTTTGCCCTTCATTAGGTCTGGCGAAGTAAGTATATAAGCCTATATAGGTACCGGTAACTGATTGTTTGAATACAAGGTAAATAGTTAAAGATTTCATAATTTTTAATAACAAAATCCGACAATAATGTGTAATGAATATTTACCATATATTGTTTGTTACCTGCCCAAAACATTGTGAAATCTACCAATTTTCTAATATTATGTACTGCCCATCACGTAAACCATAGGAAATTGTAGCCTTCATACTTAATACATCCGTTCCTATTGACATAATTTTGATTTTCTTCCAGAATGATGATATATTTATGGTTTTTGAGGCCATGAGAATTGTCTAGCGTTGTCAAATAATATCTGATGATAAACAAGGTACGGTAAATAATTTAAGTTTCTTTGTATATAAGCCAATAAAATATGGAGAAAGGTACAGTACAGAATTAGCTTTTTTTATTAGAAGTAGACACATTTCTTATGTTTCTGCTAGCCATGTCATCTTGTAAAGAATCTTTATCATATAGCCTAGCCGACATTTGTATTTTTAAACAAATTATAATGCATGTTTTTCAAATAGAATCTAAGTACAATTAAGTTATAACACATTTCTAAAAAAATTCATATTTTATAGAAATCTTGTTGAAATATTAAAAAAAAAAAATCTATGATTTTAAAGGTAGGGTATCTATTACATTCAACAGACATAATTGGTGAAAACAATAGTAGAGAAGTAAACAAATAAACAAAATTGACTTTTACTATATATTTTGTCATATGCCAACCCCACCATAGTGTGTTAAGTAATTCAAGGGATATGTTACTCTATTCAGGTATTTTCATATTTTGTCATGTTCTGAAAGATTGACTAAGATTTACTAAAATTATTAAACCGAAGTTGGTTTTAAACTGAATAATTTCATGAGTCTATTTATTTGGATATATCGCAACCTGACTAACCTAACATATTTGCAGAGTTTTTAGTTAAACAAAATGTAGATTTGATTAGTGGTAGCAAGAATCACCACAAATAGGTTACATTCGGTTAATATATATAGGCTAATACAGTAGAGTCTCGATTATCCGACCTAAACTGGCCGCGGCAAGGTTGGATAATATGGGAAATGATAAAAACGACGTTGAAAATGTGTTAATTTTATTTGCACATCAATGACTTTTCAA
This sequence comes from Aphrophora alni, assembly GCA_963513935.1. NCBI lineage: Eukaryota > Metazoa > Arthropoda > Insecta > Hemiptera > Aphrophoridae > Aphrophora > Aphrophora alni. Next base: position 6,909,212 of record OY740769.1, on the reverse strand, counting down.
ATACAAGTAACATAACTGAATGTAATGTACTAAAACATCAAAATGCACTTAAAGTAATAAAACATGTTTTACAGTGGGTACATACTCACATACAATGCAGTAAACTACGAAACTAAACTTAATCTTGGGTAAAAAAGTTCGTGATTGTCTTTTGTTTGCCCGCTGTTTGTTGTTTTCGGCTGCCAAATCTCGCAGTCTCCTCAGAAGTAAAAGCTCGGTAGACGATGTTTCCTCCAGCTGCTCTGCATACTTTAACGCTATTTCTAGAGCTTTGTGTCCTTCGCTGTGTGAAACTTTTTGCGCACTTTCTTCCAACACCATATCCTCTTTATCGTCTTCTTCTCCTTTTCCGTTTGCCATGTTCACTATTTCTTCATCTGTTACTTCATATTTTTCATCTTAGGCAATCCACTCATTCATGTCCTCTTCTGTTGCGTCTGTGCAACCCGGCACTTGTAACAATGAAAGTAGGCTGGTTTGTCGGGTTCGGTCTTCTGTACATTTTCACCACCCGGAGATTCTTCATTTTCTTGGAGCAAAACTTTCCAAGATTTAGAAATGGTGTTCGCTCCAACACTCTCCCATGATTGGGCCACGTAGTAAGCCACGTCTTTCAAATTAAGATGACGCAATTTGTTCACCATGTCTTCTCCCTGGTCCATAGCGTCAATTAAAGAAGAAAGCAGGTTTCTTTAATAATTCCTCTTCATTGTCTCTAAGGCCCCTGATCCTTAGGTTGACATAAGGAAGTCACATTTGGAGGCAAAAACATGGCATTTATTTCCTTATCTTTAAGTTCGTCCTCGTCAGGATGGCACGTAGCATTGTCAAGAAGCAATATTGCTTTCCGTGGCAAGTTTTTGGATTTCAAAAACTGTTCAGCTTGTGGCACAAATTCTTTAAAAAACCATTCTTTAAAAATGTGAGCTCATCCAAGCATTTTTTTTTTTTATTGTAATATTTCACTGGTAAAGCATTTTTGGAAACATTCTTAAACGCTCTTGGATTTTTCTTCTTGTCTATCATAGCCAGTTTCATTTTCATATTTGCCATGGCATTACTGCATGCAAGAATTGTCACTATTTCTTTGCTATGTTTGTAACCTGGTGCTCACACTTCGGCCTTTGACGCTAGTGATTTTGCCGATAACAATTTGTAATTGAGACCAGTCTCATCACAGTTGAATATCTGATCACCTGATAAGCTTTCCTTGTCCAATAGTGTATGAAGTTTATCCCCAAACGATTGAATGGCTTCAGAGTTTGCTGAAAGCTTCTCGCCACAGATATTAAGCTGCCAAGTTCCGTATCTTTTTTTCCATCTATCAAGCCAACCTACACTAGCTGTGAAATCAGGTTCACCTTCGTTTAGTTCATTTCGAAACTTTAAGGCTTTTTCTGGTAAGATTGGTCCTGATATCGGTACACCTTTATCTCTATGTTGAGTAAACCACAAGTACAAAGCTTCGCTTACTTTTTCATACTCACTTTTTTCATCGTCTTCCGATCTTCCAAAGCAGTTGCTGTGACTCACTAAGAACACCATTTTTCAATTTCATTGCGATTCATCTCTCAGTCTCCTACCGTTGTTTTTCATACATTATAATCTTGGCGGTAAGCACCTGAGGTAATATATTATATGAATGAGGGTTTGTCTGTGCACTAAGAGAGGATGCACGCACAACTTCAATGTCTCGAACTACAGAGGAGCAAGCAACTAAACTCCCATGTAAACTGTAATCAGATAGATGGAACATAATAATTAAATATTTTATAGGAGGATTTATTTTCATCATTTCGTTCACACTCGTCAACCATTTGAGTTTAGACTGTCCTGCAGCCACACATAATCATATGGGCTTGATATGTTGTGAAATAACTTTGCAGTCTCCTGAGGGACTCCACATGTTACAGAGAAAGTCTTAGGGGGTAGATGCTGCAAATTTCATGACAGAACTATTTTTCCAGAAAATTGTCAAACTATTTGAAACAATTGTAGTTGACACTACAAAGGTTGACACAAAGGAAGCAAGTGTTACCAGCTGTTTTATATACCTAAACTTTACTTTAAGATCCAGTTAACATGTCAATGGGATGGTTTGAATTACAATATTGAGTAGAGTAGGCTAGTGCCATGTTGTTTATACAAATTTGTACTAGTTATCTTTCTGACGCTCATGAGATTTCAACATTGAATTGTAATTTTCATATGCTTATAATACCATCCAATAAGGATTTGTTAATTTTAATTAGTGGTACCAACTTACCATAATTAAATTCATTATTAAACGGAACTACTTTAATGGTATTTTTAAGTTGTTATCTTCATATACATAACTATAAATATTGATTGTGGACAAGAATGTGTATTCAACATACATTTTTTCTGCTAAAACAATTTAGTTTCACACTATTTATGAAGTGAATAAGAGTTAGGAATTAGCTTCTTTTGTTTAAATGTAGTGTTTTACTGAAAGAGGCTCGTTTATTTATTTTTACCCAATCCAAGTTTGGAGGAGTCTGTAGTTTTTAAGGAACTGTAACTAACATTTCAAAAATTAGTCAGTTGTTTAAAAAGGTTAGGTTTTTTGCATGCACTAGATTAATAAATATGATTTGTATTCCAGAGCTGATGATGACGATGATGATTTCCGTCCCTCGTTTGAAGAAGATTTGGCCCTCATGGAGCAGATGGAGCTTGAAAGCCAGAATGATACAGATTTTCAGGACTCACCAGATCAGGTATTAAAAATAACTAGATTAGAGAATAAGAGGTCTTTCAATTACTTATTAGAAAAAGTGAATTTCGTGGAAATATTCTATTTTTACTTTTCAAAGTAAGATTTGTACTGAATTAAATTGGCAAACAAATTTATTTATTCTCATGATCGATAAGGTAAACTGAGATTAGAATAGGAAGTCTTTTAACTAGTTATTTTAAAAAGTTAATTCCATGGGAAAATACTAGTTTTCCTTTTCAAAGTAAGGTTTGTATTGAATTAAACCCTTGGGTGGGAGAAAACTCGGTTAGTAGGCCAATATTAATCAAGGGAAGTTGCTGCAGGAATTCTTGAAGATAGCCAGACAGACTTGGCGAGTAAGAGCTTCCTGGGAGTATAATTATTGAAGATAGCCAAACGGACTTGGCGGGTAAGAGCTACATAGGAGTATTGAGACTTCAGACGAGCATCCATGAGTGGCAAGCAGGGTGAACAAACTTCGTATATAAAACTTGTAATTATCTCAGAGACAAGTCATTATAAACGATAATGTAGATCATATCTGTGAGTCACAACAATTAGAGTCATTCTGGATTAATAATAGTAATAAGGATATTGTAGTATTGTAATAAGATGGTCATTCTTAATAATATTGTTAATAAAGATTAATTAAGAACTGAACCACTGATTTGATTATATTGAAAATAAAGAACCTATGCAGTTTAGAGGAACCAATCCTAACACTAGTTATTAGAAGAAAAAAATTCCATGGAAAATACTATTTTTCCTTTTCAAAGTAAAGTTTGTATTGAATTGTATTAAATTGGCAAACAAATTTATTTAATCTCATGATCGATAAGGTAAACTGGTATCTATAAATCGTAAAACATAATAACTAATCAGTAGTAAAACACAAATACATTATTATTTTTATTGCAAAACTGAAATGAAAACCATTTGTACTTTTACATGAGACTCTGAGCTAAACTGGTTGGTTCTAAATGTACTGTACTTACTTAAATCTAATTTCACTTCCTCATGAACAGCCAGTTACTGTATATTAAGCAATTGTCACACATTTATGAAACCTGTAACTCACCAGTTCCCACAATTTCCCTTAGTATTCCTTGAATTTTTGGAACATTTTTCTTATCGTAAGAAGTTCATAGATTGGTGTTGCTGTATTTTTAAATATGGATGAAAATAAGACAATTAATGTATATCAATAAACTTAATATGGTTGACATAATATTTTTCTGGATAAGATTATTTTAACCTTTAACCAAGATAAGTAAGAACCATTTTGTTACGGATCTCATAAAACTTTATTAAAGAGCGAAATTTCACCTGGTATATGAATCAATTTGGAACGCATTCAGTAAAAATATATGCAGAGCTGATATTTAAGGAATACCATTCAAACGAGGAGCGACATACACAAGATCTAGCGGACTTTACAATCAACTTCAATTCAATATTCAACCATCAACTGGTAGGCCTAGGAATGCAAGAAGAAAATTGGAAATTAATTGCCGACATGTAAAGACCATGTTTCCCACCTCAAAATTATTCCAAATTAAACAGTTCCATGTAGGAAAATTGTCAGACAACCATGATTTGACCTCTGAAAAGAAATATCTAAATTTTAAAATATCACTTAGAAACTTTAGCATGAGAATCATAGACAAGATACCGCAGAATCACGAAGATTATAAGAAAACAAGAATTTATCGGAAGAAACTAATATTTTTAATGTATAGAACAGAATCTAATACATAAAAAAGGTTGTTTGCAAAAATACATAGGATTCATGAGTAATTCAGTATGAATTAAAAACAAAACAAAGTCCCAAATAAACATGGCTGATTTTATACGTCTTCTTAGAAGATCGAATCAACAGACACACCCACTTTTGAAACTCGTGTTCCAATTGGCGGAAGAAATTCTAATAGATGTGGCGTAAGATTGTCAATGCAGTTTGTATTTATTAAAATGTGTAAATTAGATATATTTCAATGTACTAAAGGAGTTATTTGTTTATTTATGAGTAGAGTTAATTTATTTAGTGTCCTATATTTAGAAACCCCAAAAGAGTAACTAATAATTAATTATTCCAAATATTACACTATGGTGTACAAAGAGATATATACAAAACATAACACAAAAAATACGTGATTCAGATGGCGGGCAATTCAAAGTTTGTTTCAACGAGGGAAACACTATTGCTTCAAGAGTTATTATTGTTGGCGAATAAATTATTAAATAAAAAATTGTCTTGGTGTGTGTAATGAGAGATGTAAGTTTCATCACAGTGTAGTTAAAAAAATTAAATCACCATTTTGGTTACAGCACTCCAAACAGACCAGTGTTTTTCTGTAAACAATCTTGGAACACATTTGGCACAAATTTTCTTGTACTGGGTCTTAATAGAAAACAATGTCATCATATACAGATTGTAGAATCTGAGGGAAAACCTCCTTTTTTTTCTTTGTTGTTTAAAGGGAAGAAATCTCTCAGATTGCCTTTTAAAAAGGAAAGAAAAAATACATAAATTAAGACCTTTGCTGTCAAATATTCTAACAGTACCAGAGTTGGTCAAGAAAGACCTGATAGGAGAGATTTAACCAAGGCTATAGTGAGTCTTGCAGTTCATCATTGTTTGTGATATTCTCAGTTAATGACAGTTGGTTTTATGGATTGTGATTTAACATGAACATCAGTTCTTCCTTCATTAAACTTTCATTTATGTACATTTCCCTCAATCCTAATTTGTTCCTCATACATTTCAACAAGTCCATGAATTGTAGCAGGACAAATATTTGTATTTAAAATTAATAGCAGAGCACATTTCATAATCAGTGGGATTAGTGATGAGTCCAGTGTAAATTTTTTACAATTAATTCAACATTAACAAATAACTAACATTCTCTGAGCCTAACATTGTGGGAGGTTTGTTGTAAGCTTGAAACTGCTTTGGTCTGTGATGGGTGTGGTTATGGCACATCCATAGTTCTTACTTAAAAAGTTTTCCTTATTTAATGAAGGAACTTATAATAATTATTGGAAGCAGTTTTTCTTAAAGAATAAATTTAATTATATGTGTAAAATTAGTTTCTAATAATCTATTAACAGTTTAATTAGTAATCAAAAATAAATAAATAAATAAAATAAAATAAAATTAAAAACACACACACACACACACACACACACACACACACACACACATATATAAATTATATATATTTAAATATTTTTTCTTATATATATTAGGCCTAGGCCTATATCATTTTACTACAATAACCCAACAATTATTATCCAAGTCATATGAGCTGTAATTTAAATCAATTAACATATGAGTAACAAACATATGTTGTTAATTTTCAATGTTGTATTTTGTTGCTTGATAATCATTATAAAAATGTTTTTGATTGAAAATAATTTTTTTCAGGGTCCTGATACACAACAAACCAGTACAAAATGGAGCCGTCCACCACCTCCTTCTTTGAATCCTGTAAAAGATAAAATAGAGTTCCAACAATTGGATATAGATCATTATACAGGTAACATGATTATTGTTGTCTTAACCTATAAAAGACTGACTAAAAATACTAGGACCTATTTTAAGGACTCTGTAGACTTCTACTTAAAGCCATGTAATTTCTAAATGACTAGATATTTCAACAATTTTTGTTTTGTTTTATCAAAAATAAAATGTTTCTTTCATTGCATTTCAGTATACAAAAATAAATTATAAAATTTTTTTAAAAAAATCAACAAAAAATATTAAAATTTTTTTTTGTAGATTTTAATCATTTTTAGTATAGACAATGTATTTGATGTATATGTTTATACACCCGTATCTGTAGATAAACCAAACTTTTAAGTCATTTGAAACATTTTTTAGTAAGTTGTAAGTATTTTATTATTGTCAAATAAAATTGCCAAATTGTCATTCCTGCATTATCGTTATACATAGAATAGAGTTTTTATTTTAGAACGAAGAAAAGACCCTCTTTTTCATAACCCAATACAAAAAAAGACATTCAATATAATACAAAAAGCAATACTATGAAAACAATATAAATTAAATTATGATACAAAATGAATTCATTTTTAATTACAGTAGAACCTCTGTTAACCGGCCTCGGATTAACCGGTCCTCGGATTAACCGGCCTATATCGTAGTATACTGGTTGTATGAGAGTTTCCGAAAATAAATTGTAATTGAAACACCAAAGCGGCGGCGAGTCAAACGACTTTGTCGATAGCGGTATCCCATTGTCGGCGGCGTAAAAACACCGCGGCACCAAAGCAGCGGCGAGTCAAACGACTTTGTCGATAGCGGTATCCCGTTGTCGGCACCAAAGCAGCGGCGAGTCAAACGACTTTGTCGATAGCGGTATCCCATTGTCGGCGGCATAAAAACACCGTGGCATTGGCACCCGTCGGTATAGCAGACATACACAGACAAAAACGTTTGATGGGCCGCTTTTTTTCCTCGAATCAATTTAGTATAGCCTACATTATGGAAAATATAACATTTCTTTTCAGTTTTCTTGGAAACGTGTGTTGGTTTCGTTTGAGACACGGTTAAATGTGTCAAAAGACTTGACAGAGGGGAATCTGTAAAAAGCTTTGTAGTGTTTAATTTTTTCATGTTTGATGTATAATATACATAACATAATATATACGATACATTTATGTACAATAAAATGAGTTGCAATAACATCTTTATTGCATAATTCTTAGCGCTACCTAATTAAATAAGCTTTCTTTGAACGAAAACCGATTTTTCATGGGAACCTCGGATCAAACGGGCAACCGGCCTGGGTGTCAGTCCCGACTAGACCGGTTAAGAGAGGTTCTACTGTATAACAAAATAGTGTTCAAAAATATTCATTAGAGATATAAAACAAAGTTAAAGAATTATATTGTTCCGTTTTATTTAGGAGCTCCATTGCAGGGGATGTCTGGTTCTCAAGTAGGTCCTGTTCCTATCATGCGCATGTATGGAGTTACCATGGAGGGAAATTCAGTGTGTTGTCATGTTCATGGTTTTTCTCCATATTTCTTTGTTTCTGCACCGTCTGATTTTAAAGCTAACAATTGCAAACCATTTAAGGTATGGCATCTTTTTAGTTTACTCACAAAATGTAAGAAAACACAATTTTTCCACAATAAACACTATTTTTATTTTGTAGAAGATGATGTTTCAATGACTAAGTCATCATCCTCACTTGTGACAAACACATTAACCTTTCTGGTATTGAAGTATAACTGACAAAGTAAATGCTTCTCATATGGTAACCAATATTAGATGTGTCAATCATTTAGCTTCCCACTTACAGTTCACTGCCAGAAAGGTTTGTGTGAATGTGACAACTGAGGGTGGAAAAAAAAAATTATTATGAAAAATTGTGTTTTCTTTTATATAGTAATTGAAGTTTCCACAAGTATTGTGAATTAGTGTTTATTGTTCAGTTATTTAGAAATAAATTATAACAATGACATCTAATTATTTAATACTCTGAGAATTGATTTAGTAAAAGATTTGTTCAAGAAATATCCAACATGAATTTTTCAAACAGTAACAGTTGAAATACGGGAATTAACCTTATGTGGGAAGGTACTTTAATTTTTTCCTGCCTGCAGAGTGTCAGTAGCTAGCTGTTAACTTATGAATGATCTAATATATTGGTGACCTTCCGATTTTTATTTTCCAGGAAATCGTTGTCTCTTTCTGCAACATGTTTACTATTATCAGTTTGGAGAACAGTCAAAAATCATAAGGAGGATTACATGAGTGCTATCTTTGGTCAAAAAAATTCTAAATAAGATGCAAGAAATGGGATGGTGCAGTTGCCAAATCATTGCTCAAAATGGAATGTATTGAGCTAGTGTTTATCCTCACTTTGGCCTTAAGTTCTTGTCGGACGATGACACAATGGTCCTGTATGATCAAATTTCACATTTGGTGCAATACCTACTAATTTTGACTTGTTGAGTTCCTTTCTAAAATGTGTCACTCTCTACCAATGAACAGATATCTTAGACTGGTATCACTCCTTAATTTGTTTGTTGCCCATATCATCTTCGCTGAAAACCTGTTCCTTTCTTACGAATGGTTTACACTTGAATTTCGCCAAGCTTGATGTCAAATTAGGTACATTATCACTCCCCAATTCCATCGTTGAACTTTCAAATTGTCACTGGAAAATATGACACCATAATAACAGAAATGGAATCATTGATAAGAAATCAGTTTTACTTTCTTTGCAACGGATTGATGACAAGCAGCAGTGTAGTTTGAGATCATGGGGCTACTAGACATCGTATCAAATCATTTTAACCATCCGTGTGTTTGTAAATTGTAATTTATGTGTTTCGTGTTGTGTGTTTATGACAATAGAGAATAAATCCCCAATTTAAACTTGATAATGGCTGAATAGCCGAAACTGCTGTCATTTTGTTTATAACAATACAACATAATAGACTATTGATGACGGTAAGTTGACATTATATTAAGTTTTTACAATAATCGGAATGGTGTTAACCAAAATCAGTGGTTAAAAATTAGTTTCCACGTCAAAATATAATGTTTCATTTTCTAATTAGACCTAAAAATAATGTTTTTGGTAATTATATAGCAGAGTAGCCTCACTTCAAAATCAATTTTTAAAGGTTTTATTCGTCAAATAAATGTTGGAAAAATATTTTACTATCGAAAAAAAAGTGTCGGAAAGATGATTACATAACATAATTTCACAAGATTACACAAGAAAATCTTAATCAGAGTCAAATTCTGCTGCAAATTCAGTAGATGAGGAATTTATTGAATTTAAATGTATTTCACTCATAATTCGCCATAAATGATGAAAACGAGTATTATATTCATTGTACTTTCTCTTAAACATAAATTCGGCTATATGGCCATGGAAATGTTGTTTTGAATTTCCATATCGCGGCACATTTCCTCGCACCTCCCTCCATTGACGTTCAATTGTCTGCGTATGTGCTTCAGTATATATATATATATATATAACCACCTGGCCAAACCTTCCGTACGTTTATTGAAGTGAATGTCATGAGTATGAAAGATAACACAGAGTTAATTTTTTCACGAAAAAACTACTTGTGTAATTGTATTATTGTATTATGTAATCATCTTTCCGACACTTTTTTTCGATAGCAAAATATTTTTCCAACATTTATTTGACGAATAAAACCCATAAAAATTGATTTTGAAGTGAGGCTACTCTGCTATATAATTACCATGTTTTTAAGTGAATATTATAGAAGGTTGTTATTTATAAGTGAAATTGTGAATTCCTGTTAGTGTTGCAACATTTACATAACTTAATTCTCTGTATGTTTCGAACTTTTTTTTTCTCTATTTTACAGTAAAAAAGTGAATAGTCCGATAATATACATTTTTTAATCTTCATTTTTAAAATTGTGGTACAATACATATTTTTTCGCTGCCCTATATCTTAAAATAATGTTTGAAATAATACTTGCCGAATTTTATATCTTCTTATGTTCAACTATGTTTGACTTCTAATAGTTAATAATTTTTTACTGTGAAAATAACTTTGAAATATGAATTAAAAACATTATAGGTAAAATTTAAAATTGAAAAAATGTGGAAACGGATCCATCACATGTGTTTTTTTTTTTTGTAAGTATTCTTCCTACAAAATATTTTTGAGTAATCATTACTGTTATCAAATAAGAATTCCGTATTGTAAAGCAAATATTGTTAGGCCATTTTTTGTGTGTTCATCTTGCTAGAACAATGATTTATTACAATCAGTATAATTTGTAAAATAATGTGTATTTTGTTCAGGATGCATTGAACAAAGCAGTTATGGCTGATTTGCGAGGTAATCGAGAAAATTTACAAGAAGCTGTTCTAATGGTGGAAATGGTTCATAAAATTAATTTATATGGCTACACTAAAGATGATTCAAAATCTTTATATCTTAAAATTACTGTAGCATTACCTCGTCTAATAGCAGCTTCAAAGCGTCTTCTTGAGAAGGAAAATGTATATCCAGTTTTCTCAGACCATCACTATAAAATGTTTGAGAGCAACATTGATTTTGATATTAGGTTTGTATATTTAATTTATAGAAATTACCTTAAATAATTTTGTTTTAAAAGATATAATTTTAAGTGGGATAATATATTATTAACATATTTTAGTGTTTAGGTTAGGTTTTTTGATCCAATTTTTGTCCAGTTATCTTATAGCTTTAAAAAAAAAAATACAATATACAAAAATTCACTGATAAAAATTAAAATATACAATAAGATAAGAGGTAACAAAAACACAACTGTTTTACATTTCGCAAAGACATTTTATTTCATTAAAAACTGCCTCCAGGTATCCTGCACTTCTTTATCTTATTGCAGGTGGTGAACATTGAGTCTTATCAACAACAATTATTTTCCTTGTTGTTTAAAGGTGAAAAATCTTTCTGTCGCCATCAACTTATAAAAAAAAAAGATGACAGAGCCATAGTGCTTTAATGCTCTTAATTGTATCGGATTAGAAGAGAACAAGAGTTGGTCAAGAGAGACCCTGATAGGAAAGATAAAAGGGTTACTGACCATCGCAGAAGTCAGTGGCAGTAGCCTACACAGTCGTCTGCCTAGTAATGGTATAGTGGAATGTTGAACACCACGGTTTTGCTGTGGAGCAGTTCTTTAGAAACAACAAATAGTTTATTACTTTATTGGGTGACTACATTCCAAAGAACAGGATCAGTTATGAACAATAAATCTCCTCTACGGTACAGACTCTAGAAAACATTGAGAATGTGAGAGTATCAGTTTTTCAGAGTCTTCCGTCACTCCACTAGTCGGCACACTCCAACTTGGGGTCTTAGCCGACGCTCGTTGAAGCGCATTTTACACAGTGTGTAAATTTCATCCGTAAATGATTACACAAAAGCTTCATGAACGTGATTTTGAGCAGCGCAAACTCTTATGCTGGACATGTTGTATTCTTATGATGTCAGTTGAGACTTTTTTCATTTGGACGGTTACGTAAACACGCATAACTGCAGGTATTAGGCAGCGCAAAACCCTAGACAGTTATACCAGAGGCCTCTTCACAGTGCTAAAGTTTTTGTTTGGTATGGACTATCCAAAATAGAGTTAGTTGGTTCATATTTTGTTAAAGCGAATGGCACAACAGTTACTGTTACTTCAGAGCACTATGTTAACATGATGATGGTGTCACAACCCACACAGCGAGAGACTCTAAGCGTGTTGTGAAACAAATGTTTCCCCATTACATCATCTCACGCTTTGATGGCATCCACTGGCCCACCTGATTGTCAGCATGTGATTTTTTTTCTTTGAGGGTAGCTAAGGTCAAAAATGTTCACAAACCTTGATCACTAAATGATCTATATGAAGCCATTCATATAGAAACAGCAGCCATAGGAAGAGAAACTGTAACTAATGTGATGGAGAACTTTAAAGAAAGAATTTTGATGTGCTTATATGAAGACGGACACTATATTTCAGAAGTGATTTTCCATACATGAACAGTATTATTAAAAAAAAATTAACTTTATGTTTGTGATTAGGTAAACTACAGAATTCAAATATTTCCAATTGTTGATACAAAATGAAAATAAAGAGTCAAAAATTGCCAACAGAATTGTTTACCTCCCCAATGAAGACTCAATGGTTGGTATATTAACAAGTACTGTGTAGGCCTTTGATCATCTGAAGGCATTTTATATATTTATTTAAAATTCATAAAATACTTCATATGTACTACACTCTCTCTAGGTTTTAGCTGCATATTCAATCGTTACACATTCAATTCATACACCTATCATTTTCTCTCATTAGAAATGATTTAACTAGGTATCTACACCTTTTTTATTTATTAAAACTTGATATTATCATGCTGTTATAGTATAGTTTACAAAATATTGTTTTAAAATTAATATTTGTAATAACTATTGATTATTTTTGTTCAGATTCATGGTTGACTGTCATATCACTGGCTGTTGTTGGATTGAACTACCAGCTAAAGAATGGCGACTACGTGGCAACCATCCACACGCTAATATGGCTGGCTATCCTACGCTATCTAGATGTCAAATAGAAGTAGACATATCGTATGAGAAATTAGTAGCACACGAACCAGAGGGTGATTGGGCAAAAGTTGCTCCATTTAGGATATTGAGTTTTGATATTGAATGTGCTGGTAGAAAAGGTAAGTCTGATTGATGATTAAAATATTGTATATTATAGAGATCTATGACAAAAGTGAAGATGTATTTTTCTTTAACCGTCAAGAGTCAACCGGTATAAGGTCTGCAATAGATGAAGGAGCCTAAATATGTTATAAAGATGGTTCCAAAATGGTGAGTGGAGTTGGGGGGAAGCTTCGGATTGAGATTGGCTTATTATATTTTTAATGTTGTGGTTGAAATTAACTAAATACTAAAAGACAATAAAGTCGTCATGAAATGGGTTTTTAAGTTGCAGATGTCGAGGGTAAGAAGCTGGAGTTTATTTAGTATAAGCTAATACAAAATGACCTCCTTATACTAGAACCTTTCTGTGGGTTGCTAAACAGCCACCTGATAAAAATAGTTGAATTATGAACTGAACTACTGCCAATGTGAATTATGTAACACTATTATTAATTATAATTTCGTCATGAATTATCTTATATTTAATTCTCTTAAGGAATTTCTTGCCCGTCACATATTTCTTAGCTATAGGGGCAATTTTAATGATTGTGGTGTCACATTAAAACAGAACAGTGTTACCTTTCCTTGGAAACATTTATTTTGTAATAAATTTATCATTTAAATAACATGTTTCACAAAATAATCATTTCTTAGCTGTTATAAATTCTTGAATGATATGTTTTATTTATAACAGCTGTTAAATTATTTTTAGGTTAACTTATATAGTGGTTACTTTATTCTTGGGGATTCACGTTATGTTGTGATTGATTTCACAACTCTAACCAGTTAATATGGCCTGTTGTTAATGTGTGACGATCTCATATTTTATTCGCTAAGGAATTTCTGCACCAGTCGTGTATTATTCAATTATTGTTTATTATGCAAAACTGTTAAAATTCTTAACTGGAAACAACTAGTATTAATTTATTGTTATTTATATGTATTTTGCAGGTATTTTCCCTGAAGCCAACAATGACCCTGTGATTCAGATCGCTAGTATGGTAATAAAGCAAGGAGATACTGAACCATTTATTAGAAATGTTTTTACTCTCAATACATGTGCACCTATTGTTGGGTGTCAAGTCATCAGCTGTGAAAAAGAAACAGATATGTTAGAGGTAATTATTTAAATTACTAGTTTTCTAAGATTTCTTTTTTCTTCTGAGTCACAATATTTGCATAATATATTTTTAAGTTTTGTAATTTATATGCATTTCTAAATTAATTGGATGAGTTTTAAGTCTCCCTTCACTCTGTTGTTACTTTCCCAAATATACATAGTATAAGGAAAGTTATGGGGTGCGTTATGTCTGTTTTGAAGTCTCCTAAAATTGGTTTTTAGAATTATGTTTGTTTGTTGTATGTGCCGTGTTCGACAGTCCAAGTGCATGGATCAATTTTTATTAAATTTGTTATGTTGGTATATATTTACTATATCTCGGGACTTTTTTTCTTTTTTGAAAACTTAAAATTTGGCGGTAGCTGCCATAAGAAAAAAACACAAAAGTGTGATTTTTTTCAACATCAGCTATAATGATTTTGATCAAATTTTGACTAAATGTAGCCTTTACGGACCCAAACAAAACATCTCTCCAAAAACAGTAGTCCGTGGGTTATAGGTAAAAAACCACATTGGATTATTATAAAATACCTAATTTTGTTCAAATTTTAGTGAAATGTGAAGATTAATGATCCACATCCGTATGAAAAATCCGTAATAAAACTGCATTCTCTGCATAAATATATAGTACCATTGTCCAGTTTTGAAAGACTTCGGTTTGTAAATGATACTGCATAAATAACTATAGAAAAAAATTGGGGGACGGATTAAACTTATTCATAATATTAATTACCTTTAATTAAATTTGTACAATTAGTATGTCAGGTTAAAAATATATAAAATTGTAGTTTTTGCATAGAAACACTAGAAATGAATCAAATTTTTGTAGAAATGGTGTTTGTAAATTGACATTTTTCTTATATAATGAAAACCAATTACAACTACCATAAAGGTAGTCTTATAGTAACCGGTAGGTAGCTCAAAATATCCGAGAGACGTGTATGATCATTGAAAAGTGCTAAAGATGACTGTTGACTATAAATGTAAGATATAAGTTTTAGACAATGTAAAAAGTGATAATTACCTTTCTCGTAATTTTGGCCAGACCTTGGCAAGCAATCCTTTGTTATGTTTCTATGAACACACACTTTCTTGTGAAAATTTACTATAAATAATATTAATTAGCCGAGCTCGGAATATTTGAATCCAAGAAGATAAACAGGAAATGTTTTCCAATTTTAAAAGCAGTGCCAATTTGTTGGCTTTCGATTACAAATTTCATCCGTTAATAGGAACAGTCTTATCTCTTTGTTGTTTAAACGCTCCAACTTTCAACTCCTTATACTCTGTATTTCTCATCCTTATAGTAACAACATTCACGTCCTCGAATTGTTTTTCTATTTTCTCTTTTCAAATTGTGCTAATAGCGAAGCTTAAGGTCTCTTCAAATGTCTTTATTAGTTTCTTCTGACTGAAGCCTCCAAACAATGTGGCTTTTCTTCTATTCTAAATCATTTCCTGGTATTCATTTTCATTTTATTATCTTAGCTTAAGACTCAGTAAAAAAAAAATTTAATCATAAAACTTATAAACACAACCGTACCTTCTCCAAACTGAAACGTAACTAAAGATCTGTATGCCTAAGTCCATTGTAGAAATAGAGTTGCGAAAGTCAGTAGAATTTTAGGAAAAACCTCGATAAACAACAGTTTTTTATAAGGTGGTAGCTTTACAAACCGATAAGTCAGCCGTTTAGAGAGAGAGAGATAATGTATTTCAGCCAGGACAGAAAAGAATTGCTCGTAGTAGGCGGTATTTTTCTGAATCTGATCATGTAATCGATATTAACTTTACAATATGGCTGACAATATGTTTACAGCTGTTACAGCCTAAACAACTAATATAAATATAATTTCTTTCTCTTTTGAAATATAGGACATTTAAAACTAATTTTTCATGTGTTGTTATGTTACAGAAATGGGCTGAATTTGTCAGAGAAGTTGATCCGGATATATTCACAGGATACAACATCAACAATTTTGATTTCCCTTATTTGATTGATAGATCCAAATGTATCAATGCAAAGAATTTCACATTTCTCGGAAGGATAAAAAATATGAGGTTAGTTTGAAAGATAAATATAATTAGATCTATAAATAGTATACCAACAAACTGGAAATAAAATATAATTCTATTTAAAATTGAAACAAAATTTAAAGTTTGAGTGAGATCACATGGGTATGATCTTATATGAGTTCATACGGTACATAGAATCGAGTGTGGAATATATATATGTGTGTATAAAAAAAACACTCAATACCACACTCGATTCTATGTACCGCATGAACTCATATAAGATCATACCCATGTATGGTCTTAATATTAGTACAGTAGAACCCCTCAAACTCGACATTCCGTCAAACTCGACATTCCGTCAAACTCGACAGGGCCAGTGACCAGGAGCGTGGGATTTTCAAGGTCATTCACTGCATTATTTTATGCCATGTACACCTGCCAGATACCGGGAGGTTGAGGCTTGTCACTTTTGTTTATACAGCTGTGAGGGTTGCTCCTTTGTCTAGCCACTTTCTAATCCTACTGTATAGTAGAGGCCAAAGTTAAAGATAAAGGGTCCAGGTAGACCGGGACAGCCCTAATCATGTGTTGTCAAAACATTCATATCGTTGTGAACCCGAGCGCCTAACCACCCGGATGCTACCGGTCATTAGCACCGATTCCATTAAAGTAAGCGGCAAGTCTTTTGTCATAACAATTCAACGGAGTGTCGTAGAACTATGATTCAAGTTTTGTAATAAAGGTCTTAACCAGGTGAGAAAAATGACCTGACTCTTAATTATATGCGATCAGCAGTTCAATTTATAGCATTTGTATTGGACCGTGTTTGGTATGGACATTCTTTTTCTTCGGCGACTTCGAGATGAAGCTGCCAGACGTCGAGTCGAAAATGAAAAACAAAGATCAATTAAAGTTTTTTCAAACAATGTTAACGTTGCTCTAATGTTATATATATTATTATATATATATATTTTGATGTGCAAACTTTGCACTTTCTGTTTCTTGACCTTTAGCGGGAAATGAGCCCAGCTTTTTGCCTGCAGTCGTAGAGGATCTTGGCCTATGTTAGCACCACGGCCTGGTGAAGTTCTTTGTGGAAGCTGTGATGAAAGAAGCAACTGCTCAGCAAGATTTATTCTATAATCTGTATAATGCCTTTTCTCTTTTGGAGTCGGGAGCCTTACTTTGTTGAACACTGCAAATGAATTGTATATGGCCAGGTCAAGCAAATAAAATAAAATCCTTTTTATAAGCCTTTATTGAGCGGTTCATGATATGAAAACAAGGTAACCTCTGATCCATTCTATCGACAGCGAACATTCCATTATTATAGTCAGTGATAACTTTTGACTTCTTTACTGCTTCTTCAACCTCACGTTTTTGTTTCCGAATGCGTGTTTCTTCAAATGACAGGTCCGTATGATAAGTAGATAACACAACTACATCTTTATTGTCTTTCCACATTATCGCTAAAACACCGTTTGATGATCTATACACTGCTTCATTTTTTCAAGCTTCTTTGATTTGAAAATTTCTGGTATGTCAACTCTAGTTTTTAGGGCAGTTCCAATAGCATGCGTGTTTTATTTCAGAAGCTCAACAAAAAGTAATGGAGAGACATACCAATTGTCAAGAAGTACTTTATATCCAAGCCCCAAAAAGGGCTGTAACAAATCTAATACTACTGACTCGCAAGAAATTCCTCACAAACTTTATCCTCACCAATGTAAATCTTGAATGTTGGATTTTTCTTAACACACATTGTTAGGCATCCGCGCACAATCTATTGGAGATAATTAAAAACACAAAACGCACAGTCTAGCGGAGTTATCATGAATCACAACTGTTAGTGGTAAACGCAGAATAATTGAACGTGACATAGGCGTCTTTCGGAGTTTGGTCCACCTAATGCGAGGACGTGAACATCCACGTCTTTCACCCACAATGGGTTAATCTTTAAAAATACTTTAGGCCTATATTTTATCAAAAGTTACATAAAAAATCTCAAATCTAAACATTCACTATAATATAAAATCATTTCATATCCTGTATGCACTGTATTATTTCAGATTTTTAAATTTAGAGTTTAATAGGGTACATAACCTATTGTTTAGTTTTTTTATAGATAGGAGATACAGGCTTACCTTGGAAAGTGGTTTTGGTTTTACCTAGCAGTACACAAATAGAAATATTCTTCTTTTATACTCTCTATTTATAGAAATTGAACAATGTTTAAGAAGAAATATTTCAGAACTTTAGTGTTTTATTGTGCGTTTTTCTATTTGTGCACTACTATGTAATACCAAGGATCACTTTCCTAGATAAGCCTGTGACTCCTATTCATTCAAGATTTTTAACTTTGTATTATAAATAAATATTGAGCTTGACTTGTGAGTTGGTAATCTTGATAGAATAAAACTTGAACAAATAGATTCTCAAACAGATTCTCACAAATAGTACATTTATTTATTCAAAACCGTTTCAATGACAAAGTCACCATCTTCAGTGATGCACAAGCTACAATAACTAAACTATTATGTACTATTTGTGTTCAAATTTTATTCTCTTTTTGTATTTTATTTTATTTTTTCAGGTCTGTGATCAAACAACAGGTCATACAAAGCAAACAAATGGGACGAAGGGAAAACAAAAACGTTAACTTTGAAGGTCGTGTACCATTTGACCTACTTTTTGTAAGTCTTTTCACTTTTATATATAATTAATCTAAATTTTAAATAGTATTTAAACTTAATAGTTGATATTATAATAATTTATTTTTGATAAAAATACAACTGTTTAAATATAACTGTAGCTGTTGTCCGCCAACTCTTAAAAAATATAGAAAATCTTAAAACAATATTATTATTGAAATAAGATATATGATAATATTAATAGTAAATATTACCTGTATCCGTCATATGATTTTTCGATTGAGATGAATTTCCACGACATGTTTTGGGACCGTAATTCCATTATCAAGTTATTCACTTTATCATGTACACATAAATTGTAACGGTTCTATCTTTGTGTCAGTCTTGCTGACCTAGTTACAAAAGAATTCTTTAGATTTAGTAATTAGTTATTGATCACTTTGTTCATTAAGTATTTATTTAAAACAAGGTTCTGACTCAAATCTGTACTTACCAAGCCGGCTATCTGTGAAACGTTAAATGGAAGGATGTACTCTAATAAAATTTAGTTGCACATGTTGAGATTTGAAATATTCTCCTGTAATTATAATAACGCTTTTTGACATTACATACATTTTTTGCTTAACCTAAACGATACATGAAATTATACTGCAATATTAAAAGTCATTGTTAAGTCTCTTTCATTAATCATTGAAGCTAGTTTCTATATTGTTCAAAATCAAAATGTCTTCTCGGAAATTATGATTATAAGGATTTATTATTTTTTAATTCTTTACCTTCATATTGTTCGGTGTTTTACACTTAATGTTTCTTTAAGCACTCTACCATTTTGAGAAACACTTTTCACAGTCCTTTGTCCCCATGCTTATAGAATAAAACTTGGCATGGCTTCCCCTCGGAAGACGCTGGACGATAACATTTACATGACATCCAGTTGATTCGCTGGTTTTCTTGAGACTCTTGCTCTCTGGGTACTGACGCTAACAAAACCCAACACAAACGGAAATTTCACTCCCCTCCCCCCATTTTATCGCTATTGACCAATGAGAGTCTGTCTTTCTATTATATTGCATCAGATTTTCGTCTGAGAAGGATTCGGTGGTTTTCTGTTAATCTTTCTACACCACGCTTTTATTTTTAAATGTTCTAATAAGATTTATTTTGATTTTGTTTAGTACAATGTTCATTAATTATTGTTTTTAAATGTCACTCATTTATTAATTTCCATTATATTATTTATTGAAATGTCACTCATTTACAATCTTAACTTTATTATTTATTAAATGTTACAAATTTATAATTTTAATTTTATTATTTATTGGTTGGAGGATGTCCCATGCTTACAAAATACACATCACGTACACTTTAAATTTTTTTTTAAGGCTGGTTAATTGTAGTATTCAGTGTACACCATCATGTGGTCATGGTATACTACTTATTATTTGTATGTAGCTAAAAAACTGATTTTGCATGCGAGATGAGAACTGTATTGTACAGGTCATTAGTCTGAAATGACAGCCGATCATTTAATATATATTTGACTGACTAACTAATGGAAATTTACTTGTTCCAAGGTATTTTTCTTTGTTGTAGTTTACTAATGTAAATAGTAGAGCCTGTACTTTATTAAATTATACTTATATAAAGAAAACCACTTTAAAATACATACATATTTTCTTTCAGGTATTGCTACGTGATTACAAATTACGTTCATACACATTGAATGCAGTAAGTTACCATTTCCTACAGGAACAAAAAGAAGATGTCCATCATAATATTATAACTGATTTGCAGAATGGCACTCCTCAAACACGGAGACGGTGAATATTAAAAAAAATTAGTTTTGGTATTTAAGCCACTTAACAAAATAGAAATTCTGTTTGATAAATATAACCATGTATATTGCCGTCCATGTGGTTTTTATCTAGTTTCACAAGAATACATGTTTCGGGACTGTAATCCCATCTTCAGTTATTCTTGTAAAAGCTACAGGACGGAAGTAATTAAAGGTAAAAGTAATTAAACATACTTTGTATTTACTAAACAGAATTTCTTAAATATGTTGTTTTATACAAACAGTTTTTTAGACTAGATTTTTAATCTATCTAAAACTATCCAAACATGGTAATTGCATTTTACTTTGAGGAAAAATTACAGAATTTTCTTTCTTTTAGAGTTAACAATTAATTTCAAAATTAAATTAAACAGCAAATCTAAAATACTTTGACCAACTAAAAACTTTGAAGGATTTAATCTAGTATAATTTAGTAATCTCACATTATTTCAAAAAAAATATTAAATAAATATTATAATATATTAAGCTTTTTAATACACTTGTAAAACTTAATGCAGTGAAACATGTTGGCAGAAAACATAAATTATATGCTATTTTATAAATATATATTTCTCCACACACACACACACATATATAATATTGGTTAGATTTTGTATGGACAGGAGACGGGCTTACCTTGGAAAGTGGTCCTTGGTATTACCTAATAGTACACAAGTAAGAAAACACACACAAAAAAACACTAAAGTTCTGAAATATTTCGTAAACACTGTTCATTTTCTCAATCAGTAGAGTTAAGAAGAAGACTCTTATATATATAAATAATATTAAACTAATAATAATTTTAAACACAAGAACCCATTGTTCTGATTTTCATTTGTCTTAACTTATGTACAATATTTTCTTTCATCTCTATCACTTCCCAGCTCCGCTTTCCTGAGTGTAGTTCACAAACACCATGGTGTAAAATTAAAAATCTCAATATAGCTTCCATAAGATTAAAACTTCAAAATTCTAATATTTTCAAGATTGGGTCTAATGATTTTGCTCAAAATTTGGTAATATGTAGCCTCTACAGATCCAAACCATATGTAGCCTATACTGACAAATTTTGGTTTGGAAATTATTTGTCAAAAAATGAAAATTTTATATAAAGCTGTTTATATAAAAGACCTCATTTCTGAAAATGGACTTTATCGTTTTTATTTATTTCTCATCTCTAATTAAGAGATTCAGTAAACCTGTGTAACAAGTGTTTTAATCAAACTTACTTTACTTACCCCTTAACTATGATGGTTCCTGTTGTTTACACTGAAATTTGTGAAGTTAAAATTTACAATTTCATCTTCTTTTATTATTATTTTTATAATGCTTTTTCCAGATTAGCGGTCTACTGTCTGAAAGATGCTTATTTACCTTTAAGACTCTTAGACAAACTGATGTGCATTATCAACTATATGGAAATGTCAAGAGTCACTGGTGTTTCATTGGGAAGTTTACTAACTAGAGGCCAACAGATCAAAGTTGTATCACAGTTGTTGCGCAAGGTTAGTTCTATTCATTTCCATTATGTTTAACCCTTTCCATACTGCTGACGTAGATTCTCACTAAGCGTAACATTGCTCCAAACAGAGTTCAGACAAATTCAAGTTTAATATCTATAAACAAAAGTTTATTTTGTAAGATTTTAAGCCGATGCCATATTACTATGATGAAGATCGTGGCTTAGAGACACTATCACTATGTCAATTATATGGTTTCCTACTGTTGCTCTCAACTAGTTCACTCTTTAGTCACTTAGATAAACACTGTGTCTAACGAACTCTGAAACATTCTGTATTCTTTATAACAATTTTCTGTATGTCTGGTTTTTATTTAAAAATTCATATATTTTTTTTGTGTGTAAATAAATAGTTTTTATTAACCCCTTAAGTGTTTATGTCGGTTTAAGCCGACGCTACAAATATCGATAAAAAGGGCCGCTGTCGGCTAAAGCCGACGCTCTTAACTTGCCCTATTCTATTTCGTTGTCTGTCGTAATATTACGTTGTAGTTGCTAGTATTGCCGCTAGATAGTGTTGGCATGCTCTCTAGAGCATAACTTATAAAACTACCGCTTTATTTTTGTTCTCTTTGGATCCGCCGTGAACATCATATTTACAAGGAGTCGCGATATGTCCGCAAGGAGTCGCGATACCAGTGCAGCGAATGTGATGTTGGGCTGTGTGCTGCCCCATGTTTTAAAATATATCACACCCAAAAAAATTACTAAACATTAGTAAGAAACTGTAAACAATCTTTATTGTGTGTACTTTTATTTTTAACAATGGTTTTATTACATTTTACTTTTTTTTAATTGTTAGGTAAATGTGTTTTTAATGTATTTGCAGAAAATTTTTAAATTATATTAAACATGACATTTATACTTTTGATGTTGCTTATATTTTCTTTTAATGCCTATTTTTTAACTTCCAAGTTAACAAACATTAAAATAATCAAATAAAAAAAGCATTTATGGTTTGATTTAGGCAAAAAAAATAATAAAACACTTAAGGGGTTAATATTGTATATAGTTTATCATTACTGTATCATAGCTAATCCTGATGATTCTGATTTTGATGACTTTGTGGGCTAATGAACGCTAATTATTAAATATAATTTCTATTGTATATTATATTTCCTCTGTAATTAATATTCATAGTAACTTTTTTCATAAGTCAGTAAATAAGGAAAAAAAAGAAGAAAAAAAAAATTGATTATCAAACAATATAACTCTTGTTGTTTTCCTCCATTTTTGTAAATAAGTAAGCAAAATAATATAGTGTTTAAAAATGCATTTTTTTTATATTTAGGCCTACATATATTTATAATTTTTCAGCTTTTTGAGAACCTATTATACAAGCCGCCACAAGTCAAGTCTGTTAATTAAGGAAGGAGCCAGTAGACAGTCTGACCTGGACAAAACCAATAGAGGCGACGGGGGTTTGCCAACTCGTTTCCCCATTGTGATAGAGTTTGCCACTGCTATTACGTTCATTTAAGGGGCTCAGAAAAATCATAGTTACTGCATTAATTTTCATTTTCCATCACAGTTGCAAAGAGCATAATTTAACAACAATTTAAATATATATATATATTATAATACTTTTCTTGAGTATTATATTTATTTAAATTAATTATAAATACAAAAATTATTTATATCATTAAGTTCTTTAATAACACAATAAAAGAAATATTCACTATAAAAAATAAATGTTTTTTTTTATATTTTTATCTCGGGGTCAGATTTGGGTTTCACAATTAAATAGAAATATATTTAAATAATAATCAGTTTTAAATAATAATTAGTTCATCTCACCATCATTTACAATGTTCCTTTTATATACTTCTTCCTGGTAATTGTTCAATATAATAATTATTTCAATATTTCAATATTTCACTTAAACTGTTTTTATTTTTCAATCGTATCCTATACCTTTAAAAAATATCAACTTCACTTCAGATCATCTTATATCAGAATAATTTGAAAATTTCTTCCTCTTTTTTTTTAAATTGTTATTATAAATCATATGATTTACTTGTTGTTTCAATCACATGGTTCCTGCACCTGCTTATTAAATTTTGTATTCTTCTATGTAACATTTGAATAATTTTCCATAACTTTACATTTATAATCCTATTCCATTTACAAATTTATTCTTCAATTATATAAAAATGTTACAACTGTCCTCCAAAATTTTAATTTTTTTAAAAAAAATTTATTTATTTTTTTTTTTTAAACAAATTACTAAATTTTTATCAGTGACATTTTTCTATAGTCATTGACTATTTTACAAACTTTACATACATCTCCCTTTAATTTGAATTTACTTTTTTTATTTTTTTATTTTTATTTTTTTTTATTTATATCATTAAAATGTCTAGCCAGTCTTCGTACTATTTCATCCTCAGATGGTGTTGGTGTTAAATTTCTCATAACTATCACCTTTTCAATAAAATATTCTGCTCTGCTTAGCTTTCCATCTTTTCTATATTTCTCCACTTCTAAACTGTTTCTAATTCCGTTTTGTACTTCATCGTTCCAATATTTTTCTAAAAATCTTTCTTGGAAATTTTCCAAGTCTTCTATGTCCTCCCTTGTAATTTGCCACCATCTAGCAGCATTTCCTTCCATAGATATGTCCATTATATCCTTAATGTCCACCTTTTCTCTACCTTCTCTTTCCCTTCTCTCTTGCATCTTCTCTACATATCTCTTCAACTTTCTTATATATTCAATTGGGTTTATTCCCCTTCCATTAAACTTAGGCATTGTAGTCTGAGCGTGGCTTTCATCATTAGCATAGTATATTATCTGAGTAGTTCTATTTTCCATACTATCCTTCTTATTTAATCTCTCCTCCGTTTCCTTCATTTTCTCTTCCATATTACTAGCTACCCTTTCAAAATTTTGTTTATTAATTTTAATCCTATTATTTAACTCTTCAATATTCTCCTTCTGTTCTTTTAATTCCTCTCCCAACATCTGAAAATTTTCCTCTACTTTCCTCCCAAATTTCTTATGATCTTCTATTATCCTCTCTTGTTTCTCCTCTATCTCTCTCTTAAACTCATCAAATTTATTATCAATCTTTCCCTCTAACTTTTCAAATTTTTTCTCAAATCCTTCCAATTTCTTCATCATTTCATTTTTATTCTCTTCATTTTTTGTTTCCATTCTTGACATTGTTTCCCTCATTACATCAAATTTGTTATCCTTCTCATCCATCTTCTTCATCATTTCTCTCAATAATTTCTCCATACCTGATTCTTCTTTATTCACTGTAACAAGTGTAACACCTCCTCTTTCTATTTCTATCTCCCTAACATTTTCTTCTACCTCAGAGCATGGTACCCTATCTCTTTCATCCTGTCCTAACCTGTCCTGCCCTGAATATGGGGAACATTCATCAATTTTCTGAACCTCCAATATTTTAACCATTTGTCCTTCCTCCTGTACCATTCCCTTCTTAGGCCTATCCTGTTTCTTTTGATTCTCCAATTCTCTTTTTTTTGTGTCTCTTTTGGGTTATCTCTTAATTCATAACGTCCTTGCTCTGACATTTTAATTATTTATTTTGTTTAAATTGAAATTTCTTTTAATTGAATAAGTTAATATTAAAAAATAATATATATTTAAAATTATTAAATATATATTATAAAACCTGAAATTGCTTATTGTTTAATTGCACATTTAATCGAGCCCCACGTTGTGGATGCCAAATTTATAATACTTTTCTTGAGTATTATATTTATTTAAATTAATTATAAATACAAAAATTATTTATATCATTAAGTTCTTTAATAACACAATAAAAGAAATATTCACTATAAAAAAATAAATGTTTTTTTTATATTTTTATCTCGGGGTCAGATTTGGGTTTCACAATTAAATAGAAATATATTTAAATAATAATCAGTTTTAAATAATAATTAGTTCATCTCACCATCATTTACAATGTTCCTTTTATATACTTCTTCCTGGTAATTGCTCAATATAATAATTATTTCAATATTTCAATATTTCACTTAAACTGTTTTTATTTTTCAATCGTATCCTATACCTTTAAAAAATATCAACTTCACTTCAGATCATCTTATATCAGAATAATTTGAAAATTTCTTCCTCTTTTTTTTTTTTAAATTGTTATTATAAATCATATGATTTACTTGTTGTTTCAATCACATGGTTCCTGCACCTGCTTATTAAATTTTGTATTCTTCTATGTAACATTTGAATAATTTTCCATAACTTTACATTTATAATCCTATTCCATTTACAAATTTATTCTTCAATTATATAAAAAATGTTACAATATATATATATATATATATATATATATATATATATATATATATATATATCCTTAGCTACTTTCCTTCCTTGTAAACAAATCATTATAAATTTCTCAACGAAAACAATATTTTTCTCACTAAATAAATAAATGTAATAGCAAACTTTCATCTTAAATTGACAGAAACTTCAATTAAAAACTAATATTTATTTTTGTACTAGGTTATTATTATTGTACAAGGGAAATATGATTACCAATATTAAAAAATGTTTAAAAAAATAAATATGTCTGTACTGGTGGGATGATGTTAATGTATCAGTTAGACTAAACATGTTTAATTTTTTAAAAAAAGAATTGTTTAACACTATGCAAACAAAATAAAACTACTTATTTACACGACTCTATTAGCATCACATGACTTCAGTAGCCTCATACCGGGTTAGGTCTGTGCAGGGAGCTTTTCGAATTGACAACCACAGTTTTCTCTTGCTTTGCTATTGGCTATTACCCAACGTACATGACTCGTGGCGCATAGTATATAAATAACCATTTACAGGAAAACATTTGTAGTCCTACATGTCAGAAGAAATAAGACATGTTTTTGCAACATTCTTATATAAACGTAAGCCTAATATGTTTGAATTTTTGTAGAAAAAAGAGGAAAATGGATAAAAATTGATTTTCCATTTTTTTATAATACCTTTACATATTAATAAAATAGTAAATAAACTTTAAGAGAACAGGGGGAAAAAATTCAAAACAAAAAAGTGCCTAATATCTTAAGTGAAAATTTTGCAAAAACATGTCTTATCTCTTCTGGTAAGTGGAACTACAATTTTTTTCCTATTATCTAAATATATGTAATTATAAAAAAAGCAGTTTCAAATAGTCTACAAAAGGTTAAATATTACCCATTTATATGGTAAAATATCGACATTAAAAATAATAAATGTTATTATTCTAGGCTCGTGAAAGAGATTACATAATGCCAGCACACTATGGAGGAGTTCAAGAGGATCAGTTTGAAGGTGCTACAGTAATAGAACCTAAGAAAGGATATTACGCAGATCCAATTGCAACACTGGATTTTAGTTCTCTGTATCCTAGTATTATGATGGCACATAATTTATGTTATACTACACTTATACAAGGCAACGCATACAAAGATTTGGAGTAAGTTAAAATAAATTATACAAAAACATTGCACAAACTTTCTCACTTGCCCATCTCCTAAACCAAATAAAATCTAATTTTTACTAAAAATATCAGTCCGTTAGTTTTAATTCAAATTGTGAAAATGAACCATGGATTGTATCTTAAATATGTTTGTGTTCATCGTACTTGCTTAAAAACCAACTTTTAATTATGGTGTTCAAGGTTCATTTTGCCAATTATTTTCGAACTGTAATATTTTTTGCTTGCAATTTTACACACAAGTTTGAATTGTTTATCTTTACATTTCACTAAATCCTATTGATTTATATTTTGAGATTTTATGTCTTGTGTTCCAACTAAACACCCGTTTTTACAAATAACTCACAAACTTGCATTTTTGGAGAGTTGATGACCAATATGTTTTGTTTAGGTCCTTGAGCAAGTTTTAATCAAAATGGTTAGAGGTGATTTTATGAAATATCACAATTTTGTGTTTTTTTCTTATGGCAACTACTCACAAATTTTTAGTTCTCAAAAATAAAATGTTTTGAGATATGGCCTAAATATGCCCACGTATCAATTTTGATTAAAATTGGTTCACATGTTTGGGCTATAAAGTACTGCATTATGACAGAGAAATGATATTCCCAAAATCACTTTTTTGGCTCACTAGACCTCAAAACTTGTAGAGCTGGAAAAAACTTGACAATTTTTTCCCAATAACTTCCTCTATTTATATATGGAAAGTAATAAAGAGAAAATTAAGAAAAGGAAGAGATGCTGCTTTTTTTCATTCTTTTTATTAAATTTTGGAGTTTCCTTCTGAAACTCTATGTTGAATAAAATAACCTACAAAGTGGCATATAAAATATTCTGTGTTAAAATTGATTTTATCTGATTTAATCTGTACCACAAATTATTAAGAATAATTGCTGCAAAAACACAGATATTAAGTATGGGGGGGGGGATTCGAAGTACTCCCTAGCACCTTTTTTCATGTAGTTTTGGGTTAGATTCCTTCTTCCACTTTCCTATCAGGTAATTCTTGACCAACTTTGTTCTTTTCTGACCCTGATGCTATTAGAGTATTCAAAGGCTAGACTAGAGATCTTTCTTATATCTTATCTTCCCAACCCCAGTACCCATCAATGAAGTTAAAAATTGTTTGGTTTGTTAAGGTACAGAGCATTATGCTCTATTTTTGTTAAAGCAAATATGACCGTGATGGTTTTTCACCTGTGAACAAAACAAAAAATAAAATTTGGTATGGAGTAGGCTACATATATAGAAAACAATTGAATGTAAAAAAAATGAAAAATATACGATTTAAAAAATATGTTTTGATCATATGTTTCATTTACTTTTTTGTTTTTTAGAGCGCATGAGTACTCAAGAACACCAACTAATAACTTTTTCGTTAAGAGTTCTTTAAGGAAGGGTCTGCTACCTGAAATTTTGGAAAGTCTTCTATCTGCTCGAAAAAAAGCTAAAACAGATTTGAAGAATGAAACAGATCCTTTCAAGAAAAAAGTTCTTGATGGCCGACAGCTAGCTCTGAAAATAAGTGCCAACTCTGTCTATGGATTTACTGGTGCTCAAGTTGGAAAGTTGCCTTGTTTAGAAATTTCTTCTGTGAGTATTAGTTCTAAGATAAGTGTAAACATATCTAGTTAATCAATTGTTGATGAAACACTTCTCAATTTACACCAACAAGATATGGTTTTTGTATCATACTGAAGGTGTGGTTACAAGACTACTGCTTCTAGATGCTTGATTCATGTGTCTAGCCTAACATGGATTAGGTTAGGTTAGGTTATTGACAAAATGCTTATGCACAACTAATAACTACATATAAACATAGAGTAGAGAACGTTATATGATAGGTCAAAAAATCTATGTTGAATTTGTCACGAAAATATCATTTTAGGATCCCCTAAGACAGTGTTTTTTTAAAAATTATGTTCAGAATCTGAATAATTTATTCCCATGATTTTTTTATGAAACATGGCAACATAAATATAACATTATTAACGGATATTTTAATATAAACATATGTTCAATAATATTTAATAATGAATTTGCACAAATTAACGATTAAATTACAAATTAAAATTATAAAATATAACATAATACTAATTAAATTAGTCTAGTATACTGACTTTAAAGTTATTTGATAATGATGAATTGTTCATAATATTAATATGGTTTAAACAAATATTTGCCATCATTTGTGTATATAAAAACTAATAAACTATGTTTCAAGAGTACAAATCAACTCTCAAGTCTCAAGTGTAAAATTTGGAGCGTAAAAGAGAAAAACACCAACATAGCCTATGGCCATGCTAAAAACTAAAACTAAATCTAAAACCTACGAATAGAACTCTAGCTCATAAGTAGGCTTGAGCAGCCAATGCTAAGACTAAATACAAACGTGATACAGGTAAAATCATCATACAGGTCTAAACTACACAAAGGACGGTAAGCAAGTGATTGTTAAAGGGATGGAACCAAAAGAATTTTCTAATTTTTTACCGGTGTAAACAACCTTTTGCCATCTGTTTCAAGAGTTTAGTTCTCGATCGCATCATGATTTCCATTTGTGGATTAAGTGGGACAATTTCAGCCTTATTTAAAGTAAAAATTTTATCTTCAGTTTTTATAATAATATCCATAATAGCTTTATTCTACTATACAATTAAAAATTTAAATGTTGAATTAGACAAAAATAGTCAACAGAATTCTTAAACGTTTGTTTGTCATCTGCGCAGTACTTCATAGCTCAGGAGTGAATCATTTTTGATCCAAATTTCTCTATCCATACAAAACTTATTTTTGGCATCTCTAAGATTGCCAGTTAGAAATTATCAGTTAAAACAAAACTAACCATTTGTGCCTTGTAAACATTAGTTTATCTTAAAATCAACATAATTTAATTTAATTTATGGTGAACTTTTGCCAAACCATTTTGCCTGAACCACAAGTAATGAAAATTATGATTCATGTGTCTTTTGGGGGGGGGGGGGACAAAGAAACAAATCTGACAATGATGGTAAAGTGAATATTCACATTTCATCAAAATTTTATTGAAATCATTTCAACCGATTTTGAGATATTCAATCCTTTACAACAATTCCTATAGTTCTATTCCTGTTTTCAACCGATAACTTCTGAATCAAAAAGTTTGCACTATGATGACTATTACATTTTGTTTAGGTCTTTAGGGGCTACATTTTAAAATTTATCAAAATTGTTCAAGCCAATTTTGAATTACAAAAAAAAAAAAATCTGATATTAGTAAAATTTACCTACATACCAAATTTATAAAATTTGATCCACTCATTTAGGCTATAGAGCACTGCACAGATGACAGATCTTTAAACCTCAGAATCCATAACTTACTTTCTTTGTACTACATACATGACATGTAAGAAAATAATAAGATTGCCCTCCACATAGTTTAGTTTCACAAAAACCTTTATTATTATGCTATATTGGTCAGATATATTCAAGCAACTTGTTAATATTTTTTCTTCCATCTTTCACATATGTCTCAAATGTATATTTTATTTACTATTTTTCTCTCTTTTCACACATTTTTTTTTTTCATTTTTGTCATATTAATATTTGAAATACAAATTATATAATGGCTTAAAACAATTTTCAGAGTGTCACTTCTTATGGACGAGCGATGATTGAACAAACCAAAACAGAAGTGGAACAGAAGTACAGTATTGCTAATGGCTATGAACATGATGCTGTTGTAAGTAATATTAACACTGCCGTAACCAATCAATTTGTTTTTAAGACAATGTAAATTTGTATTACAATTACATTTACAATATCTGGTAGTATAAAAAGTTTCCCAAACATCTATTGTATACAATTTGGTAACATTTTTCAACGACACAAAATTTTCAACTTTAATGTAATATTTTTCGTCTAAACAATGTTTGGCATAGTTGATTTATCAGACTTATTATATTTAAAGTGGACAAAGTGTTCTTTAACTCGTGTCCAGTCATTTATTTTTGTATGGCCTACATATTTCTTCAGGCATATTTTATAATTTATACAATAAATTCCTGATTTATCTTGTTATTGAATTTTATTTTTAGGGTTTCTTTATTATAGTAAGATTATGCTTGGCTCACAAAGCTACATTTTAAATTTGCATATTTAGTTAGTGATTATTCTTCACTTTTTTTTATATAGACCTACCCTGCTGATTTTGTTTTTATTCAGCAAAACAGCAGTGTGTAACAATTTAATCACTGTTACACACAAGTTAAAATCACTGTGAAGTTTTAGATTGATAAACTTTGTTTAGTACATTTTAATAAGAAAATTATAGAACTAGCTTGATTGTTTTTACTTCAGTGATATGCCTACTTTAAATATTATGAATCATACGATTGGGCTTATAAAAATAACAAAAACACAAATTGGATGAAAAATACTTTATTTCTTTGGGCATCCATGTTATGATTTTTTGGAATGGCTCATAATCCACCATGTAACCTAAGTCTACTCCAAAATCACTAATTTTAATCATTTATTTCTACACTTTCATCACGGTTAATATTTGTATAATAATATTCTTCTTCTTTATTGGATGTGTTTCAGAAATTGTTTCATCATCAGTTATTTTACTTGTGAGATATCGTTAAATTAAAACAGAAACATTATCACAAAACATAAATCACTAGTCATAAACACAACACAAAATGGGTGCACATATGTTCTTTAAATCCAGCAATGCACATCCATCTTGTGTTGCATTTATGAGCAGTGATTTATATTTGTGTTTTAATGTAATGACCCCTCACCAGCAAAATATCTGATGGTAGGGCATTGTTTTCGAAATGTGTAAATTATAAAATAAATAAATACAATATGGATGTAAGTACTAAAAAAATATTGTGCTCTGTTATCATAAACTAAGAACAAAATCACTAAATTCACAATGATTCCCAATATTATGGAATATTGTGTATCTTACTATATTTAAATTTTAATTTTTTATTACTATTCATATCTCTACCAAATTTGTTTACTTGTTTTGGAGGTTTATGTTTCAAAATGATGTTTTTATACACCTTCAAAACAAATAATTTTCAATTCTTCTGAATTCTATTCTCTTTTTTTTTACTGCTATTAAGTAAGATTTCATTTAAAAATTAATATTTGTTTGGTTTTTATTAGAGTGGAAGATAAAAAAATATATAACACATGCTAATATTTGAAGAACATTATCATTCCACATCTAAAATTATATGAAGTGATAATGTCTTTCAAATTTAATACAGTATTTTTCCCAGTGCATTTAAAATACTACTAATTAAATATATTACTGTGTGTGGTTTTCAATTTCTTGGTATTCTTAAGGTTATTTATGGAGACACTGATTCTGTGATGGTCAAATTTGGAGTAAAAACTTTAGAAGAAGCCATGGAACTAGGTCGAGAAGCTGCGGAATATGTATCAGCGAAGTTCATTAAACCAATTAAATTGGAGTTTGAGAAGGTTAGTTCCTGTATATATATAGATATCTTCATAAGTACAAAAAGGCTTCTGTATTTAATTAAATTATTTTTAGATAAAAGAAGTTATAATAAAGAATTGGTTGCTAATGAGTTTACATTATCTATGTAACCTAACCTCAACCCTACAAATTCAGGTTAGGGAACAAGGGTTGGAGAATAATAACTTCAAACAAGTATTTTTCATTTTGGCACCAAGTTGGAATTCATCATTGTATATTTTTCTTGAATTTTTTACATACATAATTAGAAAATTTTGTGCTTGTAACATTAATTTTTGTTGTTGTATAAAAGTGAAAATATCGTGTCCTCTTTGTCTTAAAAATAAGAAGAAATAAAGACTTTCTAGTCCTCGAATTCTCTAATAGTATTAGGGTCAGAAGATAACAAGTGTTCATCATGAGACACTTGATAAGAGAGATAAAAGATAAGAATCTAACACAAGACTTACATAAATAAAATTCAGTCTAGTACTTTGTGATTATCACATCAGTATATTAGCGAGTCCCTGAGGAGTCATCTTTATTATTTTTTCCAAAATATCTTGATTATTAAAACATGCCTTTGAAAAACTCTATTGTGTGATGAGAAAAGGGTAGAATATTAAAGATAATCCATAAAATACATCTATAAATTATATTTAATTTAGAAAGCGGATAAATCATATAATTCTATCATTAAAGTAATAGTCAGTTAATTTGTTACGGATGAAGAATGGAGAGGGACTGACTGTCAAAATTGGATATTGGATTGAGGGAATATGGAGAAAGAGGAGACGGGGTATCATGGAGGGATGAGGGGAATGTATCACTGAAGCAAAGCAAAAAAGTGATTTGGAGGAAGGAAAATGAGAAAATTGGGAAGAAGAATTTGGGCACAGGAAGATTTTTGAGCATGATATACCTGTTTTCTAACTGTAAAAGTATAACATTAGTATATTATAGATTTACCAACATTTATCATTGAAAGTTAAAATTATTTAGTAAACTATTTCAGAGATATTGGTAATTGTTAACATTCACCAATGTGAGCTGGTAAAAGCTAGTATAAGGTTAGGTTAGGCTATATTTTATTTAAAAAAATAATAATATACTTGGTTACTTTCAAACATAAAAAGGTATATAAAGTGCTTCTGTATCTGAATTACAAACTAAATTTTAAAACAAAAAAAGGCAACTAATATATTA
This sequence comes from Aphrophora alni, assembly GCA_963513935.1. Taxonomy (NCBI): domain Eukaryota; kingdom Metazoa; phylum Arthropoda; class Insecta; order Hemiptera; family Aphrophoridae; genus Aphrophora; species Aphrophora alni. The sequence continues at coordinate 6,874,975 of OY740769.1, read as the reverse complement.
CATTTATTAAATAAAGTAATTTGATTTATTACTTTAAACAGGACTCTTCACTGTGAGTAAAAATATATAATCTCTTGGTAAAAATGTTGACATTTAAATTTATACTTTTACCAACCAATATTAGGAAAATTTACTTGTTTTCAAGGTTTCATAACTTATGTACAGTATATATTTAGGTTCATTACAAAATATGGATGATTATCAACACAGGACAAAATCTTTGAAATTCGTATTGTCCTATAATCAGGTCTGGTTTTAAAGTCAAATTTAAGGGTATAATTATTGTAATAGTATCATTAATAAATTATGTTTATGATTTGCAGGTTTACTTTCCTTATCTGTTAATAAACAAGAAAAGATATGCAGGATTGTATTTCACAAAAACTGATACCTATGATAAAATGGATTGTAAAGGTCTAGAAACAGTAAGGCGAGACAACTCCCCTTTGGTTGCCAACATGATAAATACATGTTTACAAAAACTTTTGATTGACAGGTAATTATTTTATTAATCTAGTTAATTTATTTATTAATTTTGAAAATGTATTAGATTAGTCTACAACCTACTGTGTCTGTCTTTCTTGTATAATATAATTATAGATTGTGTAGCCTTGTCTTCGTCAATAGATTTGTTATTGGCAATTATACATTCTTGTCAAATTGACTTATGGCTCACCCGTTAGTAAAGGCATTATATTTATTATCTATATTTTGAAGACATTTGACTTGGGGAGTGTGGGTGGCTTAATTCCTTGCTGTTGCTACATGTATCAGCCACTGGCCTAGAAATTTTTGGTTCAGTTGCACAAATTTTGCACATCTATAAACAACTGAAGATGATGACTTGGTCGTTGAAATGTCATCTTGATGAAATGTTTGTTTTGGAAATTTGAATATTTATTTCATTTACTAATACAAGGGGTCTATTAATTTTGTTCTTTAGAAATCCTGATGGAGCAGTAGCTTATGCTAAGCAAGTAATCAGTGACCTACTCTGCAATCGTATTGATATCTCTCAACTTGTCATCACAAAGGAATTAACAAAGACTGAGTATACTGCTAAACAAGCGCACGTCGAGTTAGCTGCAAAAATGAAAAAACGTGATCCGGGAACTGCACCTAAACTGGGAGATCGAGTGCCTTATGTGATTGTTGCTGCTAGTAAAGGCACTCCTGCTTACCTGAAAGCTGAAGTGAGTGTTCTTTTAATTTATAAAAATGGGTGAAGTCTCGATAAATTAAATTGGATGTTTTAATATAGTCAAGCGGTTTATAGAAAATTTCAAAGTTATTATCTGGTTTGTGTTTTGGATTTTTCCAAACTTCGACTTCTACTTTGTAAAGCGTTGTTTAGTTTGTTTATTGATCAACATTCAATCCATTAATGTTCAGTTTTAATTTAGGTTCAAAATGTTGGTTATTTATTTTATACCCCATAACGTATACCCAATGTAAATACCCCTATAAAGTATCAATATTTATTGAAAAAAAAAAAATTTATATATGTACTTGTATCAACATTAATATTTCTATGGCTTAATCAATTAAAAAAAAAAAAAAAAAAATTTGCAAGTTGTAGTTCATTGCCAAGAAGGTTTGTGTACATGTATTAACTGAGGATGATGACCTTCATTGAAATGTCATATTGTACAAATAACGTATTTACTGTGGAAAATTTAATTTTCTTTCATTTGATGATTGAAATTTCTCTAAGTGTTGGTCAAGTGAATTTTCATGACTCTTTAAAGTGTTGCACTAACTTTCTCGAACACTTTTCCTTAAAAATATATTATACTGACAAAAAATAATATTGCTTTCTTCTAATAATGTCTCTAATCTACGACCTGTATATGACGGAAAAAACAAAATTAAATTTTCTCTGATGTTTTCGTTCATTCATTTCTTATGGGAGATAAATTGATATGAGAGACTCCTTCTTTAAAGTTAAAATATAGTTTGAAGTATTTTACATAAATATGATGCAAACAAACACTACTGTACACATAATTTTAGTGTGTTTTACTACTGTTCACACAATTTTATTCAAAGCAATTTTCAAAAATGATAGCTACTATTTTTAAATGTTACTCCTTCAAAAAGTACTTTGTAATTTTATAAATTTATATGAATTTATTCAAACTACTTAGAGAGCTGGATTTGGTATCATTTTGTAACAAAATACATCAAGTTTTGTACCTTTAGTTAGATTCAACGTAACTTCAATTGGTCATTTTGCAGACATCTGAAGTCTATTTTCTACTAAACGTGTAGCAACATGTTAGGTTTAAATTCTTGTCAGACGTAAATTCTTGCTGTCAGCTCAGTAAGAGTAGTTTATGAACTTTATCCTTGATTAATCCCCAGAAGAATATTGAGAGGTGTCAAATCCGGTGAATGAGGTGGTCATGCTATCGGCCCACCTCAACCAATCCACATATCTGGAAATTGGTTATTAAGGAAATCCTAGATCTTGGTGGGGTAGTGCAGCGGTGTGCCATCTTGCTGGAAGTGTATGCTGCGTTCTCATCAATCTGTGGGGTTAAAACATATTCCAGTGTATCTAGGTACACTATTCCGTTTGATGTTACTCTTGAAAAAAGAAAGTGCTGTAAACTTTTCTTACGGTACAAAAGATGTTAACTTTTGGGCTATCATGAACATGTTCCAAGGTTTGTCATGGATTTTCATCACCCCAAATCTGACAGTTGTGTGTATTCATTGTACCACTTACATGGAAAGTCGACTCATCACTGAAGATTATGTTTGCAATGAAATCCTTGTCTTCATCCAATTGACATTTCCGCAATTGACATTTAAGGAAAACTCCTTAGGAGTAATCCTAACAGTGTCTTAGTTCTTGTTCCATTGTTAATGATTATGGATTGTAACACAAACATTTTCTCAGCAAATGTGTGACAGTTGCATGTGGAACGTCCAGCTTACTAGAAGCTTGCCGGGTTGATTTTGTAGGACTGTTAACAAAGCTTTGCCTCAATTGCTTTATGACATCATCAGACATATGGGGATACACTGATGATTTCTTATGGCTTACCGAACACCCGGTTTTAACACAACACTAGTGAATTGTAGGTCTACTGGGAGGATGTTTACCATGCTCGGTAAGAATATTCCATTAGACAATTGTCGCAGACTTCGATTTTTCAAACCAAAACACAGTGAGCATGCTCACGACCAGTGAAGGCAGCCAGCTTTGTTACAACTGTCACTAGCACTTACCGTGGTTCTATTTGGTACTATTCATTACGTGAGTCAAAACTTGATCCATTTTGTACATAATGACACCAAAACCAGGTCTGTAAGTAGTCTGAATAAACTTTAATGAATTTACAAAGTTGTAAAGTATTTTTTGAAGCATCTTGTATTTGTTAATTGATTACTAGTAATCAGCTGAGTTCAGATTTGTATACTGTGGTTTAATTGTGTTTCAGGATCCAATCTACGTTCTGGATAATAGTATACCAATAGATTCCAGTTACTATTTGGAGAATCAGTTATCGAAACCTTTATTAAGAATTTTCTCACCCATATTAGGAGATAAAGCTGAATCCATATTATTGCGTAAGTACATCAGTTTGCAATGTAGATCAGTTTGTAATCATTGCTATGTTTAGTTCAGATTGAAGTAATATAAAATTACAAGAAAGCTAAATTGTATGAGGAAGTTATCATTTATAAACATCAAAACTAGCTGCGCAACCACAAATAGCTTTTATAATAAAAGTATATAGTCAACTTGAATTGAAAATCTGACCTTACTTGTTTAGGGTGTTATTTTAGTGGAAAGATTGAATTTTCAAAACGCTTTGGGTTATTGTTCAGGTGGAGATCATACTCGTACAAAATCTGTGGTGACATCACGTGTTGGAGCATTATCAATGTTTACAACTAAGAAACAAGCATGTCTAGGCTGCAAGTCTGTACTACCTGAAAGTCAAGAGAATTCTCCACTTTGTCAGCATTGCTTGCCTAATCAAGTGAAACTGTACACACGTGAAATGATCAAGTGAGTATAGTGAAATTAACTCCTTACTGTTTGCCCGACCAATCCATTCAATTCCACGCTAATTTCAACAGAAACCAAGATCCTGAACTTCAGTATTCATGTATAAAATATCCATTTTTATGTGATACAACATATATAAATCTATGATGTACTAGCAGTCCTCTACTGTAATGAAGAATTAAAATCTATTGTTTATTTCTTAGTGTTCTCATTCCAAAATGTTTATTTTAAACGTTTTCTCGTTTGGCAGTAGCATACTATGCATGTTTCTCTAAAGAATTATATATACCAACTTAGCTTTTGGATAAACTATCTATTTTTGGTTATTTTTTAACATTAGGTCTACGTTTTCGCAATATTGTTTTGTTTTTATTCTAGAGAATATTTTCAAAACTATTTTTATTTTATTTTATTTTTCTCTTCAAATAAAATTTTAAAACTTCTTTATCATAGATTTGGCAAATATAACAAACTTGGGTATTGGATAAAGTACATATTTTAATTGTTACAAAATAGTCAAAAGGGCATGGGCCTACAGAAATTTATGAATGGCCGGTAGAGTGAGCTAGTGTATATGTCTTTACTCTATTCTACTGCTTTTTATACAATCATAGTTACATCATAACTTTATGTACAAATTAAAAATCATAAACTTGTTTGTATGTATTGGCAATTTTAGTGACTCTTTTTTTTTTTAGTCACATTCCCAATATATTTATAGTATTACACTAGACTTCTAAATGTCTGAATATAGGCCTACTAACTAACCTATGAAAACAATGCTCAACTATTTCTATCAATTGTAATATTACACATTTTTGCGCTTATTGTTTTCAAAGTCTAAGTCAAAGTACAATAGAAATCGCCTGATAATTGCTGATCGTGACGTCAGTAACCGGTAGATAATACTGCTTGAAATGGCGAGATGTTAGCGGTTCATCTGGCGTTACATCGGGTTACCGGTGAAATATTGGACTTTGGATTGATGTCATAATATAGAACAAGATGTGTGATATTCATAGCAAGATATATAAATCATATAATAAGATTATTTCTATATAAAATGGTCAGGAACATGTGTCTAATTATAAGAACATTTTAGGGTTATGAGCTTAAAATTATTACAAATTTTAAATTCAGTGTATTTGATTAGCACATGCTAAGTTTACAATTAAATATATTTTTGCCAATGAATTAATTTATTATAGAAACTATTTAAATTCAAGTTTTGATTTAGAGACATTAATTAAATGAATTTCAGGACTTATTGAGATATATTAACTATTCGGAAATTTGCTATTCATAAATAAAAAGATACATGAAATTTTATTTTATAAAGTTTTAGGATTAATTGTTAAACATTTTGATTTGGATGAAATTTTTGAAAAATTTAAGAACATTTTGATTTATTTAAATTTTATGAACATATGTGTTTTAGGTTGGATTAATGTTGTTAATATTAAGTTTGTTTTTTTTTTTTTCTGTTCTAAATTTGATAATAAATGTATTCATTTCAGATATCACGATTGTGTTTTAATTTAAGTACACTCTTCCAAAGAATTTGTGCCCCAGGATTAAGATTGTTTTTAAAAAAAGAGTACATGAGCTTAATTGCATGTAGGTGTCCTATAATTGAATTTAAATAGTTTGAGTACGAATGTACAAAAGTAAAGTAGAGTGAATAATTTTTAAAATCAGTAAATTTGTCAGCCGTAGGAGGGAGAAAGATTACTCAGTATAAACTTACAAATTTCACTAGAATTTAAAAACCGGATTAATACTAATTTCAACTCTTTTGGGGGGTAAACTTGCGTAATTCATTTTTTAGTAAAAGATCGAGAGATAACTTCACCATCACAGAAAAATATTAGTAATTTAGTAGAAAAGAAGCTGCCTTACTTGAAAAATATATATATATATATATAAAATAAAAAAACAAATAAATCCAATAAAATAGAATATAAATAAATTTCTTGGACTATATTTCATTTAATTTATTTATATTCTGTTTATAGTGACCCCAACAGGTGAGATCTATAAAAAAAAAAGATAAAAATATAAACCACATATTCATACACTCAAGTATAGACACATACCATTCGTGTAAGTGAGAGTTAAGCTTGACTTGAGCTTATGTTTTAATGATTATACTTTAAAAAGGTGGCTTGACTATTATAGTTACCAAAATGATGTCATTATTATTATTTTTTTTAATGTAAATTTGTTGAGATATTATGATATCCAAAGAAAGTTTTTTTTTTTTTTTTTTTTTTTTTTTTTTTTTTTTTTTTTTCCTTTTTCAAATTTTGTACACTCAAAATGCAACCCCTTTTGTTTTAAGACTCTGCAAGACCATTTTGAACGAATTGAAAAAGTTTACTGATATTAGATTTCAACTTTTCGGGGGGGGGGGGGGTTGTGAATAGTAGTGTGTCTTATTTTAATTTGAATGTGTTTCAGGTTGCAAGAATTAGAGAACAGGTTCTGTAGATTGTGGACAGAATGTCAACGATGTCAGGGAAGTTTGCATGAAGAAGTTCTGTGTACAAGGTTGGTCTTTTTACTTATAATCGTTTGCTATTTGCAAATACATTATGAGCTGATCTGTTAAAAGTTTTGTTATAAATATTAGATTCAATTAATTGCACATAAATGAGGTTAGGTTAGGAGATATTAAAATTAAATCTTAACAATTAACAGCAAATAAAGTTTCCATACTTGGTGTGCTGACATGAAATCCAAATTTCTCTTTTTCTTCTTTTTTTTAATACTAAACTGTATTAAACTACGTTTTTGGTTACAATTTCTGACTTATAGTCATTATTGTGAAGACATAAGTGTTGTAACGAATCCATGAAAAAATAATACTAACTAGATAAAAAACGTAACACAAATAGTAGTTACCAATTCTCAATTCCTCTATTCTGTTTTAAAATTATCCTTACACCTTTCTATTAATGTATTATTTTATAATTTTTGATACTATTGTTTTTATTTTTCAAGTCAAGTAAGGAATGTAGAAACTCTTTTGTATAACAAGGGTCCCTATAAAACAGAACTATTCTCTAAATTCTTAAATTTTGAATACAATAAAATGTGATTTTGGGAAATTTTACATAACAAATGAAGCTATATAACATAATAGAGTATTTGTCATTATTTCTATATTACTATAACATGGCGTGTAGAGAGTATATTAACTAGCATTTATCAAATGAGAAAGCCTAGTTATCTGAGGACTTCGCTAGAAACTAAAATTAGACCTGCTCAATCAAAATAACTAATACTGTAATATAAACAAAATCAGAAGAAAAAATCACTATTTTGATAAGCATAAAGGGAGTTTATCTACCTAAGAGGTGTCCAAATTATAGAACGATCATTAACAATGTAGTTTGTGCCAGCAAAACTCTGTTGAGTTTAGTGTTCCCCGGTGAAAATAAATATTTTTTGGGAGGTAAGTGGCTCAAGTGAAATGTTAGGAAAATATGTCATATTCCACCTCCAAAGCTCATTTAATGTAAAAAACAATACTGCAAACCTGATTAGTGAGTGATAAGGTAGTAGCATCAATTTGAATTGGGGCCAGTTGAAAAGAGTCGGAGTTGCAGGACTGCTATATAACATGCTTTCTTACAATTTCATTTGAGCTCCCATACCTCAAATAATTATATCACTGTAGGCCCACAGACATGTCATTACATACCTGCTCCCTTAGTAATCTAATTATTTTAAAGCATAAGTAAGGAAGGGTACATACCTTTATTTTAAATTTGTATCAACAACCATTTTAGATGAGGACAACATAGTGACCACTTGCATGATTTTTCTTTTTACAATCAATAGGCCTTATTAAAATTTATGAGTTGTCCCCTAAAAACTCAATTTTCATGGATTTGGATATATTTCTCAAAAGTAACCTTTGGTCCTATATGGTTTCCTAAATTTTTTGTATTCCCTCATTCAAAATCTAAATATGAGGGGGGGGGGACTGGGACAAATGGTAGAATGAGGGATTATACAATAATTGTGGAGCATTTTTGTGATTGTTAATTAGAGTTTCATATGTGTTTCTTATTTATTTCAGCCGAGATTGTCCAATTTTTTACATGAGAAAGAAAGTTCAGATGGATTTAATAACACAAGATAAGACTATAGAAAGGTTTGGAATTCCTGTTTGGTAACTGAACAGTTCCATAATTTTGTCCAGGTATTGTAAATATTACAAAAAAATAATTTAAATGACTCTTTTTTATAAAAAGTTTGTATAATGTTTTTTAGTGTTTAATTAAAAAATAATGTGTTTTATTACGACATCTTTTGTTATTTCTATTCCTTTTAAGACCAGCCGTTTATTGGAAATTACTGGCGACAATGCCAGGCTGTTTTCTACTATACTATATTACACAAATAATGTTATCGACTTTTGTATAATTTTTTTTTTTAATTGGTTTTCTTATATAATTGTAATGCATAATAAATACTAATATATCTGTAGAAGGGATCTACGTTTGTCCTTTCAGATCTTTAAAACTATTGTACCAATTTTAATGAGAATTGGTAAAATCATAGTTTCCCGTCAGAAGGTTTTAACGTTGAGTTTTTTTTGACATATCACTTAGAAGTTGAGTTATGACAATGAAAGGTTTTTCTATGTATTTTCTTCATAAGGAAATGGCAGACATAAAGAATGATCTTTGTTCGGTGCATCTGCTCAACCGATCTCCATGAAACTTTACAAACTTATAATAGTATTTTAGACTTTGTTTCATATCGTTATCTTTAAAATTCAGTGTAGGTTTTATAATCTTCGCTATTTCAGACTGAGCTAATTAACAGTCTATAGTTCTACAGTTTATTAATTCTATACTAATAAATCTCTTAGAGCTCAGTAAGTGAGAATAATAATATTGTAACAAATTAAGTTACCATAACTACTGATATAATAATAGGGCTATTCACTTATAACATCTGTCAGCTTTAATAGTTAGTTCGACACAAAGGTAAGTTACACCAGTGTGAAACATTTACTTATAACAGATTATTTGGTCCATCAGCTATAATAATTAAGGCTTAGTCTAGATCAGAGTGAAACATTTTGGAAAGTTTTTTAACCTTAATTTTATTTTTAAATACAAATTTAGTTACCATAGTAACTAATATAATAATATAGACTTATAAACAGCTTATTGCGTCCAGCTTTAATAATACAACACAAAGCTAGGTAGGCCTATCCTAGACTAATGTGTAACATTATGAAATATGTTATGAACTTGATTTTGGCCCAAAATGTTTAAGATTATATTCAAATCTGATTCAATGAATAGACCTCTATTCTTTTATATAGTTTTCGCTTATCTACGAAACTTTTTTGTTCCTGCTAATCTCAGAAAGTACTGGACTGATTTTTATGAAATTCAGTATGGTTATAAGAATCAGGTTTATCATATTATTTGCGCTCAAATCCGCGGGTAACAACTAGTAATATACAAAAAGTAAGTATACTGCTTAAATATTTGCAAATAATATTAATAGCCACTTGAAATCAGCAACTATTATGGAAACTTCGGTCACTAAGTGAAGAAAACGCACAATCAACAATTTTTGTAGGAAAGGCCATGTTTTATTGAACAAGCCATCATCTTCAAATGTTACATGTACGTAAACCTTCTTATCACCCCATCTTCGGTTTTGCCAGGGAGGTTTGTGTACATGTTACAACTGAATATGATGACTTGGTCATTAAAACGTCTTGTTTCATGGGCATAAACCTTATCACACTTCTTCGGTTTTACCAAGAACGTTTGTATACATAATACAAATACATATACATATATTAATTGAAAATGATGATTTGGTCATTGAAACACCGTCTTGTTACAAAATTATTGGTTGTGTGATCTATGTGTTTTCTGTATCACACCTACATTTCACATGTTATCCGTTTTTGCCAAGAAGGTCTGTGAATATGTAACAACTGAAGATAATAACTTCATCAATAAAAGATCATTCCGTTTACATGTATATAAACCTTTTTTTCACATCATCAGCATTGCCAGGAAGATTTGTTTATACGTAATAACTATAGATAATAATCAATTAAACATCTTCTTGTTACATGTATACAAACTATCTTATCATTTCTATTAATATTCCTTTTATGTTTGAGAAATTACTATTTCCCTGTATGTTATAATAATTGTTGCTAATCCAACAAATAGTTTAGTTATATATTACTTACTGTTTCCTGTGTCTTTGAATAATTTTGCTTGTTCAACATATCTTTTAGTTTGTGTTATTCTCTTTATTTTTACATCAATACTATTTTCCTATGTGTATGAATAATTTTGGTTGTCCAACATATCTTTGTGTTATTCTCTTTATTTTTACATCAAAACTATTTTCCTAAGTGTATGAATAATTTTGGTTGTCCAACATCTGTTTTATTTATGTATTACTATTCCCTTTATGTTTAAGAAATAACTATTTTCCTATGTGATGGAATAATTTTCCTTGTCCAACATATATTTTTGTTATCCCTTTGTATTAGAGAAATTCCTATTTACCTGTGTTTGATTAATTTTGCTTGTCCAACATATGTTTTTAGTTATGTTACTATTTCTTTTATTTATTAGATATACCCATTTTCCTATGTGTGTTGAATAATTTTGCTTGCCCAACGTATGTTTTTAGTTATGTTACTATTTCCTTTATTTATTAGATATACCCATTTTCCTATGTGTGTTGAATAATTTTGCTTGTCCAACATATGTTTTTAGTTATGTTACTATTTTCTTTATTTATTAGATATACCCATTTTCCTATGTGTGTTGAATATTTTGCTTGTCCAACATATGTTTTTAGTTGTTATTATTTCCTTTATTTATTAGATATACCCATTTTCCTATGTGTGTTGAATAATTTTGCTTGTCCAACATATGTTTTTAGTTATGTTACTATTTCCTTTATTTATTAGATATACCCATTTTCCTATGTGATGGAATAATTTTCCTTGTCCAACATATATTTTTGTTATCCCTTTGTATTAGAGATATTCCTATTTACCTGTGTTTGATTAATTTTGCTTGCCCAACGTATGTTTTTAGTTATGTTACTATTTTCTTTATTTATTAGATATACCCATTTTTCTATGTGTGTTGAATAATTTTGCTTGCCCAACGTATGTTTTTAGTTATGTTACTATTTCCTTTATTTATTAGATATACCCATTTTTCTATGTGTGTTGAATAATTTTGCTTGCCCAACGTATGTTTTTAGTTATGTTACTATTTCCTTTATTTATTAGATATACCCATTTTCCTATGTGTGTTGAATAATTTTGCTTGTCCAACATATGTTTTTAGTTATGTTACTATTTTCTTTATTTATTAGATATACCCATTTTCCTATGTGATGGAATAATTTTCCTTGTCCAACATATATTTTTGTTATCCCTTTGTATTAGAGATATTCCTATTTACCTGTGTTTGATTAATTTTGCTTGTCCAACATATGTTTTTAGTTATGTTACTATTTCTTTTATTTATTAGATATACCCATTTTCCTATGTGTGTTGAATAATTTTGCTTGCCCAACGTATGTTTTTAGTTATGTTACTATTTTCTTTATTTATTAGATATACCCATTTTTCTATGTGTGTTGAATAATTTTGCTTGCCCAACGTATGTTTTTAGTTATGTTACTATTTCCTTTATTTATTAGATATACCCATTTTTCTATGTGTGTTGAATAATTTTGCTTGCCCAACGTATGTTTTTAGTTATGTTACTATTTCCTTTATTTATTAGATATACCCATTTTCCTATGTGTGTTGAATAATTTTGCTTGTCCAACATATGTTTTTAGTTATGTTACTATTTTCTTTATTTATTAGATATACCCATTTTCCTATGTGATGGAATAATTTTCCTTGTCCAACATATATTTTTGTTATCCCTTTGTATTAGAGATATTCCTATTTACCTGTGTTTGATTAAATTTGCTTGTCCAACATATGTTTTTAGTTATGTTACTATTTCCTTTATTTATCAGATATACCCATTTTCCTATGTGTGTTGAATAATTTTGCTTGCCCAACGTATGTTTTTAGTTATGTTACTATTTCCTTTATTTATTAGATATACCCATTTTCCTATGTGTGTTGAATAATTTTGCTTGCCCAACGTATGTTTTTAGTTATGTTACTATTTTCTTTATTTATTAGATATACCCATTTTCCTATGTGATGGAATAATTTTCCTTGTCCAACATATATTTTTGTTATCCCTTTGTATTAGAGATATTCCTATTTACCTGTGTTTGATTAATTTTGCTTGTCCAAAATGTTTTTAGTTATGTTACTATTTCCTTTATTTATTAGATATACCCATTTTCCTATGTGTGTTGAATAATTTTGCTTGCCCAATGTATGTTTTTAGTTATGTTACTATTTCCTTTATTTATTAGATAGATATACCCATTTTCCTATGTGTGTTGAATAATTTTGCTTGTCCAACATATGTTTTTAGTTATGTTACTATTTTCTTTATTTATTAGATATACCCATTTTCCTAAGTGTGTTGAATAATTTTGCTTGCCCAACGTATGTTTTAAGTTATGTTACTATTTTCTTTATTTATTAGATATACCCATTTTCCTATGTGATGGAATAATTTTCCTTGTCCAACATATATTTTTGTTATCCCTTTGTATTAGAGATATTCCTATTTACCTGTGTTTGATTAATTTTGCTTGTCCAAAATGTTTTTAGTTATGTTACTATTTCCTTTATTTATTAGATATACCCATTTTCCTATGTGTGTTGAATAATTTTGCTTGCCCAACGTATGTTTTTAGTTATGTTACTATTTCCTTTATTTATTAGATATACCCATTTTCCTATGTGTGTTGAATAATTTTGCTTGTCTAACATATGTTTTTAGTTATGTTACTATTTTCTTTATTTATTAGATATACCCATTTTCCTATGTGATGGAATAATTTTCCTTGTCCAACATATATTTTTGTTATCCCTTTGTATTAGAGATATTCCTATTTACCTGTGTTTGATTAATTTTGCTTGTCCAACATATGTTTTTAGTTATGTTACTATTTCCTTTATTTATTAGATATACCCATTTTCCTATGTGTGTTGAATAATTTTGCTTGTCCAACATATGTTTTTAGTTATGTTACTATTTTCTTTATTTATTAGATATACCCATTTTCCTATGTGTGTTGAATATTTTGCTTGTCCAACATATGTTTTTAGTTGTTATTATTTCCTTTATTTATTAGATATACCCATTTTCCTATGTGTGTTGAATAATTTTGCTTGTCCAACATATGTTTTTAGTTATGTTACTATTTTCTTTATTTATTAGATATACCCATTTTCCTATGTGTGTTGAATATTTTGCTTGTCCAACATATGTTTTTAGTTGTTATTATTTTCTTTATTTATTAGATATACCCATTTTCCTATGTGTGTTGAATAATTTTGCTTGCCCAACATATGTTTTTAGTTATGTTACTATTTCCTTTATTTATTAGATATACCCATTTTCCTATGTGTGTTGAATATTTTGCTTGTCCAACATATGTTTTTAGTTGTTATTATTTCCTTTATTTATTAGATATACCCATTTTCCTATGTGTGTTGAATAATTTTGCTTGTCCAACATATGTTTTTAGTTATGTTACTATTTCCTTTATTTATTAGATATACCCATTTTCCTATGTGATGGAATAATTTTCCTTGTCCAACATATATTTTTGTTATCCCTTTGTATTAGAGATATTCCTATTTACCTGTGTTTGATTAATTTTGCTTGTCCAACATATGTTTTTAGTTATGTTACTATTTCCTTTATTTATTAGATATACCCATTTTCCTATGTGTGTTGAATAATTTTGCTTGTCCAACATATGTTTTTAGTTATGTTACTATTTTCTTTATTTATTAGATATACCCATTTTCCTATGTGTGTTGAATATTTTGCTTGTCCAACATATGTTTTTAGTTGTTATTATTTCCTTTATTTATTAGATATACCCATTTTCCTATGTGTGTTGAATAATTTTGCTTGTCCAACATATGTTTTTAGTTATGTTACTATTTCCTTTATTTATTAGATATACCCATTTTCCTATGTGTTGGAATAATTTTCCTTGCCCAACATATATTTTTGTTATCCCTTTGTATTAGAGATATTCCTATTTACCTGTGTTTGATTAATTTTGCTTGTCCAATATATGTTTTTAGTTATGTTACTATTTCCTTTATTTATTAGATATACCCATTTTCCTATGTGTGTTGAATAATTTTGCTTGCCCAGCGTATGTTTTTAGTTATGTTACTATTTCCTTAATTTTTTGATATACCCATTTTCCTATGTGTGTTGAATAATTTTGCTTGTCCAACATATGTTTTTAGTTATGTTACTATTTTCTTTATTTATTAGATATACCCATTTTCCTATGTGTGTTGAATAATTTTGCTTGCCCAACGTATGTTTTTGTTATATTACTGTTCCCTTTGTCTTAGAGATTTGTCTATTTTCCTATGTTTTTGAATATATTCCCTTGTCCAACATATGTTTTAGTTATGTATCATTATTCCCTTATTTATAAGATATTCCTATTTTCCTGTGTTTTATTAATTTTGTTTGTTAAACATATTTTATTCATGTATTTCTGTTCCCTTTATGTATGAGTAATTCCTATTTCACTATGTTGTTGAATAATTTTGGTTCTACAACATATGTTTTAGTTATGTATTACTATTCCCTATATAATGAAGAAATTCCTAGTTTCCTATGCGTGCATCCCCTAATTTTGATTCGCCAACATATATTTTATTTATGTGTTACTATTTTCCTTGTTTGAGAAATTCCTACTTTTTTGTATGTTTTAGAAACTCCTATTTCCTTGTGTGTTTGAACAATTTTAATTCTCCAAATATGTTATATTATGTACTACTAACTAATCCTTTTATTTTTAAGAAATTACAAATCATCCTATATGTTTGGAATAATTTTGCTAGTTCAGCTTATGTTTAGTTGTTTTACTTTTGAATTAATTTTAGTTTTATGTTGGTTTTTATTAAATACTTTTTAGAGAAAATATGCTGTGCTCAAATATCTAATTTTTGAAGTCTTCTGAACTCAAAAGTTGATTTTAGTATTATGTTTGTCGTCTGTAGAGTGCTTTACCATCCAAACAAAATGGACCAATTTTATCATATTTAGTAGATGGGAATATTTGGCTGTATCTCGAAGCTCTTATATTATTCAATAACTCTAATGTTGGCAAAACTGGGAATAATTTGTATTTGTAGGTCATAATAAAAGAAAAATTTTGTCAATAGGCACTATTACTAATTTTCCCTTACTCACAAACAATCCTGTTAATTTTAATGTACAAACAAATAATGCCTCATTTTAAAATCTATTAGACAATGTCTTTACATTAGTGAACATAGATATTGTATTAGACTTCTTGATTGATGGTTAAAGTTGGACAGTTTTGATCATTGATTGAATGCTTAGATCAAAACTATTTTCTGCAGTGTTTGTTT
Source organism: Aphrophora alni (assembly GCA_963513935.1). Taxonomy (NCBI): domain Eukaryota; kingdom Metazoa; phylum Arthropoda; class Insecta; order Hemiptera; family Aphrophoridae; genus Aphrophora; species Aphrophora alni. Next base: position 6,859,373 of record OY740769.1, on the reverse strand, counting down.
CTTTCTACAACTGTTTGAAATAAAGCAGGATTAAAGAAAAATTTCAGTAGATTAAGGAATAAGGTTTCGGGTGTAGAGTTTGTTATTTTAAATTTGTTTTTAATATCTGCGTCGGTTGGATTCTTCTTCAATTGGGCAATCTATCTTTCGCACTTCAGCTACAAGGGGCTTATTGTGTTTCCAAATATAAATAAATGTTTTAATGCCCTTAGACATCACCAGGAAGATCCGTAAGCTCCATGGACCTTCAGAATCTACTTCACAAGGTTATCTTGACAAATTGTCTATTCTTTGTAAAACATCCAAGGGTCTCAGTCCTTTTCCGATAAAGTTGTTCACATTCCAACAATCAGGTGCTCTTGCAGACCACATTTCCTGCACAGAGACTCAACCTGGTACATGTGTTTTGTCAGGTGGCAGTAGCCCGTAACAAACCCACCACTTTTGTTATATTACCCTGTCTAACAAGACAAGATCAGATGTAGTTTGTATAGATGGAGCACCAAGTGAAGGTTTGTGTTTATTTGAGACCACATTCCTATGAGTTTTTCTGCTGGTCTTTTGTTAGCTGCCTTGTCTACACATTCATTCCCAATGATCTCCTAGTATAACATTGTTGAGCCTCACCAGGTGTAATGTGATTGTGAAACAATCCCAAACTAATTTAGATCTGAATCCAGGCTTTCAAAGTCACCTAACTGTTTGTATAAATCAATATATACTTATTCTTTTATCCAAGTCTCGTGTTTCTCCAACCCACTCAATTAAGGCTGTACTTTCTGACTGAAGCACCATTGGGGTACACAAACGGGTCCCTGTTGCACCCTTTCTTTTAGAGTTGTCTATAAACCTTTCCTGCTCATTCATGGATAGTAGGCTTCCTTCCCTCTAACCATCCTAGAAGTCAGAATTATCACTGTAAATGGATTTGGAAAGGAATACACTCTTCCTTGATATGGTCAGAAATCATTTCCAATGTGTAATCTTTCTTGACCTTAGTCATTGTTGTAGAGTGACCTAGATGAGCCTGTATAAGGAGTACTCCTCCTTTGTATAGTGAGAAATCATTTCCAATGTGTAATCTTTCTTGGCCTTAGTCATTGTTGTAGAGTGACCTAGATGAGCCTGTATAAGGAGTACTCCTCCTTTGTATAGTGAGAAATCATTTCCAGTGTGTAATCTTTCTTGACCTTAGTCATTATTATGGAGAGACCTGGATGATCCTGTAAAAGGAATACTCCTCCTTTATATGGTCAGAGATCATGTCCAATGTGTAATCTTTTGTGGCCATTCTCATGGCATATCCTTGACGATCCTGTTTAAGGAATACTCCACCTTCATATGGTCAGATATCATTTCCAATGTGTAATCTTTCATAAACATAGTTGTTTTCTGAATGTCCTGGACTATCCTGTATATGAAATACTCCACCTTCATTTAGTAGTTGTAGACCTCAATAATGTAACAGTAAAACTCAAAGGACCCGAACAGTTCTGAAGCATATCCAAGACACTGGCTATGCAGGGCATCAGCACTTGGATTAAGAAAGAGCACGGGAAGATGTTGAGAAATATCTCAGGATTAAGGAGGAGTATATTTTTACTTCTTTTCTGTTCTAAGCAAGTTGTATCTGGCCTTCTTCATTAGGCGGATGTAACATAGGAATGTGGTAGGGTTAATCACAGGGCATGGCAACCTTATAATACATCTGCACAGGATAGGCATATTCACTGGAGAGTCACTATGCAGGATATGTCTGCAAGAGGAAATTGTAGAGCACCTGATGTTCAAATGTGAGTATTTTTATCAGGAAAAGGACAGGACCGTTGACAAATGGACATATAATTCCTCAAGACAACCTTGTCAGAAAGGGTCTAAAGTTCATAGAGCATGAGTTTTCTAGGGGTATACACTATCTTATCGTACTTAGGACTGCAATAAGACCTTGTGGCTAATGTGCTAAGGGTTAGGGTGTCCAAAAGAAATGTAGGACATGTCAATCATGCCACTCATCACAAAACTCCTATTTTTGTCCACATGCCAAGTCTAAAGCCAAAACATCCGTTCCAACTTCAGTCCCATGTCTTTCTCACAAAACACCTGCACCTCTATCAATGGGGGTGGTTTTGGTACAAGCCCTAGTTAAGTCTGATTTAGAACTATTCCCAAATATTTAACCTCTGTTCTTATTGTTTATTCCACTACCCCAGAGGGCTATGTGACCAAGATTAATCAAGACAGAAGAATAGTCATGTAATAACACAACACCAATAGCTGGGTTCGAACCTATGCAAACTTTACAGGTCACAAGTCTTAGCTGCAGATAACCACACATCTTGAATTATGCCACAACCCCTTAATTATTTCAATAAATATACATTACAAGTATTTAGTATTTAACAAACATTTTTATTGTTCAACAAATTCATTCAAATCATAAACATACTCAACAAAAACAGTTGTTAATATATCACTTATAATGAAACTCTTCATGTATATAGAAATAAAAGAAAATTTTACTTATTAAATTTGTTTTACTACTTACATATGTTTTTTTGCTTTTAAAAGTTTTACATGTACAAGTAAGTGCTCTATTGATATAGTTTATCAATACTATAGTTTATACTTGTTATCATTTGTACGGTATGTATAAAAACTGATTACTAAAAACATGAGAAAAGAACAAATATAGTTTAGGACCATATTGGAAACAAGTAATCTAAGAAAGAAAGCTAGACTTGAGCGCTTAAAAAAACAGTGAAAAGAATTTTTTTACTACTCATGCCTAACATGACCTTGGATTCTTTGGTTAGATTGTTTTATAACATGAACCTGACTTTGATAGCTTTTTCACATTATAAGTTTATTACATGATAACAAGAGTTAATTGAGTAGCCCAGTTACAAACCCGGCTAAGTCCATTTTGCAAAATATTCCAGGAGAGGCAAAAAACTGTTTCGCCATTAAGTAGTCTTACAGGAAATGTGATTTTTTTCCTCTGGTTCAATGTACACTTCAGATACCATTTTAAGTTTAACTTTATCTAAATTGCTATTATTTTTTGAGTTATTTAAATTTAAAATATGGACTTGGCCAGGTTTGTAACTAAGATATGGAGTTGGCTGTCTTTGTAACAAACTCAGTTGGAGTTGGCCGTTTTTATAACAAACTGTGATGATTTGTGATTTACAAATTTTATTAAGAGCCAAGTTTGGTAGGTCTATTCTAATATCCGGTTTTAATAAAACTCAATTTGTTAATTTATAAACAAATTGAATATATAGTTCCATTTTTCTTCATAAATTAAATTTGAAAAGGACAGGATAATAAATAAAATATTGTAATCACAGGACGGATAACTACCACACAACATACACAAACAATAAAAGCTGTCCCGAGTGATCATGGGTACTGGTCACGTGACTCATTCGTGTCTTCTGATTGGCTGAAACGGAGCTGGCCGTGTTTGTAAGTAAGCAGTTGTGGAGCTGGCCAAATTTTGTAAGGAAGTCACACTTTTAAATGCATTGTTGTGGTCGTTTTTGTAAGAAAAAGGCTCCATATTTGAATTCAGCGCGAAAAATCCTATTAGAATCATCAATCATAATATCAATTTTGAAAATTTTAGACTTGGCCGTATTTGAAACTGGGCTACTCAATTCAGACTGTTGAAACATTATGTATTATATACACAAATGATCGCAAATGTCCGAATTAACTATATGAATAATCTAGCATTATCCAACAACGTTAAAATCATAAAAGGGTTAAGCGTGGTATTTGCAAAAAATCAACCTTTGTTTTTCATTTTCTTCACATTTTATGGCATAAGGAAACTTTTTAAAAGTGATTTTCTGCATGTCGTTCAATATTGTCATTATTGTTGGTAAGATGGCAAAACCATAAAGACAGATTCAAAATTTGATATGGTAGACCCATCTGTTCAGAAAGTAGCCATTTTAATCAGTTTTTCTGTTCACTTCTTTTGAATAATTTAATTTTTACAATGCTAAATTAGAATAAAATTTTAATTATCCATTTATTAGATGAATGGAACATTTTCTGATGGAAAATAAGAAAATTATTCCCATTATTGTTATTTAAAAAACTTAGGCATATTTTACATTCGTGTAGTTATAAAATCATGAATGAAGCCATTGGGGACGGTTGAATATGTAGAGCTACGAGATCTGTTGTCAAATTTTTTTATAAAAATAGAAACAAGTATAATTACAAAATATAATTAGGGCTAGTCAAGTACCATGATGATGCCAGTCAAATTGTTTTCAATTATTTGTATATACATGAAAACAAAGCTTTATTAATATTTGTTTAGAAGAAACGTATGTATTGTAATTTCAAAATTACATAGTTTAGTTTTTATAAAAGAGATCTTTATTAACAATTATTATAAAATATATTATTTAAACAAACAATGATGTTACATAAACATAAATGATAAATGAACAAAGTAATTAACATTTACAAGAATCTTTGGTGATTGCAACAATGTACCACACTAAATGGTAACTAAATTTATCTTACTTTGGATCTTTCCTGTAATATGTCAATCCGTGGTAATAATGTATTTACTAATTTTAATGTGTAAATAAAATCAAGATAACCTAACTTATCCTAGATGCTGCAATATTTATGGCTTAGGTTGTGATTTTCAGTTATTAAATTATAAAATAACATGTATTACGAATATGTTGGACTAGTTTTGGAATGTTTTAATGTAATGAATTATCACAGACGTAGAGACAGCGTGGTCTTTGCCAATTGTCAGATAATGGAGAGAAGGCTGTTGACTTTGTGTGTGTTGGTGCAAAATGACCCCTTTTAAGTTCATAACTATTTCTTGACAGCGGAAAGGCTATTTAAGGAACATGGTTAAGTTGTGGACTGATAAATGCAGGTTCTGAATAAGATGCTTGCTGACTTTGTGTGTGTGTTGCAAAATGACCCCTTATAAGTTCATAACTATTTATTGATAGCTGAAAGGCTATTTAAGGAACATGGTTAAGTTGTGGACTGATAAATGCAGGTTCTGAAAGAGATTACAGGACTACTAGACAAGTGAAGGGTTCGTTCCTGAATCCAAGTCTTAAACAATCAAGTATCTCTCACTGTGCAGCTGGGCAATAGATCTAAGATACTATGTAAAAATAATAGAGCTAATAGATTGTAATGTCTGTCTGTTAAGCTCCTACGAAACAGAGAAGGCTGAACACCTCCTGTGTAAGTGTGAGGTGTCTGCTAGATGGAGGTTTACTATATTTAAAAGTGCCAACAAAAGTATGAATACCAAACGAGTAGTGTCGTGTTTTGGACATTGGATAAAAGAAAAGTTAGGTTAGGTTGATTTTATGTACTTATTAAAACATAAGTATGAACAAGCGATATGTGTAATAGGAAATGGTATTATTTTTATAAAGAAGGTGAGAAAATCACAATTTCATATTATAATATTTTATCGAAGAGATATTTTCCGCTGTGGCTGACAGATAACACAAAAAATCCTTCATAAATAAATTCATATTATAGTTTTAGATTATTCTTATCATAAGTTTGCAAAAGTCTTTTATTTACCCCTTACCTCAGGTAAATTTTAACTTGTAAACAATTTTGACCATAATCTAACAATTCTAAGAGAAATCTTGTTTTAGATTTGAAAGATCTAACAAACCCTTTCTTATTTCATAATTTTGAAGCATTAACCTAAAAACAAGATATTCGTAAGAATATAATTTTTCATTATTTTATTACTATTTCTAGTAACTGATTTTGATGAAAATTTGACCACTACATAATGTGTCTACTGTGAATCAATCTTGAAAATTGTTCTACGGATAATCACTTTTCTCAAATAAAATTTTGTCATTTTTGGCTCATAATGCTTAACTACATAGGGGAAGTGAAGAATAATAACGAAAAAGTCATAACATTGTTTATAAATAAAATTAAAAATACTTGTTACAATAAAAAAAAGTTGAAATTCTAATTTTTCCCCTCTCTAGTCAAAATATATTTTCTAATCACCATACAATGTCTTAAGCTTTTTGCGTACAATATTAAATTCTATACATCAAATTTGCCAGACATTTTTAGAGTGTGTAATACAATGATGAAACTGGTCCATGTATTTGTCTGCAATCTTATCACTTTCTTAACGAAATAGAAAAATAATTTCATGTAATAGATAGGAATTTGTTTATAAACATCCAAGTTATCATTTACCAAACACTAGTTTTATAAATATAATCTTATGTTTATAGTATTTGAATAGGAGGTAAAACTTTACTTTAAGCTAAAGTAGTTGAGAACAGACAATTGTATTTTTTTTTTCCTACGAATTATAAATGAGTGTCTAAAATAATCCATTGTCTGCATTAAAATTAAATAATATATACGATTATTAGACACGGCAATGTCCCTACGTTTCTTTATCTCTGTTGTTTAAGTTCATTTAATAAAACAAATTTTAATTTTATCTTTGGAATAACAAAAATTTGGATTTTCAATATTTTATTGTTGGAAGTATGTTCTAATTTCCATTATAATTAATGACCACGCTCATAAGCTGATTTCCAAATATCAACCAAACACACTGATGAATGAAACCGATAAAACATTGTTAAAGGTAGAGTCATATGACTCAGCATCGTCCATAACACTCTTCCGTAAAATTGAGAACGATGATCTCTGCTTGTTGACTGTGATTTTATTTCAAATGTCTCTGTAATCCACATTGCAACATTACAAACAATAAGGAATGTCACCAACTCTCGTCCTGGTTTTTCTAAACGTAATGATCTTGAATTGCTGCAACGCCGGAGTCCATCACTTATGAATGGTGTTTGTAGTAATACTTGTACCACCTGAAAATAAATAATAACAATTTTGTTTTTGTAAATAAATTCAGATTTTCTTAATACCATAAACAAATACAGTGAATGTTTTATGTATGTAAGGATTAAGAATTTTAAGATATATTGAGACATTTTAAAGAAAAGAAAATACACTGTGAAATTGGAATATTGTAGACATCTGCATTTGTCTAGTTGTAATCTCTTGAAATTGTTATAGAAATAGTTATCATATTTATAATTTTATATACAGGATGTAAAAAAGTACAGAGACAATTAAATAACTTTTAAACTTGAAGTAAAAAGCTTAAACTTTTTTTGTATAAAAACTATTATTTGGCATTATATTGTAAAATTCACTTCCATCCCAAAATGGGTTAATTGGGGGAAAGTGGGCAATTAAAAATTTTAAGTAATCTTTCATTTTAAAAATCTTGTTTAATAATAGAAAATAACTGCACAAATTAATTGTTGTTATTTTACTCTGATCCAAAATGACGGCCTGTCAAATATTTAAAAATCCAACTTATTTCAGTATCTACTCTGTGGAAATAAAATTATTACAGCAAAAACTTTACTATTATTTTGTTGAAACTTTGACCATGGATTTTATACCATTTTTTACTATAGTAACTTTGTCTCATTATATTTCTTAGAGGAGAAAATTGGATTTTGACTAGCTGCTGTTTTGGATTGAAGTAATATAGCGAACTCTCGTTTGTACAGTTATTTTCTATTAAACAAGATCTTTAAAATGAAGTGTTATTCGATAGAGCTTTGTATTTGAATATTTTGAATGGGGTATTACATTTCGGAGAGGAGACGAATTTACATTATAATTCATAAAAGTTATTTTTTACACCAAAAACCATTTCCGCTGCTAAATTCACCTAGTTTAAAAGTTGTTAACCATCCTGGGATTTTTTAAATCATGTATAAATAAATGGAAATTGGGGGTATATAAGTAAAGAACATTTTACCAAAGAGTATTAGAAATTTTATAAAATGTTTTGAATATAACAGGAAAATTGTTTGAATAGATTTCCATAGTGAATTGGCTTCTCTGGATTCAAACAAAATGTTTAATTTCTAATTAAAAGTTTGATTTTTTATGAAAGTATGGACAAGTTGTTAATAATTATAACACTAAAAAATAACCATTGTTAGAAAGATGTAGCTTAACTGTACAAAAAATGGAATAAATCGTTCTAATTTTCTACTTTTACTTGTTCACGAATAATATAAAGAAATTTTAGTGATACGTCAAAAATTATTGTCAAGTTTTTTGCAAATACATCCACTTTGAGACCTTAGTACAAAGAAGTGATTTTTGGAACATTGTCCGTCGCCTATGCAGTGCTCTATAGCTGAAATGTTTGGACCAATTTCAATCAAATTTGATATGTGGGCATATTTAATTCATAGCTCGCGTCATGTTTTTAATTCTTTCTACAACTCATAATTTGGGAGTAGCTGTCATAATAAAAAACATAAAATTATGATTTTCTCAAAATCGGCTCCCTGGAAAGACCCAAATTAAACGAATTGATCGCATCTCTCTAAAAATTTTAATTCGTGAGTTATCTGTAAAAGAACAAAAAATCGGTCATGTAGCTGTTACAAGAGATGTAATTTATCAAAATGAATTCTACTAATTTCATTAAATTTTAATCCAATGTAAAATTTAAAACCTATGTGCAAAATTTCAAGAAACAAATATTACGGTTCACGAATAATTGACAAAAAAACAATAATGAATATTGACCACCACTGAAGTTTGATTTTAACAAGTATGATTTACGCTCAGAATGTGTTTATGTCACAAGCAAAGCAAGGTATATATATATATATTTAAAGACAACGGCCTGTCACAAGCAAAGCAAGGTATATATATATATATATATATTTAAAGACAGCGGCCAAGATTCATTTTCATTTTTTTGGTTGAAAATTGCCGAACTAACATTTTTGGTGACAAATAATGTTTTTGGTTTTGGTAAGTCAGAAATATTGTGCAGTGTTTTTTAAACTAAAAGATAAGTGCTACAATAAACAAAATTAACTACCAAAACAATATATTTTCTCACATTCCAATAACCAAATACTCCCCTCAGGGGTTCACTATAGTATGTATGGGGTGCGACAAGTGGTCCTAGCTGGATCTACATCTTCTTTCATGTAGTCTGAGTTAGATCTTTCCTATCAGGTCTCGCCTGATCAACTCATGTTCGTTTCTGACCCTGACACTATTATAATATTCGAGGGCTAGGCATCTTTATTTTATCTTCTTTTCTTTTTTTTATTAGACTATGATGAACGAGAGATTTTTTGCCTTTAAAAAACAAATATTAACTAACTTTAATGTAATAGCAGATATTTCTTGTTGAAGCTCATTTATATTATTAAAATATTTGAAACTTTAAGCTTTTGCTTTATTTTATCCTTAAATATTAACTAAACTGAATTCAATCCTCTCCCCTAATATGTCTGAAACTGAAAATGAACAATGGATATCGTTTTTGATTTTTAAGTAGAATGTAAAAGTTTGCTTAGCTTTTGTTTATAAATTAGGTTGTGTGTAAATAAAGCGAAAATAGGTGCAACTCTATGTAATTTTTTTTCTAATCTTCAAAAATTTCAACCTCCGTTTGATAACTGATTTACACATTTCATGACCTTTTGGAAACCTTTATTGTCATTTTTGACATACTGACATAGGGACTTTTACAAACAAGTGGAGACTTTTTAATATGTACACATCTACATCGCCCGTTAGGGCTTAGTCTATCTCAAGAAAATAGTGTTATACATATTTATGAGGTTCAGAAAACATGTGTAACTATTTTAAACAATCGTATCTAATTGCACAAGACCCTTTGACCTGCAAATAATATTCAACATTTCTTGGAAGACACAAGAAACGAACTTTTGGACGTTACATTTAGAGGTTCTACTTTTATTATTAGATTATGTTGTTAGTTAGAGTTGGATAAGTACTATGATGACATTCAACTTGTTTTGTTTTTCCCTATCACGAAACTTTCTTTATACTGTACATATGACATGAGAAATTGAAATCAGTTCAGTCGAACTCCAGAAACACAAATCCATAGTAGCCTACTCTATTAAATTTCATTTGTCACCTGTAACAGAATAGTTGTAATGGATAAATATTTGATTCCACGAACTGCTGGAGCAATACTGAGGATTGCTTGAAGGAAGAAAGCAGGTATGCAGGCAAACAGAAGAAGATCATCTAGTAAAGATACAGGCTTGTGGTTTACGTCCAACTTTGTGATCTTTCTGTAGGCTAGTATAACAGTGGCTGTCATTAGAAGCAATAGAGAGAGTTCTGTTGCAGCGTTTACTGAAAGGCCGACATCTATGTATCTCCTGGAATAATGAAGTAAAATAAGATTAATAAGTCAAGCTTGTTTTAGGCTTTTTAATTTGTTTAGTTTGGTGGAATGATTAATAAACTAATTTAAATTTATGTTTGTAGCTATATTGAAACATAGTTTTGACTTATTTAAACAATGGTTTATACTATGTTATGCTCAATATTACACGTTTTAATGAAACTTTTGGAAGAGGCGGATTTAGTAACAACAATAAAAATGGGAAGGTTGAGGTTGGCTGGTTATTTTCGATACGGATATAAGATATGGATTGGTTGGATAAGTACAAAAAAGTTTTGGAAGGAAAACCAGAAGGAGAATGATAGTGTGAAGATGGAGAAGAGCGTAGAATACTGTGGTGAAGGAGATCAAAGTCCAGTGTAAGATTTACATAATGTTTAAGTGTTAAATTCTACAACTGAAGATGCCAACAGTGTTAGATGAAACAACATTAGTGTAGTATCGAAAATTATTTTAAAAATGACATGTAGTCTAATACAAGTAGTAAATTAAATTTTAGAATAATTTTTTATTTAATTAAACTCACCTATCAGCCATCGCTACAAAGAACAATATAATGCTTAAAAAAGAACCAGCAAGTACAATCAGTCCAGCAAACAATCCTTTATTAGATGAGTGACAATCTGCATAGATCACAACATTACTTGCAAATCCACTCTGTCGTGACAAAGGTGGTGGCCTACACGTTTCACTCACTTCTTCTTCACAATTACCTATGTTTTGCCAGATTATGAATAACACACCAACTGAAACATTTTAATGCTGTTTATATTTTGGCAAAACACTTTACTTTTGTGTGATATTGATAACATAAATGACATTACTTACCAACTAATATACTATATTCTATTGTGAATGGGTAGAGATATGGTGAGAAACTTTCAAACACTATAGAGAGCTGAGTTGGACCTCTACAATTGTGATTGCTGACTGAACTCAGGTTTATGAATGATAGAAAATCTTCTGCACCTCCTGAAAAGAGTATTAAATATTTGTTTTGTTAAAATGGACTTGCACTTTAAAAGGAAAATAAAACAACAGAATGTGTTTGGGAAGATGGTATGCGTGTTTTATTACTTTCTCGTACAAGATTGATTCATAGGAACAATAAAGAGTTGAATATTTTACTCCTGGCATCAATTTTTATTCATTTTATACCAAAAATACACACACACACACTTTATGTCTTTGTTAAATTTTTGTCTTAGAGTCCATAGTGACAGTTATTTTTATAAAGTTAAAGTCTTTTAAGCAATCTAGCGCCAACATATTAATTTCTTTGTCAAATGAACATATATATTTGTATTCAGAATAACTTGTAGTTTTATTTGATACCCCACACATAGTATTTCCAAAAATAAACTTTTTTTACTATAGTTTGTTTAATATATTTATCCTATATGTGGGTCAATATTCAGATTATAAATGGAAAGTTTGAAATATATAGGATTATCATCTTGTGTAGAAGTGTTGCGACTTACAGACAAGGGCTTAAAAAAAACAAGGGTCCTATTTTTAACCTATGAACCCTAATAAAAAGAAATCAATGAAAATGTAATCAATTTTTAATATTGATTGAATTATTTGTCTCACGTCTCACAAAAAACTCTTTTTTAAACTGACACATTACGCATTTCTTATTGTGTGATTAAATTAACTTGTATTCGTCTCACAAGAAACTATAATATATGATTTCGTGCTGCAATTTAATTAAAAATCCACATAATTTTCTTCAGATTTGTAGGTCATGCTGTGTTTAATTAGAGGGAGGACATGATATCTAAAACTTTAAATTAGACCTAACCCCATATATTAATTTTTTCGTCAAATAAACATCCATATTCCTAATCAGAATAACTTCTAGTTTTATTTGATACTTCACACATAATATTTCAACTCACTTTTTGTTTCTTAACTACCCAAAGGTCTTCTTTTTTTGCCATTATATTTTTCTTATATGTAGGACAAAGAATATAAATACAAATGTTGAAATATATTGGATTTATCGTGTAGACTGGTTGTACACGCATGTGAAATTATAAAATACATTGACTTGGTAAAACAACTTTAAACTTTAATTTTAAAATACTGAGATAATTAAATTATGTATAAATCACATTTCTGTAAGTAATTTTCTAAATGCCATTTTTGTTTTAAAATTTTGAGACAAAGGTTAAACTTACAACCTTTTTTAAAGATTCATCTATACCATGGGGTCAAGAAAAGTGTATGATTTTCATCAGTTGAATTACAAAATTGTATACAGTGTTTCCGAAATATGTGTCTTAACTTTAGAAAGTTATTTGTGGCATCGAAATAAAGAAAACAGTTCCTATAAACATATGTCTGAAAACGTTTCATTATCCGTCTGTCAGCCATTTTGTATTTTTTTGAAAAATAATGATAACTTTAAACATTATTCTGATTTTGAGTTGAAATTTGTTATACACATTTTTCATGCTACATTTTACCTGCATACCAACAATCAAAACTATATCTTATAAAGTTTTGAACTTGCAGCCATTTGACATTTTTGATATTGAATCATTTAATATTTCTAAAACCATTGACTTTACAAAAACATGTAAAGGAAAAGTTTTTGGAATAGTGGTAAAACGTAGCATGAAGAATGTGTATACCAAATATAGACTCCAAATCATAATAATTTCTAAAGTTATCATTATTTTTAAAAAAAAGAAAAAAACACAAAATGATCGACAGACAGTTAATGAAGCGTTGTTTATATCAACTTTTTTTCTTTATTTTGAAGGAAACATTCTATATATATTTCCAATGTTTTAAAAATAGTATACTGTATACAGGGAGAAAATAATACCATTAAGAGAATCACCACAATAATCTATTTAAAAAAGTTTTAACGCAATGTTTTTTACCATATGTTTTTAATCTTTTAACCTAGTTAAATTTAGTTTAGTTTTAGATTATGTTTATGCAATTGTTAAAAAAATATGCATATAGTTTATGCGCTTTTGAAGCTAGAAAAGTCTTAATTCTTAATAAAGTCTTGTTTCAACATAAATTAAGATGGAAAGCAAACCAATTAACAGAAATGACTAATATTAAGCTCAGTAAAATTTTCCATTGAAAGTATGTTGGTAATATTGATGAATAAAAATTTTTGATTTTTACACATGATGGGTGTTTATAAAAAAACTCCCACCTATTATTATTCAGTTTATATAATTCGATAAGAAAGTGATAAGTTTGGAGATGGTTGCATAGATAAGTTGTGTTTAAATTACTGACTTTGATGATAAGTTGTAAGAGGTAGAGCATGATGACCTTGCACATTTACTACAGCTGTTGGAGTATCGGGATCAGTATGATGTAGTGAGTCCATGGTTTCACGTAAAATTGTCCAAATCCAAAAGCATAAAGATGATCCAATGCAGTGCATCATGGCGAACCGTGCTAATTCCTGACAATGGTTGATTATTACCTGGACACAAATTAAATATTGAATTGTTATTTTATGGTCTAAAAATATCTATTATCATTATGACTATTTAGAATTGTAGTGTCAGTAAAGGAAAATATAAATATTGCCTATTATGTTTATATTTTGAATGAATAGGAGACACAGGATTACCTTGGAAAGTGGTACTTGGTATTATTACCTAAGAGTACACAAATAGAAAAACACAATGAAACAGTAAAGTTCTGAAATATTTCTTAAACACTGTTCATTTTCTCAATCAGTAGAGAGAAGCATTATATAGTACACTAGGTAATATCAGGACCATTTTCTAAGGTAAGCTTGTGTCTTCATCCATACAAAATTTAAACATATTTTATCACTTAACATAACATCAAATTTCGAATAAAACATATTTTTTATTTTCAAAGATTTCAAAAATAGTCAGTATTGTTCATATTTACAAATGTGTCTTACAACCAACCCTAAATACTAGTACACCATTTTGAAAGATAAGAGATGAATGTATAAGAGTCTGACATGTTCTTTCTTCTGGCCCTCCACATATTTTTAATAACCAGTTAATTGATTAATTTTGATTTGAAGGTAATTTTTGTTAAACATGTTATTGCATATTAAATTTTGTCAAAATTGATTCACTTAAATTTCTACATTCTATGTATGCTTTATTTTCAATTTTTAGACTGAATTTAAGAAGATAGGTTTAGATCCTTAGATCTACAATTATTAAGAACTTACATTTGTTGTTTTATCTTAAAATTTTGTCTTTGAGAGCATTGTACTAAATTTGGTGCAGTGGTTTTCAAGATATGGGTTGAAGTAAGCTAGCAAATAGACTGTTAAGGTTTGGTTCATATTCATATCATACTACTTACAGAAAAAAAATAATATAATAAAATAAAAATTACATAAATATCAAACTTATAATACATGTACGTTATTCTTTGTATGTAAATTAAAAGAAGTATTGTTTAATGTGTACAAGTCATGAGTGTATTTAAAAACAAACACATTTTTCTTGAAATCGTAAGAGCTATGGAAATGTGATTGTTTGTTTAGAGTGTAATATGAGGTCTGACTACCCATAAAATATCCTTGTCAAATATATCTTCTGAAGTTCAGTAAAGGATCCAGAGAGACATTCCCTTCGTCATTCAAAAACTTGTCTCATAAAAGATTTACACCTTGTCTAGGCAGCAGTAATAAACTGACCAGTTTATCGTATAGTATAACAACTGTTTAGAAATTCTGTTTAGTAAATGCAACGAAGTATATCAAGTTAAATTAATATTGTCCATATTAATTATTAAGTTAATATGCGTTTCAGGACCCCAATCCCATTTTCAGTTATCCTTTCACTCACTGGATGTTAAACATTAAAATATTCAATATGGACACACAACGTTTACATACAATTTTCACAATTAAATATTTTTAAAAAATATTTAGAATAAGTGCCTTGTAAGAATTTTTAATATATTTAATTGTAAAAATTGTATGTTAGTTTTTTTCCGTTCATATTGTACATGTTTGTGTATTTTAATCTTTGATTAACAACTTCAAGTGAGTGAAAAATTAATTGAAGATGGGATTATGGTCCTGAAATGTGTATTAACTTATAAACCAACAAGGGCAGAATT
Organism: Aphrophora alni; assembly: GCA_963513935.1. Lineage (NCBI taxonomy): Eukaryota > Metazoa > Arthropoda > Insecta > Hemiptera > Aphrophoridae > Aphrophora > Aphrophora alni. The sequence goes on along the minus strand of OY740769.1, from coordinate 6,843,988 downwards.
AATTTAAGGTAATATATTTTGTTATATTTACTAACCAGAATTTCTATTTTCTTAAGTGGGTTGTATACTAAACCAACTGTTTAATTTTCCTAGTTTTAAAATTTGGGCTTTACTGATTTCAGAACGATAAACCCACAATATGGAAATGTGGTTGGTTCCATTGTTATATTTGTACAAAACTATAAGTACGTACATATCAAGTTTAAATAAAAATAAATTATATCTAGTATATATATTATATCTATATTTTATTCTTATAAAATAAATACATTATACAAAAGAAATATTCCTAATTACTATATATTCGCAGAACTAATTGAAAAAAAAAAGGTTTTGTAAAATTTGTATGTGGTCTACTATCATAAATGATATAAATACTTACATTAGAATATTTAAAAATAAAGAAGAGTTGGAAGAATGAATACGTCGGGTAAAGAAGGTCCAAGATAAGCGTAGCCACGCTAGCACACTGGTAAAACCCATCAGCATCAGACAATAGAAAGGCAATTTGATAAGCAAGCAGAAGTCCACTATGAATTAGATGGCCCAGGCAGAAACCTAGAACAGTTGCAAGTTTTAATTTAGTTTTTTTATCAAGTTGTTTAAAATTTGCAGCTCCTATCAAATTAATTAACTAAATTTATATTCAAGATTATTTAACTCTCAGGAGTTCACTATAGTGAGGACAATTCCAAGAGTTTCTAGCTGGATCTACACTTTTTTTCATATTTTGTATCTGGTCTTTCTTGACCAACTCTTGTTCTCTTCCGACCCTGATGCTTTAGAGTATTCAAGAGCTAAAAGTCTTTATTGTATATTATTATTTTCTTTTTTTTTTATAATGTGATGAAAGAAAGGTTTTTTGCCTAACAACCAGAAAAAGAATTAGTTAATAGGCTATATTTGTAATAGAAATGAAAATTTAAGAAAGTTAGTCAAAATATTTATGATATGGTGTTTAGTTCAAATTGGGTTTTATATGTTTGTCTAATGAATCTTTCAAATAAATTATTAATTGACTGTTTTTAACGAAACTAATATTATGTACCGGTATATATGTATTTTGAAGTGTTGATTATAAATTTAATATCGGTTTAATGTAGTGCGGCAAAAGATCTTTAGGTCGACGCCGGTGAGGCCTCTGAAGGAGGCTTTCACAGCCCAGAACGGAATGTAGGCCTACTTTGTCCCCCCAAAATCTACAGATGATTTAGATTAAACTTTGTTATTTTATAATGCTGATTTAGAATTTGAAAAACATTTTTACTTATGTGGTCTTGTTTCTGTCAATAACCTAAATATTTAAATCATTTTCAGACAATTTTAATGAGTGTATCAAGCACGATGTCTATACGTTATTGATTTAAACTCGGTTTTGCTTTAAATGAAAAGATGACATAAATACTGTTCAAATTGATACAAATAAAAAATCATATATATATATATATATATTATCCACAGAATGTCCCGAAATATATTTGAATTCAATGAAACAAACTCAGAAAGATTTGTAAAAAAAATATACGTAAAATACAATCTCACCTTGACTATAATGCTATATTTTACATTGTGCACAGTAAAAAAAAAAGAAGAATCTGACAGCTTAACATTCTGTAGTAATATCTCTTCATCTTCTAATTTTCTGTGGTACTCTTACTTACACAATTATATGTAAGTTAAATATATAAAATAAATAATTACCTGCAGCCCCAATTTTAAGATAAAAACTCCCCGAATGTCTTCCTTTGCTAAAACAGTAATGGTGAGGAACAGATTCAAAATCAACTGCTCCTAGTGAACTCCATAACATAGATGGTGTGTTTCGTTGATCAAAATCATACTGCATTGATGGATCTATTTAAAAAACAATAACTGATGATTATTTTTAACTGTATTTTTGTATTGTTCTTATTATTTTTGGTACAGTAGACTCTCATAAATCCAGACTATTGTGGCGGACGGCCGGTCCGGTTCCGAAAAATCCGGATTTCCCGGAGTCAGAGATAAGTCGGCCACAGGGTCGATACGAGCGGTGATAAGCCGCACATGCAATCGCTACCGGCCCATGCCGATACCCAACGACACTTGTTACACTCTTGATACATTAACTAATGGTAATGTTACTGTAATCTACATAATACAATACTGGACTGCAATTAAGTAAAAAACAGGGTAGGGCATGTCAATGAATTATCCGTGCGGAAACTTCCACTGCCCGTGAATCATTACAAAATACGTCATTCATGCAATGCGGAAGATGGCGTGAAAATTGAAGGCTCTAAAGCGGCAAATTGTTAATTAAAAAAAATTTTACCGCCTGGTCCGGATTCTCCGGAGTCCGGATTCTCCGGAGTCCGGATTCTCCGGAGTCCGGATTTTCGTGATCCGAATTTATGAGAGTCTACTGTATTACTATTTTAAAATGTTTATAAATAGATATTGAGCTTGACTTGTGAGATGTTTAAAATTAAAATAAAATTTAAACAATATGTTTATTAATTCAAACAAGCTGAAGATGACAACATCATCATTGAAACGCCTTTGAATTAATAAACATATTATTTTTAGATTTTGCATGGATAGGAGACATAGTTTTACCTTGGAAAGTGGTCCTTGGTATTACCTAGTAGTACATAAATAGAAAAACATACAATTAAACACTAAAGTTCTGAAATATTTTGTAAACACTGTTCACTTTCTCAATCAGTATAGAGTATAAAAAGGAGACAAAGTCTATATTTATCTCCTATCCAATCAAAATCTACACATAATAGGGTGTGTGTTCTATTAAACTCTAACACAACATATTATTTGTGACAAATTTTGTTGTTATTAAATATTAAAGTTAAAGTTTAATATTTAAATAACATTAAATTTAAAGTTTTATTTCAATTTTAAAATATTTATGTTTCACAGAAATAAAACTCAATTGAGATGAGTTTTTGCAGAAATATTTTCAAAAACTGCATGTAAATTTAGATGTCAAAACAAAATTACAGGCTTTTAGATAAAACTCTCTGTTTAAATATTGAAAAGAGTTTATTGAACTTCAAATTATATTACTGTCATTATTTTTAACAAGAAAAATGTAAATAAAATTTACTATTTATTATGAAGAAACAAATTAAATGAGATAATTTTATTAGTTTCTTCTTAAACTGGCATCCATCAAACGTAGCACTAATAACAACAGAAACAAAATAATTCTATTTAAGAAACTAATATTTTATTTTGATCGGAGTGAAACCTAAAACTAGTATATATGTAGTGTATATTCAAATATCTTTGATAAACGCTATCTTTATTGAGTTTTATTTATGCTGAACATAAGCTTTCAATAATAGTAACAATCATATTTCATAATGAGACACTCTGTATATAGTTACATATATTAATATTTCAACTAGCATTTTTATTTAATGTTATACTAAGACAACTTTATTATTTTTGTTACAAATCTAGTACTGTAGTCAGTTAGTTCATAAAGACAAACATTTACTCTTTATGTATATTTAACACACTAAAATAACAACATCATTCCATCAGGAACTGTATTAATATGTTACTCGTGTTTGATGGAGATGTTATAAAACATGTTGTTAATGTTTTATAATAAAGTGTTATTTTTTTATATATGATCTCTGGATATGAAGTTAACTACCTGCCTAGGGGTTTATGTCCTGAATTTTGTTAATGAGGGCATAGCTCAATGAGTCTTTAATTGGGTGGTTCCTTGAAACCCTAGAGAATGGGGACAACCTGAGAGTTGTTGGGGGAAAAGATTGTAGTTGCCTACATCCTTAACTATGAAGGGAGATTCTGATGAAAGGATTCTTTGATTCGCCGAGGTCTAAAATGAGGGAAAGATGTGTTCTATTTAAATTAATAAAGCAGACAGACAGTATAAACAAGAGGCAATAAGTCTTCTAACTAGACATTCACTATCTAAAATAAAAATATTGGTAAAATGGCATGTCTGTCAGTTCAGTACCTACCTCCGGAATGAATACAACGGAGATTCAGCAAAGTTGGAAGGGTTTTTAAGTCTTTAGGATTGCAGATTCCAAGATTAGATGTTGTAAGAAGCCTAGAAAAGATCCACAATTGATCCAATTTAGGTTGCAGTGAAAGAAAAAGGGATATCCTTGGGGGAAAAGATAAAGTTAAGATATGTAACAAGAATAATTTTATTCTATTAAGATGTTGAGGAAATTTGTTACTATTTTTAGTTTAACCTTCGTCTAAACAGGAAAATAGATGAGTAATTGATACTTTTATAATTTGGTACTGTATTTTAAATTTATTTGTATCTAAATAAACATTATATTAGTTTTATGTTACATTAAAGCTTAACTAACTGTTGTATACAACATAGGTTTCGTACAATATTCTTTAATTTTGTTTTTAACCCTTTGACCGCCATACACTACTATACAGTTTTAGTCTTCATTGCCAGGCTTCTGTGGAGAGTGCATGACCTTGACTGTCGGTGTTTATTGTGTCATGTATTGTTTGACCAACACAACAAACTATTTTTGCATAGTTATAAAATTTTTTAGGTAGAGTGATCATTTTTATTTATTTATTTTTTTTTGTAGTAGAGTGAAATTATTACCACTATATAAAAAATCGGAAATATTGAAAAGCAAAATTGATTTATTTTTAAAGTGTATATAATATTAATATTATTATTGACTTTGATATAGAATATAACTTTTTTATAATGAATTTAATATTTATTCAAAATTCATTGTGTTATATCAAATCCTTCAGTAAAATTTAAGTGATATCTAGAAATAGACCTGAAAGCTATGTTTTCCCATTTTTAGGAAACACTTCATCAAAAATAGGCTACAACACTTGCATACAACAAAAGCATTATTATATAAAACACAATGAAACTAAAACAAATGTTCAATATATAATTGTAGGTTAATTCTTTCCAGATCAAATCCATCAAATTTTGTTAAAGATTGATAAAAAAATTTATCTCTTATGAAAGATATGGCAGGATGCCAAAATATTGGCTCTCAGTTCGGCTGTTGGCGATGAACTATTATAATGAAAAAGGTGATATATCGGCTCTTGGCATTCAAAGGGTTAAATTATCATAATCTTCAAAGATTACTAATTATTGGGTAGCACTCATTTTATTTCTGATAATGACCGTCTCCTCCATTTCCTCAATATGAAATAGAATAACATGGCAAGACATTAATAGAAATAAGGTAATAATTAGTGATCTTTGAAGATTACCTCACATAATAAAGAAAAATGTCTTAAAAGAATATATCATAATCTTCTTAATTAAACGGATATTTATATACAGAATTATCATAAGAATCCTGTTGTTATAAGTATCTACTAATGATAGGATTATTATAATAACGTTGGCTAGTATTATTTAACTCTATACAGTATGGAACTTTTGAGAAATTATAATTAATGATCAAATTATAGAAAATGTTTAATAACATTTTTCAATGTTGTTTTATACTCAATGTTTTATTACTGTGCTCAACTTACCATCTTTTGGCAGGGAAAATCCATCTTTGTGCTTTAACCTTCTTAAGTATCTACGGATATCAGCGTAGAGGAACACAAAGTATATGAGACCAACAAGTACCAAGTAAATGCTGAATGACTAAAACGAAAACATTCAAATATTCAGGATAAATTTGACAAGTAGTATGAGTTACATTTGTCATATATCAAATAAATAATAGCTAAAAACAAGCAGGGATGTTATTTAAGTTATATAAATAAAAAGACAAGTCACCCCCTCAACAAGTTATGAATACAAATTAAATTAATGCCCCCATTTCCCCCTAGAGAGGTTATCATAGTAATCTATCAGCATTGGGTATCCCAAATTTTTAAATTGAGGAAAGTAAACAGTTGTTACACGTATAATAATGTATACAGTCTGATTTTGCTGTCTAGACAATGTGTAACTAGACCACCTTTGTGCAGGTCTCTTCCATTGGAATATCTTTGATCCCAAAGAGTTCTGGAATAAAGAAAGGGCTTAGTACCAATGCAGTTAGGAACTATCTTACCAGAGTCCTGATGGTGAGTAGGTTATATCAAATTATTCTCTCTACTTCGTTTTTGCTTTACTCTGAGACTACCACTCTTTTTCTTATTTTTTTCCTTCCCTGTCATTTAGGTTTGAAAACAAAAGTCCATTGAATGCTGAGGAATTGTTAGAGAAATGTGAATCTCTTTGTTTTATATACGAGATCCAGTAAAAAAAGTCAATTGCACTAGCCTAAAAAAATGAAAATTTGTAAAAATTAATTTAATTTCTTTAATCATTTTGTAGTTACAAATAAAACACTTTTTATATATAATCACTATATTGAATCAGACATTTATCATATCAAGTGACAAGTTTTTCAACTCTATTTAAAAAAAACTGTATCCTTCATCTTACAACCATTCTCTTACTGCATTTTCACTTCTTCATCATTTCTGAAACTCTGTTTGGCAAGGCCTTCTTTCATTGGACCAAACCTGTGGAAATCAGAAGTGCCAAGGTCTGAAATATACAGATGTTCCCACTCTTTTCATTTGAACTTCTGCTTTTTAAAGCATCTTGTGATACAGGCAGCATGAGGGCACAATACCTTTAGACAGATTTCCTGGGTGGCAGTCTTTAATTGCCTTTCTCAGTTTGTTCAAGGTTTCACAATAAGCTGCTGGATTAATTGTTCTCCTTGGCATGAACTCAGTACGCACCACACCTTGAATGTCGAAAAAAAGAGTCAACATCACTTTCCCTGCTGATGGGACCTGTCGAAACGTTCCATTTGTTTGAGCATCTCTCCATTTGCATGAACTTCGTTTTGTTTTAGGAGTGAAATGTGGACCCAGGTTCCGTCTCCAGTGACAATTCTATCCAAAAATTCATTGCCTTCCCTCTCATAATGAAGCAAGAACTGCAGAGCGGATTGAAAAGCTACTCTTTGTGTTCTGTCGCGGGTAATCGAGGCACCCAACAAGCGCATACTTTTTGAATTTCAGATGTTCAGCACACTTCCATGAGAAATATTCATCTCAGTTACGATTTCAACCTCCGTGATCTTCTGTTTGCAAGAATCAATCGTTGAACATGGCCGTCTGTGACCAAATTCGATGGTCTTCCTTACCTACATTCAAAGCTTTTTCACTGTAAACTTCACTTAACGGTATTACAGTTTTTAGCCCATAGAAAACGAGTAACAACACTTCCAATTTGGATGTAACTTCCAAGTGACACAACATTATTACTCGTATTTGTCAACAATGGGATCATAAATATTTTACAACTGATTTTGCAGAAGTTTAATCAATGTTACCAACAGCTGTAATCAAAATTTAATTTTAACAAAGAACAATACAAACATAAATTACTTTTTGACTGCCCCTCGTATGTAAAATATTGTATGTTTATTTTTGGTTGATTGTGTGTTTAATTAATGTATAGGTATTCATAACTCTTACCTATAGCCTACCAATAAAATTATATATTATGTATTTCCACGGGTAATTATTATTATTATTAACATCTCTAAAAAATATAAGTTTTATCAATAATTGTAGTATCGAATCTCAGGCGTATGTTATGACAGACAGAATAAAATGATAAATCATAAACAGTTTTGTCCTAAGGAGTACCTAATTGTGACCGTCTCCACTTCTTTTAACCAGCTGGAAGCTCCGACTGGCTGGAGACCGCGTACACTTTAGCCGAATCTTGTCAGGATGGGCCAAGGAGTCGGGTTAGGACGCTAATGAACGCACGCAACGCAAGTGAAATTAAATGTTATATTTTATTTACTGCCGAATTAAAAGATTACAGAATTATTATAATTTATGAAAAGACATAACGGCAAGATAAAGCCTTAATAGTGGCCAAAAACATACCGAGTAATTTAGCTAGCACGTGGCCGAAAATGGACTGACCTCGTCCCTTAGCGGTCTTCCTTCTCGCGGCTCTCGGAACAGACTTCTGCTCGGCTCGCTGGTTTTCAAGCCCTCCACTCCTCGTCTCTCCCCCCCTTCTACATCATATTGCACTGCTCAACAAAATCGCAAGTGCCAATTCAAATTTTATTATTTAAAATCCCTTTCCATTACATCCTAATTTATGCTTATTATAGTTTTGGTTTGGTGGGCTCCTTGGCTGGGCCACATAATGTTCCATTATTACATTTAAAGAACAATTGTGTACAAGTATAATTACTGAAATAACATGTTATGTTATGTGGAAGCAAATTTTATTTTTATGTTCTAAAGCATTATCTTATAGAACCAAGTTTTTTTATATGTGTGTATATATAAACATGAAAAATCTCACTACTGTATCTATCTAATCTTTGGAGATATAGAAAGTAAGAAAGGATGGAGAATAATAACAAATACTGATGTATGTGATTTATACAGAAATGTTGACATTGTCACAGTTATAAAATGGGAAATTTAGGTAGGACGGACATGTTCAGCGAATGACGGATATAAGAGCAGTAAACCAAGTTTTATAGTTACAGCAAGAGAGGGAAGTACATGAAGAGAAAAGGATATATGTAAGATGGGCAGAGGATAGAAAAGAATGGTGAGATTTAGAGAGTGGACTTGTTGAGTAGGTCGAAGATCTTCACAAGTTGTAATAAGTACGTCTCAGTTTTTGAATGGAAAGATTACAAACCTCAGCGAGTGGAGCTTTTCCAGTGACTAAGTCACTGATATAGATCACAACTCCTAAGGTTACGATGAACACAGCATAAACACAACTGAGTATCACAGTCAGGGAACTCCTAAAACAATTACATGGAAAATTTAGACACAAAGCAAACATTTAAACTATGTAGATGATATGTTACAAGACAAGTATTTTGTTTTATTGGTTGCAATTATTTTCACTGTAAGAGGAAAAAGTATTTTGAACCTTTATAAATTTACAAACTTTTGTCTTTATTATTTATATTTTGATTTAAGTATTTTGTTTAGATTAGATTCATATTACTTAAAGTTTTTTTTTAATGTGTTCACATATACATAGTTATTTTTTTAAAGTTTGTTTGTAAATTTAAAATCAACATCATAAAACATTATATGGGAAATAAGTTTATTAATATCTATAGAGGAACAAAAATATGATCATTTTATTTTTCATATTGTGTTTTGATGGCCTAGTTTAAGTCATAAGTAAAAGGTTATATATTAGAAATCGTATTAGTAATAACTAGAGGAAAAATTATTAAACTTTTTGGACGTAATTTTGTTTTTTTTATGAGACAGACATAAGTCCTGTCTAGGAGATGATGATGGTAATCTTAAAATCAACACCATATAAATCAAACGGTAAATAAATTTCAAAAAAAAAAAATCGGCTGAGAAACAAAACCGAAGATATTTTTCTGCCCTTTATTGCTATTTCTGGTGGTGAGACAAAATCCCATGTAAAAGTAGATAGTAAATTCGAAATCGCATTTTATAAAACATTAGAGAAATCAGTTTGATCGAAATTGGTCGAGGAACAGAAATGTTGAAGTTTTTGGCATTTATTTGAATTGTACCGGTTATATTTTAAGTCCTAACTAAAAATCAAAGGTAATTTCGTCACAATATGAAACGAACAATAAATGGCCTTGATTGATCAAATGAGTAGAGAAACAAAAATGTTGACATTTTGGATTCAGTTTGTTTTAAAAATATTTATAGTCTATTACTCCAACATCTAATATGTAAATAAATTTGTAATCAGCATTATAAAAACTTTTTTTTTTTTTTTTTTTTTTAGTTGCATGGTTCTTGGATTCCAAGTCACTTTGAATAATATTATATAGGATAATATGTTAATAATAATATTAAATATTACCTTTTAATGTTCCGTCTTGTGACTTTTTTGGTCGTTCGAATGTTACGACGCGTTTCGGGACCGCAATCCCATTGTCAAGTACACTTACACAAACACAATGAAACACATAACACGTTTAACACACAAAAACACCACAGTTACAACACTTTTTAAAAAACTTAATTGTGCTGGACAATTTCATCGTGTAGGTCGTGGTGTGGTCCATGGTACACTGTCGTAAACTGTCTAACGAAATATATTACTGTAGTTAGAAAACCGGTTTAAAATAGCCTAGGGCTGTGTCATATAAACTATTACTTTTACTATTACTTCATACACCGCCTTCTCACCATACCATTGGATAAACACGATTTCAACGATGAATTGGAAACCATTAAATATATAGCCCAAGCGAACGGATACCATGAAGCAATGATTGATAAACTTTTGCATAATCATATAAGAAATAAACAGAACCCTATCACACGGTCTAAGAATAAGAATAAAAAATTCGTATCCATGGAATATTCTAACACCGTTCCGCATATGGTGAAAAATACATTGGCGAAATATGATATTACCGTCACTTTTCGCACCAACAATAATATTCAAAAATTATTACGACCCAAACGTGTAATTCCAATCGAAAAGAAGTCGGGTGTTTACAAAATCAATTGTGATGATTGTGACAGTATTTATGTGGGACAGACGGGTAGGGCATTCAAAGACCGTTTTAATGAACATTTGCCGCATACAAACATGCATAAATTAAAATCTAACTTTGCTCAACATTTAATTAATAGTAATCATTCATACACTAATTTCAACAAAAATCTGGTTCCACTTCATATTTGCAAAAAAGGTAGACTTTTGAACGCCTTAGAAGAATTTGAAATTTATAAGGAGTTTAATAACAATCCGTCTAAATTATTAAACGATCAGCTGGATTTTAAAAGTAATAGTTTATATGACACAGCCCTAGGCTATTTTAAACCGGTTTTCTAACTACAGTAATATATTTCGTTAGACAGTTTACGACAGTGTACCATGGACCACACCACGACCTACACGATGAAATTGTCCAGCACAATTAAGTTTTTTAAAAAGTGTTGTAACTGTGGTGTTTTTGTGTGTTAAACGTGTTATGTGTTTCATTGTGTTTGTGTAAGTGTACTTGACAATGGGATTGCGGTCCCGAAACGCGTCGTAACATTCGAACGACCAAAAAAGTCACAAGACGGAACATTAAAAGGTAATATTTAATATTATTATTAACATATTATCCTATATAATATTATAAAAACATTAGAGTATGAAATAAGTTTGAGAGAAATAAAAAAGGTAAAATTATTAGTCACCATTTAATTTTTTTGCATTACTTCTACCTAGAAAGTGATATCAATTTCTAAATCTATAAAAAAAAATAGTTTAATAAAAATCTGTTGATGAATATAAAAGTTGACATTTTGGTCACCGTTAGATCTAGTCCTACCTAGGAGGATGGTAATATCGAAATCAGCATTGCATTAAACAATTAGTAAATAAATTTGATAAAATCTGATACGAATATTTAAAAATTAAGTTCTGGCCACCATTTTATTTTTTATGTAGGTCAGGCAAAAGTCTCATACTGTGTTCTAAATTAGAAAATCAACGTTTTCAGACTTTTTTTAGTGGTTTCACTATAGAAGCTACCAAATTTCAAAGCTGTCAAATTTCCTATTATTTTGATGAGTCGGTAATGAATTGTAACTTTTTTAATAATGTAAGATACCAGTATTTGTTTTAAATTTAATCAAAATTTATTTAAAAATTAAAATTTCCCAAGTTTATTTTAAGAAAAGACCAAATAAGTAAACCACCATGTCCAATTTTAAACTTCGTGCACAAAAAAAAAAATATAAATAAATATTATGAGTTTCATTAAAATTAGTTGAAACATTGTATCATTTTTGTTACAGTATTTGGATTTATGGTGAAAGTTGTTAACTAATACATCGAAATCGATGTCAACGTAGAACACACCATTTCAAACTATATTCATAAAAATCGGATAATGAACCAAGAAAACATAATTTCATAGTTATATTCTATTTTCAAGTTTTAAGATATGAATTATGGGAAAATGATTTCAAATTTCAACTCTGAACAGGAAAAACCATAAATATTGTATTAATTTGTTGAGTTTTAAGGTAATGAGATAACATTTGTTATCAGTTTTTCCATAATTGTTCTTTAAAACTCAAAATTTCAAATTACAAAACTTCTTTCTCACATATATAGTATAATTAAATTATATTATGAAGATGAACAAATCAATTTTTAGTTTTTCATTACATGTCTACTCTTAGGTTTCTTTTTCCTAAAAGAAGGTAATTTTCTTGAATGTTTTTCTATCTGTCATCCGTGAACTCCATTAGAGTCTAAATGGGTGAATCAATGTTATTAAGTTTTACGAAATGATAATGTCTCTTTGACACCTTCTCAGAGCCTCAGAAGGTTTCGCCAATGCAGAGTTCTGCCGTAATCAGTCACATCAGACTCCTAAAGGTGGATATGTAAAATTAACTGATCATAAAACTCCCTATTTATGTTCTGGAATAAAAATCTCTTTTTCACAACACCCTTTCTTATTCACTATTAATGTTACAGAGGTTTGAGTATAATATCTGATTATGTTTGATGTGTGACTGTACAACCAGAACTCCCTTTAATAACAAGTAGAATTTACTTCATATAATAATGCACATTAATTTTATATAATTAACTTAATTTAATTTATTTTACTAAAACAATCACGGTTTCCTGACTGCAGAATAGTACAACTTTTAATAATATTTTTAACATCAGTCTAAGAAATACTTCACCACTTACTTAAACATTTTCTTTTTCTCGTCATCAGTGCTTGGTCTCGGTTCTATAGCTTTAACCGGTGGAGTAATTTTGCGTGTTTCACTTTCCTTTGAACTTAACTCTAAAGCAGGATTGTCATATGCAAAATGTTTTGGAAACGTCTGACTTAGTTGATCTAAAGCTGGATTGAGACGTTGATTCAGCAGCCATAGTTTATGTTTATTTGTGAAGTTTGACAATAGCGTTGGAGCTGAAACAAAAATTAAAATGGTTGTGGTTGTTTACAAAGTGTTAAGTATACATCATTTGGATGGAATATTAAATTATTTTATCGGAGGCTGTGAAAACTTTAAAAGCATTTTTTATATATTACATACTAGCAGAGTACCCGTCCTTCGTACAGGGTTGACGTATATTTGTATTGTATAATGGATTATGATAATTGAGTGTTAAGGGAGTTTTCAAGGCCAGTGGGGCGGTACCCTGATGGAATTTATAAATAAAAATATGTCTATGTGTTAACCAGGGACCCTAAGAATGTCCATGTACAATTTGAGCTCAATGGGTCCAGTAGTTTTTACGTGATTGAGTAACACACACACAGACAGACACCATTAGATTTTTATATAATAGTATAGATATATATATATAATTATTTTTTCAATGAAAAGATAATTTATTTTTGATCTATTCACTAGGATTGAAACTGTGATCGTTAGTTTGTGAAATTCACAAAAACAATGATAACACATTCACTTCAATTTATATTTCCATAACGTAGATATTGTGTTGATAAAGATAGCAATAAGATAAAATCTAGATGATGAAGATATGATCAGTCTAGTGGAAAGGGATCAGCTGTTCTGCAGATTGGTTACCACGTGTTCCATCACCATTTCAGTGGCAAAGATCATTTCCTGTAGAAAGTGAAGCCATCGTCTTAATTTGGTCTAATTATTAGTGTCATTTGAAGGGAAACGGATATTGTTTTTTATGAACAGTTACGATTAATAAGAGGTTTCTAATATTTGTGAAATCATTTATATTAATAGGAAATGAACAATAATAGGAATTATATTTGTTATTTTAAGTTAAAAAAGATTCTTAGGATTGCCAATAAAATAAGAGAGATTGGCTACTTGAAATTGAAGTGTTTTGACGACAATGTGATCATCCTCAGTGATGCATTAGTTACAAGAAACAAATTATATCTAACTGTAGCTAAAGTATTACTTAGAATGTGGACATTATCATTGAAACATGTTTGATAACTAAAAGTTATTTTGTAATAATTTGTGTTCAATTTATTGTTATCACAGATTTATTCTTCTTCTCACAAATTCACCTTTATTTTTATTTATACTTTAAGCTACTTTTTAGTTAGTATCACCAAACAATTTAAACTTACTACTATAGATTCTTTATGCTATTAACCTATAAGTAACTTTACTAGGTTAACTTTACTTTAAAATTCATAGATATATATAGAAACCAAAATTTAACTCTAAATGTTACATTGGTGTAAGTGATATTTTAAAATATGTCCCTCATTGAATTTATATTGTTAATCAACATTAACTATCTCAAATTTCAAACTAAACCGTCCTTGTACTATACAATAAACTGAACAGTCTATTATTACGTCCAGATAATGTGTAACTCTTTTGTGAAGGTATCGACCGACAAAAGGAATATATCTCTAGAGCTTTCTTTGAGATCCTCTTTTAAAAGATCTACCGTCAGAGGCTCATCCATAGTGAGTACGGGTGAAGTATACTCAAGAAATCTTACCTGGATCTACACCTTTATTCATGTAGTCTTGAGTTAGACCCCTTTCTTTCACGTTTCTTTTTGGTCTCTATTGAACAAACCCTTGTTCTCTTCTGAGTATTGAATGGTTAGAGCTCTTTATGTTGTTGTTTTTTTTGTTTTTTTGATGATGACCGAGAGATTTATGACTTTAAGGAACTAGAGAAACTGATGTGGGTATTTATAGTTAAACAAATAGAAACATTGATGTCCCTACCTACATAAGTACTGTTTTGCTCTAGGATAAGACTACTCTTCCTTCCTATTCTATCTACCTGTCTGTTCTGGAGATTATTTGTGTTAGATAAATAACTACAGTAGAAAATATAATAAATTAAATGCACATTAAAAAAATCTTTACAACCAAAAATACTTACTAAACTTAGCATAGTCAGGAGTTCCCATCTGAAAGTTGCTATCTCTAGGGGTGGTGGTTTTTTGCACCCCTTCTCTGCTGCTTAGTTGTAGAACCATCCCTTAATCCCATAGCAAGAACTTCGACACCACACTGAAATATCAGAGTTTTATTTAAAAACAAAATAATACACAATTAAAAGTGTGTGTGACTTACATGGGCGTCATCGCCGGGGGGGGGGACGCGTCCCCCCCAATATAAAAACGATGTTTTGAGATGTTTAATTTTAAAAAATTTCCAGACCCCCGGCATATGCCCCCCCCCCCAATAATGAACTGGTGATGACGCCCATGTGTGACTATCAGGAAAAACTTATCCATAGGGTTGTCTTCAATCACATTCAAACCACATTCTTGTCAAAATGTACAGCTAGACTAATGTAATAGCTGGGAATTTCTTCATGAACATACAAACTATTATTTGTAGAAAACACATTTTAAATTGAAAATATGACCTAATGAACATAAAGGAATACTACTTTAGACTAATGTAATTGAACACAATAAATAAATATTGAGCTTATCCTGTAAGATGTTATAAAATTTGAGCGCAGTTCCTCACAAATAATACAGTCATTTAATTGCAACTTCCATTTCAACGATATCACAGTTTGAGTGAAAAATTGTATCGTTAAAAAAACCACTCGCTTTGAGACAATAGAAATTCATGATTTTTCTTCTTGACATGTTTGCATTTCTATAAAATACTCTTTCATCATTTTAAGTGGATGATAATATACCATTCCGTTTAGAAAATGACAGAGGTTATGATCTTCATTTTGGTCGCATATGACTAGGAAAAAGTTTTTATAGGAATCCTAAATAGAGCCGTTATACTGCAATTTTGAAGGGATTAAAATCGATGTATTTGTTGAAATGGTTTCTAATTCGCACAAAGTATCTCTTTTATTAATATTCGAAGTTTGTTAGTGATCGGAGATTAAAAATTATATTTTGCAACACAAACTATGACGGTTTTTCAATTTAAAAAATTCAACCCATTTTAATAATTGCAAAAGAGATTTTACATCTTATAAATTTGTCCTTATATATTTGAATTGTTTTACATCACATTTAGTTTATTTCACTAAAATCTGTCAATTTAAAATGTGTTTTGAGTAAATAAATTTGTGGATAATTGTGTTAGGCCTAGTTTTATTTTAATTGAAAACTGCTAATCATCTTTACGATTTTCCAATTTTATGAATTATACATTGGAGTTTTCTGCAAAATTTGTAGTTTGAATTCATGCGATTTCCTAGGCGCTGTAATATGGAGAGGATTCTGAAACTCTCTGTTGGTTTTTTCTTTGTGGTAATACACACCCTCAAGTTATACACAAATAAATAATGTACACACAACCACTTTTGGTTATAACATTGTATAACACCCATGCCTTATCTAGCGAAACGATTGGTTTAAAGATGCAAGTTATACAACATTTACAATCAGATCAACAAATTGTTAAAAGATTGATATATTCTTGCCTTTTCAGTATGGGAAAAGTTTCTTTTTTATTACATTGGTGAGACTGCTTTCTGCGGAGGTTATGGTTCACAAAGTATCTATGTTTGAAAATCTGGATTACTCTCCACAGTTCAGCTGAAATGCTTCTTTTGTAGTTTTGGGTTAAAACATTTGATAGTCTCCACAGAGCCTAGTTGGATAGGTTTTTTGATATGGTATTCATTTTGTGAACTATAAATGATTTTCAAATTTTGACTGTTTTGTGTTAAAAATATCTTTTTCATACAGGTTTATTTACATAAAAATATTGAGAAACTTTCAGAATGTGTTCTACTGATAAAGATAAAATATATCTGTCGATCTCCCTTTTTTTTATATACAAAAATATATAATAACTTTAAAATAGATAAGGTATTGAATTCATATATGTTGCACACATTTTATATGTAATAGTTTACAACTGTAGCGAAAACATAGATTTAATATATTTTCAAAATGACAGCTGTTTCAAATATTTAACTTTACAAATATTTAGAAGATTTTTTTTTTTTTTTTTTTTTTTTTACTTTTTTCTGTTGGTCTAACTAACTGGAAAATAAGTAAAAATTAAATTTCTTAACAAGGTTAAAATTACTTTCCTTAGTATTATAAAAGCGATTTTTTTGACATTTTAAAATTTCTGAATCTTTTCTCTAACACAATGATTATTTATTCATAAGGTCTTAAAATAAATAAAGATTCGAAGATAACGTTATCAGAATTCAAAATGCTATGATTTTACATTAATCTTGAGTGTTTTAGACAATTAATTGCCAAGAAAATTCATTTTATGTTGATAAGTCTATTATCCTTTATTAACCTACAGAAAAAAGAAAAAATATTAATTTGTTTGCCGTTAAAAGAGGAACATATTTTATCTCTTGTACCATTGTTTTGATCTAGTTGTTTAAAGGTCATCATCACCTTTATAAACAAATAAAGAAAAGAACATATAATAAAGATTCTTAACCCTGAAATACTCTAATGGTGTCAGGGTTAGAAAAGAACAGGAGAAATTTGGAAAGTTGGAAGAGGGGGAACTAACCCAAGACTGTAGTACTTAATGATTTTTGAGATATTCGACGTTAAATAATTTAAATGGCCGCCATTTTCAAAATATACAAAATAAAGTCCTTATTTTCGATAGACTTGTAAAACTTAACTTTCAAAAGTATAGATTTTTTGTTGTAAAAAACAAAATGTTGGAGAGATGAAAAATTAACCGTTTTCGGATCGTTGTTACATGAACTTTTAATTTATTTCATCAATAAGAGCATATTCTGAAATAATAAGTATAATAATATTATCCGTAATGTCACTTCGTTCTTCTATAAACGACATGTTTCGGAATTATACTCCATCATCAGAAGTTATCTCTATACTTCATTCAGTGAGTGTTGAGAGTGAAGCGCCGCCCACTAAATATCAGGGTCAGGCCGATTCACAAGCGGCCCTTATGCGCGCGACGGGTTTGTAGCCCCCGAAGAAACGTCAATCTCTTCCACCTTATCAGGGGTCACTCTTTTTATGGTAAAGAGGCTCCCACAGGAAAACCTGTGGTACGGAAAAACTTTTGTTTTTAGGGAGGAAAAATGCATTTGTGCAGATCTCTCTCCTAAGAGATACGGTGGGACTCACCCCTCGACAAGCGACTATTTTACACTATAATATACACAAAATCGGACCCCTAACTCAACGAACGAACTAATGCACTCTAAACTGGCTGTCGACTAGGGTATGACTGTGAATTGGGGGCACATTCCATGTGATGTCCTTTCCCGGTATTGGCTAGAGCCCTCTGTCCCGTTAGGGGATGGGCGGAGCTTCATTCTCAACACTCATTGAATGAAGTATAGTACTTTTATCAATGACTACATAAATACTATAAGACACGACATAGGATAGGGAAATAGTCTACGCTTTACGGGTGCTGTTCGTCACAAGTTTGACACACAGCTATCAGAAAGCGCCAGCAGCACCTTCTCACTTACTTCCGTCAGCATAGTCAGTGTTGTCAGTTCGTGCGCTGAGATAAGCGATTCTCGACCTTCCCTCGCATCTCTGGTCCCATATGTGGCATCAGTGCGTTTTCTCTTACCCGCCTGAAACATTGTTTGACCGTAGAGCCACCTAGCGCCAGTCAAATCAACGCCACCTAGCGGGTATTGGTCAACTCAAGAATAAGCGTAGAATATTTAACATGGCCATGTCGTGTCTTATAGTATTTATGTAGTCATTGCTTTTATGCATAATTTTCTCTTTTATAGAAACTCTCAGATTAAGACTTGTGCTTTTATGTAATAAGTTGTGATTTGTCACATTTTAATGTTAGACGAGCCAGAAGATTTCTGATGATGGGAGTATAGTTCCGAAACGTGTCATTTATAGAAGAACAAAGTCACATGACAGCCAATATTAAGGAAATATTATTATACTTATTATTCTACAATTGAGACTTGAGAGTTCCTAATTTATTTCCAATTCGATGTTCATTGTTTTCTAAAGGAATAGATTTTGTGTGTTGGTGTGTCAGAAAGTTTATGCAATGTAGAGAGAGGTACAATTCGTAATGCTCTCTGAAATAAAGAATTTCGTCGACTCTCTACGGATGCTCGTATCCGCTTGCCTAAATAACTCTTTAACACGTGCGTAATTAGTTGAATTGCCTAATTAAATCAACCAAGGCGTGTCATATTAAACATTCTAAATTGCAGAATGGCCTAATTTGTATGCATTATTTTCGAGAACTAGTGTTTTCTTTTTTGTAAAGCTCAAATCATTCGTTGAACATGGGCTACATTCCAAACCGCAAAAAAAAAACATAACCTCAAAATTAAGTGAATAACAAACACGAAAAGATGATGTTTTAGTTAGGGTATTTGACTTCTAATTAATTATGTACATTGCCCTCAGGGGCTCATTATAGTGAGTACAGGCGTAGTGATCCCTAGGGATCATAGCTGGAATGCAACTTTTTCATGTAGTCTTGGATGATCCCTCTTTTCATCTCTTTTTCACTAGTCTCTCTTCACTAACTCTTGTTCTTTTCCGAGCCTAACGCTGTTATAGGCTAGTATTCAAGGCCTAGTGGGGGTCTTCATTTTATCTTCTTTTTTTTCATTTTATTATTAGGCGATAATGACCCAAAGGTTTTTCGTCTTTAAACAACGGGGGGGGGGAATATGTACATAAAATAGTGTTGTTATAATTTAAAAATTGAGTGTATGACTTATCTACGGTAAGAAAGAAAAATAACAAAAGTATTTTCCCAAAATCGGATGAAACAATTTTGTTTAAATGTCGCCTAAACAAAACGTGTTACTTCCCAGCTCGTTAAAAACACGGGGGGGGGGGGCTGGGATTTATCGGTAAAACTACAAAATAAAGCGATTTAAAAAATACCCAATTTCTCAAAACACGCTCTACCTATTTTGGTGCAATATGAAGATTTAACAACTTAAAAACCATAGGTCAAATCGCAAATAAAAGAGAAAAAATACGTTTCTGGAGTTCGAGCGTTCCAATTACGAGCGTTCCATTTCGAAACATCAACGTTCTGTTCAATTCTAAGAATCATAATTATATTTCTTAATGTATCTGCATTCGTAGGAGGGAAATTTTTATTTGTTAACGATTTGCATGTATTACTGATTTTTGAGTGGGCTAAAGTATCTGTGAAATTGAATTATAGGTTTAAGCTTTTTATTAGTGGCATGAATACGTGTGTTCAAGAAGATTTGGACACCTGTTGACATTTACGAAAATAAAATAAAAATTTTAAGTTGTAATTCTGTCAAAAGTAAACATATAAACGAGCCAAAATGTTTCTATAATTATACTTAGGTTTGATGTAGTTCCGGCATATTGCCTGCCTCCGTTCTTCCATACAATTACCAATTTGTCATGACATTGTTACAAATATAGGCCTAACCCTAAACTTATTTAACACCTGTCCCTTTTTAAATTTTAATTTACAGACAGTTTGGGAAAATAATAAGAATGCTGAGAAGATTGTTTGGTCTAGGCTCTAACAAATAATGAAACACATGTCTGGCATGAAGATAATCAAGTAGGCCTAAAGTGGATTTTGCAGCAAGGACCATTATCTGAGGAAAATGTAAGTCAATCACTGATACAGCTCGTTACCTAATTTGTAATATAGAAATTCTAACTTTTGCATTTCCCTCCATGAAATGTCCACCGATCCATTGAAATAATTTGGCACTAAATATATTTTAATCTGATTTGATTTAAATTTAAAATGTAAGCTTGGTTTTATAAACTATCAAATCAGTTTGTTTACCGGAAATTTTTTCGTTATATTTCATATTTTCAGACGACTTTCAAATGTAAATTTATTATTCATTAATTTTTGAAACCTAACCTCAAAATGAAATAAATCACCATTAATAACACCGTTGTAAAATTCAAAATGGTGGTCGTTTGCTTTTCGTCTAAGAACCTACAAAAGGAGCCAGTAGGCTAATAAGCTCATTTGTGCAACTGATGAGCTGGATAGATTAAAACAAAACATCAAAGGACATTACCTGGTCTTATCATGACAGTGTGTCAGCTAAGTACCCTACTATATATCATGGGAAGTATTTTCAAGTTTGAAATAAAAAAGAAGGGAACCACATGTCTAAATATTTATGACAAAATACGGTACTCGGTTTTGTGATAACGGTACTCGAACAATTAGCGTGATGCGATTGTAAATTTTAAAATCTATTCCATTCATAAAGACATTTTGTATTCTATGTGTTTCAAATTGAGAATGACAAGGTTGTACATTCTAGTAGTGCTTACGACGTCGTTATTTTTATCAACGAGTTAATGGGCGCCATCTTGTTACTTACCCAACCCCTTCGTACAATGTAATGCCAAAAACTTGCTTCTTTTAGGCCCAGTAGGAAATATTAATATGGTAGATCAAGGTGTCTTATCCAGTAAGATAAGTTTATTTAAAACAATTGTTACACAGGTTATCTGACCCTCGTAAATTGTGGATATCACTACTTTCTTGTTTTCGATTCGGTCTTAACGAGCCTCGTATATTAAAAATCACCACTCACTTCGCTCGTATCAGTGGCGCTGACGTATCTTGTAACTATACTAGTATCACATTTTTGGGATATTAGGTTTGTAATTACAGTTTTGACGATAATTTTGATAGAGGTGAAGTTGGGAAATATCGGTTGTACCTAGTCCTCCGATTTTTCTATAAAAAATTATGAAAACGTAAAATATTTACCTTGTAATCAAAGGATTAGATCATATTATTTGTCGGAAGAAACGTTTCAAGTCCCAGAGTGTATTAGTTTATAAGAAAATGAGATGTATAAAAGTACAAAATCCAGCTACATATGTTATAGGAATGCCAACGGTACGTAGGCCTACAGCCGATGACGGACGGGCGTAGAAAATTACTATTTCGGTTTCCTGAGGCCAATAAACGTGAAGATCAGTCAAAAATCGGAGATCGACTTTTTTTTGCAATTACCAAATTTATCCTATACGTTGTATATTGGGTTAGTAAAATGTAGGTAATTTATAAGATTAGCCTACTACATCCAATTCGAATTCCATACATTTTTACCTACGTGCCTTTATTGAATAACAATTATTTGTATCATAAAACAGATATTTTCAATTAATTACATGCTATAAGTTTTTTGTTTATATTTTTATGATCATTTTTATGTGCATAGAGTAACGAAACTTTATAGAAATCTTATAGGCCTACGCAAAAAAATATGAGTTTCCTTGATAAATAATTGTATAAGTCATATTTTAAATTTGTCATTAGTGAAATTGCTTTTGCGTTCTTTTAGTGTCATGTATTATATTATATTATATCAAGTGAGGCCAAAGACCAATGCAGGGAATCAATTTAAGCTAGTCTTCTCCCTTCCAAATAACTGACACTGTACTTTTACTTTGAAGAATTGAATCTTAAATACCATGCAATGGAAAAGAATTTCAAGCCACCCCTGTTGTGCAATAGTTGCAACATTAAATATAATTTGCATTTGGGTAAAGTTTTGGATTATTATATTGTTATCTGATATTACATTTCCTAGCATAAATAAGTAGGCCTATAACCAGTCGAATTATATTGCTTCACAAAAACCAGACCGGAAAGGAACACTTATTGCGGGTCTAATCAAGTTAGCTGTGCATTACATTGTTTCAAATACTGTAGGCCTACGTCGTTTGGTGGAAGTAATATTGGAAAACTGTTTTTTAGAAAGAAACATTAGCAGCCTACCACAAAGTTTTTCTATTGAAATACAGAAAAATATAATTGAAAATGTCTTAATAGCTGGCATTTTAAAACAGTTTTTGTTCATATTTCGCGTGTTATTCAATTTATACACATTAAATGAAGAGAAACATTTGAACAAATGCGATGACAATATACTAGCTATGGTCAAATATGTAATTTCGGGAGTTTTTTTTTATCAAAATATGTATTTAGAATAAAAAAGTAGAATTCGCTTTTGTATTTTGAATATTGGGGTGGCAATTGAAAATTGTGAAACTATGGATTATAACTCTAAACATAAATGAAACTCATGTGCTGAAGGAAAACGTGAAAAATTTGTAGAAATTTCTTAACCGTATGGGGGGGGGGGGATACCAAGCTACATTATAAAATTTGAAATCCCCAGGAAATGGCAACTTTAAGGAAAGCATGTAGTAACGTATTTGCTATTAGCCGCATTAAAAAAAACAATATTTCATAATACATAATTATGAAGTATTTCCAGTATTTTTTTAATTATTATTTTTTTGTTATTACTTGCACTATTATTTCAGATCCCTCCGATGATGGTAACTTGGTCACCGAAATGTACATCAGGGTACTATAATAACATAGGGTAATAAATATTTTATTTGCGTGTGTGTGTGTGTGTTATTGTACCAAACTTGTGGTAGGGGTTTCAGTGTTTTTAAATAATTATTGTTAATTAATCCTATTAAAGGAAATAAATCATAAAAAAATTTCACCTCCAATTTTTACGTTTCATCACAACCATTTTACAAACGACAAACTCGTGTTGTAGCCCGGAAATATTTCTCACAGTAGGTAGAACCTGCTCTAAAAGGAATCGATCCTTATATGAAACGATATATCGATTGATGCACCTTACATGCGGGTGTTTGTTATGTACAACAACACTTCCGATATAACGGTACTTGTTTTGTAATTTATTATGCAACACTAGGATTTAGAACCGTTGCCGTGATTTTTATAAATACTATCTATGTAAAGTTCCTCATGAAACTCTGCACACACAAGACCATGAAATGTCATCAGATCCTACCTTAGGCTAGTATATACTGTTGTTTACAAAAGTATGGACACTCCAGTTTGGACGTAAATATAAAATTAATCAAGTGAAATTAATGAAATCCGATTATAACATAGTTCTGCGTTGATGTCAAAATTGATTTTTAAAATTTTAATTCTGCATGTTGGAACAAAACAGTAGCGTTTAATTTTAACTTTTCAGATAAGTGTTTAATTTAAAACTTCGTAATTCGTCAACGTATATCCTATCACTATCAAATGTGTTGCAATGTTTATGGAAAACTGCAATTTTATATTTTTAGGTTAATAAAAAAATTTCACAGAGTTATTATAGAAAAAATGATCGTAGCATTGTAAAATGGCTGTATTTGGAATAGTTTTTTAAACCATTCCTTTCTTATCTATAATCTATAAGAGCTTGAAAATTCTTATTTGTCAATATTACTTATAATATTTATACAGAGTGTAACTAAAATGTTGTCCTGGCTATATATATTTGGGTCCTAATATGCCATCAAATGGACCCAAAATGTTTAGAACTCTCCTTTTTTTTTAGTGTCCGGCTTTAAAAAAAACCTATGTGTGACACAGATATAGGTATTAAACCACAATTTAGTATAGTACATAAATTTGAATTAAATTGGTTAAAATGTCTTCACAATAATAGCTAAATATTAATTTTTTTAATTTTTATGTCAAATTTCACGAACACCGTAGAATTTATTAGAGGCACAATATTAAGCCCTTTTAAAGCCCAAATACCTTTGACAATCCCGAGGGACTCTAACTGGATTTACACCATTTTCCATATTTCCTAGGTTAGATCCTTGTTTCGTCTTTCCTATCAGGTCTCTCTTAACCAACTCTTGTTCTTTTCTGATCCTAACGCTGGTTTTCGATAGTTAGGGATCTTTATTTTATATTTTCTTCTGTTTTTTTACAAGAGAATGATGACCAAGAGATTTTTCTTTTTTACTTTACAAAATGACATTAGAAATATTGTTAACGCCTATTGGTAGCCTATCTTTATTTTATTTCACATCGAAAGATGGCTGAGATAACAGTGACAAAATCATTCTCGGTAATTTACTAGAATACACGAGAGCTTTCCCACGGCCTCTAAGATTTTGGTAACGTCTAGATTAAAATACAATTTACAAATTAACACACAGTTGCCGAATCTATTTTTTGCAGCATGCTGTAACAGTTTTATGTAATTGGTTGTACAATATTGTTAAGTAGGGCTAACTATATTAGCTGTTACATACATAAATACATTTCATTTAAATGAATTAAATGCAAGTAAGCTCCATAACTTGACAAAACGGATAGGCCAAAAAACACAATAATTTTAATTAAACACGAACAAATGAATTTTTAATAACATTAAATTTAAATTATTAAAATTGTTGACTGTAGACTAACAGCTAATCTAGTTAGAACCTACTTAAAACTAAAAAAAAAAAAAAAAAAAAAAAAAGATATTTTTCGGAATTTCAACCCCAATTTTCTGAATAGAATCCCTTCATTTGTCATAAAATGATGTTCTCAATTGTAAATTAGTCAGCAAAACAAAGCATAAAAGAATTTAATATTGTTGATTCGTCATTCCATGGTTTATAGATATTAGACTCTACTGTGTTTAATTTGACTTCTTATCGGCATTTATACGTGTAGAATTGATATACAATACAAGTGTTTTTGTACATTTTATATCACATTGTTTTTAACCAATACCACTCATTATAAATATAAAAACAATAAAATTGTTTAGTGTATGGTAATTTGAGGGGATTTGAGGGGAATCGAAACTGAAAAAGGTTTAACCGTTTTTAAGATATCCTAACATAACCTAAATAACATAACTGATATCTCGAAAAAAAAAATTGTTTTGATACGGCCAGGGAGTGAAGGCAAACGTGGCAACACTGCACTTACAAAAGGTATGTAAGGAATGGTTAAAAACTATTCCAAGTTACAGCCAGTTTTACAATGTTACGATAGTGAAATATAAAAACTGTATGTTAATAACAAATTGTATTTTAATGTACAAGTTTTCAAAATCTTGGAGGTCATGGAAAATCTCTCGCGTGTTCTAGTAAATTACGAAGAATTATTTGTTTACGAATATATCAGCTAGTTTTTGATGTAAATTTAAAATGAAAGCACCATCTTGTTCGGTGTTAAAAAGGGCAAAAAGTTGATTCTCTAGATTTAAAAATCTGTTTATTATTTTAGTTATTTTTTATTTTTTTAAAATTATTAAATAATATCAGCAGTTTTCTCGATTGTTTTGGGATCAACAATTTTAAAATGTGCGCCATTTTGAGACGGTTCCGTGGGGGAAAAATTTAGTAACAATCAAGGAATAAAAACCTAACGAACGTGTCAAATTGATTAGATTTTCGGTTAATTTTGAGGTTACACAGTTCGATTAAATTTAATACACCTTTTAAAAGCTGCAGGAAATAAGCTATTGTTCCCCTCAGGGGGCTCAATTTAGTGAGTACCTCAATACCGAGGTACGTAGCTGGATCTACTTCTTTTTTCACAAGTGGGTTAGATCTCTCTCATCTCTTCTAACGGCTCTCTATTGACCAACTCTTGTTCTTTTCCGACTCTGACGCAATTAGAATGTTCGAGAGCTAGGGATTTTGATTCTTCTTTTTGTATAAGGGGATTATGATTGAGAGATTTTAAAGACAAGGAGGGAAAAAAACAACTATTTTACAATTAATAACATGCTATTAGTTTTTCCTTTGTAGGAGAATAAAACCGGTAAATCTTTATTAATCAGATGATTGTTTATCATGAGACTGACCCAGACTACAATATTGTGTGTTTAGAAACAGTCTTGTATTGTTATAGTGTGCGAAAGTGACATGTGAAGTTTTTGAAAAGAATTTGCAGTGAGTAAATTAATTAGAAGGGAAGGTGTGTAATTTATTGAGTCAAACAATCAAATAGTCTAGGTGTGTTGAAAGATATGTGAAATGATTCTTGTTACAGAGTGTGTCGGAACGATCTCCCGACATTCTCAGAGCAATTCTCCAAGTAAAACAATATTATGTTCCTGAAACATATGTCCCAGAAACGCTTCTTTTTACGGCTATCCGCCATTTTGTTTTTATTTTTAAAAAAAATTGATATTTACTTCAGATTGTGTACGCATTTGTAATGTAACAAAAACTTTATTACAAAAGACTTTATTACAAAAGACTTTATTACAAAAAACTTTATTACAAAAGACTTTATTACAAATACTTTATTACAAAAGACTTTATTACAAATACTTTATTACAAAAGACTTTATTACAAAAGACTTTATTACAAAAGACTTTATTACAAATACTTTATTAAAATGGCGGTCGTTTAAAATTTTGGTACTTACGTATTAACGCCACCGCAGCAGAAGTTGCGCTAATGCGCATGCGCCAATAAAGAGCAAACTGGTTTAAGGGAAGCAGAATTCCATTTTTTTTTCAGCTTTGAGATTCATATACTTTCATTTTATGATTTATCGCAAAAATTTTAGGCCTAGATTGGCGGCACTTCACTTTTAAAGCTCATGTTTATTCATGATCTAATTTCAAATTATTAACTTCAATAAACTTACGAAAGGTTTGGCCAGGTGATTATATAATATATATATAGCTACCTGGCCAAACCTGTCGTGATATATAATTATATCGCAAAGTAAGCAAATATTGGCGCATGCGCATTAGCAACTTTTGCTGCGGTGGCGTTAATACGTACGTACCAAAATTTTTAACGTTTCATATCCCAAAAACCGTTAATTTTGCCCTCAAAAAATACAATAAACAAAATGTTATCGTATTAATGACGAACAAAATGTCAATAACCGAGTTTTTGACAAAAACTAAAAATTTAATTTCTTGGTAATTGTCTACAACATACATTCATACGAGGCTATTTAAAAGTTTGATGTAGAATAACCCTTTTTTGTCGATAAGTCTGTTATATTTTGAACTACGGAATTGTAAAACGTATTTTGGTTGTCATTAAAATACGAAAATATTTTGACTCTTGTAAATTTTCCAGATATGTTTTGTTATAAATTGTAAACGGTCGCCATTTTGTAAATATTCGAAATAAAGTCTTTGTTTTTTGTACAAACGCGATACAATATCTTAGCTATTTCTAAAGTTATAACTCTTTTATAAAATACAAAATGGCGGAGCGTTTCCGGACATGTTTTATTTGTTTTCACTGGGAAAATGAACTTGGAAAAAACTTCCGTAAGGAAAATCCTAATAATGTTGGAAATCCGCTAAAAATACCGCCTCAGTTGATAAGATCCAAGAGATAATGAAAATGTATTTAGAACATATGAACCATATTACAAAATCATACACGAATAATCCCATAAAATTACCTACATACAAAACAAAGTATGTTACTTTCACGCAGTATGCTTCAAGGACCACGATTCTGTGTACGCTAAAGCAATGGAGCAAAACTGTATTCTGCAGAGTAATGTTTCCCTAACAACTGACAAGATAAAAACCTAAAGGGATATTACAATACCAACCGCGCGCGTTTGTTGAGGTTCCGCATTTCACTCCATCTGAACCCTTCTCTTTGACAGACTGTTTAGAATAAACAACTAAAATCACTCGCAATACAGCTGATACACTGACAATGTAGGGAATGTTTGTGTGTATTTTACGTTTGCTGAATTCAATGTTGGTATACGCGGATCGCCAATAAAATATTATGAATTGTAACATGTAGATAATAGTCTAGATTAAAGGAACTACTGAAAAACTGTTTCAAACGGGCGCCATTTTGACTTTTTGGAACGATTCATTTATATATTCATCGAATAGTAAAATATACTTTAAGCCTACATGCTAAATTTAACTAATATTACGTTATAGGTAATAATGATGATTTTTTTAAATTTAGGTTATGTTTGGAATTTTTTTTTTTTTTACGTAGGTATATAGAAAGTTTTAAAATTGATGTCCATTTTGAGGTTCCCTGAGCCCAAAAAAGTTGTTTTTGGAATGATCTCTGTCTTGTATCATTTATGCAGTGCTTTAGCCTACACCTCAAATGTATGAACCAATTTTTATCGAATTTGATAATATGTGGGCTTATACTACCCATATCTCGGGCATTTTTTCATTTTGACGAAGTCAAAATTAGGGGTTATCGGGAATAAAAATTACGATTTTCTGAAAATCGTCCATACCGAATTTAATCAAATTATGCTAAGATGTAGCCCCTAAATACCCAAACAAAACTAATTCATTAAAAAACCATGCCGGTTCTTGAGTTATCGGTAAAAACAAAAAAAAATCGCCCAAAGATGTAATTTCTCAAAATCGGATCAACCGATTTCATTCAAATTTGGTGGAATGTAAAGATTAATAAATCAATGTCTAAAATTGCAGATATAAAGGAATTAACATAGAGGAATTATTCCTCACTCTCCCTCAATAAACGAAAACAAACTTTGACGGTCGAGTTTTTGAAACAATCGAAACAAGTTTAGATATTATTTAAACATTTACGACGGTGTCCATGTTTAATTTTAATTTTTTTTACAAAAAACTACTAAAATGACTACGAATAATTTTGATTAGTTAGTTTTATTTCGATTTTTTTCACAGTTTATATTAAATATTATTTTCAACGAACCAATAAATATTAATTTTAGTACAAATCAACTATAATAATTAAGCTGCTACAGTTATTGTTGCTGATCGTTTCCAATTTTGAGGTTATGTTTTCAATTTGTTTTTAGCAATATACGTTTTATTTTTTATCGTATTAAAACACGTTTAGGCGTCATTGGATGCGGTTGTTATGTTGCAAAAAATGAGTTGTGCGATTTTCTACAAGGTCAAATTTAACCTCAACAAAAAAAGCTAAAACATTAACAAAAAAAGAAAAATTTGAAAATCAGCCACTATTTTTCAATTTATAGAGTGAGTTTTCTGGTTTAATAATCTTGTACAATGTTT
Organism: Aphrophora alni; assembly: GCA_963513935.1. Taxonomy (NCBI): domain Eukaryota; kingdom Metazoa; phylum Arthropoda; class Insecta; order Hemiptera; family Aphrophoridae; genus Aphrophora; species Aphrophora alni. The sequence goes on along the minus strand of OY740769.1, from coordinate 6,814,254 downwards.
TTGTAACAATAAGCCTACATATCAAATATGAGGAAAACAGGGCTAAATTGTTAACCTTTAAAGCGTTTAACAAAATATATAGGCTTATAGTACATTCAATGTGACAATCCCAAGGTAACATAGCTTGATTTATCCGTTTATACATCTATTCTTGTGTTAAAAACCTCTCTTTCATCTTCCTATCAAGTCTCTTCCGACCTTAACGCTATTGGCGTATTCCAAAATTAAGGGTATTTTATTTTATGCTCTTTTGGTTCTTATAAGGCATCAATTACCGCGAGGTTTTTTCGCTAAATTACTCTAAGACGTGACAATTTCATTTCGAATGGCGTTTTCAAAGGATACCAAAAACAAGAATTTCTAAAATATGATGGTTTAGATTTTGTCAGGTTAGGTTAGGTTAACCTAACCTAACCCAACTTCGTTTTTTAACTTGTAATACGCTTAATTAAATATTTATTTATTATAATTATATAATAATACATATTTTTAAAATTATAAATTACCAATTAAAAATAGATTATTTGTAAGAGGTAGTATTTTTTAAAATTCGAATCAACTAAACTTACCAGAATCATTTTATTCTGCAATAAGGAGCCCATTTGGATCTCATTTTGGAATTCTACAACATCAAACATATTGTAAATTTTGTTATTGTCAAGTAAAACAAGTTTTCTTTTTAAGGATTTATTTAAACAAATTGTCCATTGAGATTTGGAACAGTTATAATAAAGCTTTTATATAATAGGCCTACCTTTAAATGTCTAAGTAATTGATTATATTTAGGTAGGTGTATTATTAGATGAACATTTATATATTTAAATAAGGGTCTAAAATTGCTTTGCTTATATCATAAACACGTATAAGCCATTTTTTATTTAAATCAGGCTTTTAATGACTTAACTTAAGCTATTATGTTTTTTAACTTGTGATAATATATACAGTTTTGGGTCATTAACCTTTTCATTACGTTAAAATTTGTTCGAAATCGGTTTAGACGGTTTTGAGATATTAAGTATTTTGTAACAACCCTTGTGGACAATAATTTGTAAGTTGTTTTCCGGTAACTCACGACCCAACAGTTTAGAGAGATGGTGACCAATACGTTTTGTTTGGATCCTTAGAGAGAAAATCGTAATTTTGTGTTTTTATGACAAAAGTTCTTACGTATGGCCAAAATACGTCCACATATCAAATTTAATTAAAATCGGTTCACCCGTTAGATAGACAGACATCATTTCCAAAACCAATTTTTATGATTTTTTTAACCCTAAAGGGTATCTCTGGATCCAAGAAGCCTAGAGCTATGAATTATTTACATGGTTTGGGGTAGGTCTGTAGACGCTTACTAAAGGTATGTTTCCATGATGACATGTCCCAGACACATGTCCCGGGATGTGTGCTGGCACATGTACCTGATGTTAGATACCATGGAAACAGTCTGCGACATGTCCCAGGCACGTCCCGGGCCACAGCCCATGTAGTTCTTTCTTCAGACCACATTGAACGAGTGACACACAGTGAACAGTGGAAGTGGACATTATTTCAGTGGGATAGTGTTTTTTTTTATGTGTTAGTTAATTTATTTTTCATTTAAGAACGATTAGGACGACTTAGCTGCTTCTGCTTTTGTGATAATGGCAGGTACATACTATGAAATGATTAAAAAAAGGCGAAAACGACCGAAATGGTGGATTAGAAGTTTTTTTAGCCAAAAGGCGTTCAGAAGGAGCCTACAAAGCGTTGATGAGAGACTTGAGACTGCAAAGTGGGTTCGAGAATTTTGTGAGAATGACAGCAAGTGATTTTGAATATATAATTATTAAACCTATAGGGCCGGAAATTGTGAAAACCAGGAACGGTCGAGAAACAATTTCTCATGGAGAAATGTTAGCGACAACCCACCGTTTCTTAGCTCCAGCTCTTTAATGTACCTTCATAGAATCTCAAAATCTGCAATTTCAAGATTCATACCTGAAGTGTACCAAGTCGGCCGTCCCGGCTCCTGCGCTTGCGCGTGTCCCGGGGACAAGTTGCAGACTGTTTCCATTCTCCGTGGCACATATCCCACAGTGTTGGCACATGTTTTGTCCCACGGTCGACTGACACATTTTTCTCCCCGGCACTTGTGCCGGGATGTGTTCCAAACCGTTTCCATGTATACAAATATCGAGCACATGTGCCGGCACAAGTCCCGGGACGATTTTGTAGTCATGGAAACGGGGCTTAAGAAATGGTTTTGAAAATGATCCACTCCAAGACTGTTTTTTATCCCTAAAGGATATCTCTGGATCCAAGAAGCCTAGAGCTATGAATTTTTTAACATGGTTTGGGGTAGGTCTGTTTGATGTGTACTAAGATAGGGTTTGAAAAATGTTCCACTCCAAGACTGTTTTTTATCCCTAAAGGACTCTGGATCCAAGAAGCCTAGAGCTATGAATTTTTTAACATGGTTTGGGATAGGTCTGTAGACGCGTACTAAGAAAGAGTTTTGAAAATGTTCCACTCCGAGGATGTTTTTAAACCCTAAAGGATATCTCTGGATCCAAGAAGCCTAGAGCTATGAATTTTTTAACATGGTTTGGGGTATGTCTGTAGACACGTACTAAGAATGGATTTTGAAATTGTTCCACTCCAAGGGTGTTTTTTACCCCTAAAGGATATCTCTGGATCCAAGAAGCCTAGAGCTATGAATTTTTTAACATGGTTTGGGGTAGGTTTGTTTGATGCGTACTAAGAAAGGGTTTTGAAATTGTTCCACTCCAAGGATGTTTTTTAACCCTAAAGGATATCTCTGGATCCAAGAAGCCTAGAGCTATGAATTTTTTAACATGGTTTGGGGTATGTCTGTAGACACGTACTAAGAATGGATTTTGAAATTGTTCCACTCCAAGGGTGTTTTTTACCCCTAAAGGATATCTCTGGATCCAAGAAGCCTAGAGCTATGAATTTTTTAACATGGTTTGGGGTAGGTTTGTTTGATGCGTACTAAGAAAGGGTTTTGAAATTGTTCCACTCCAAGGATGTTTTTTAACCCTAAAGGATATCTCTGGATCCAAGAAGCCTAGAGCTATGAATTTTTTAACATGGTTTGGGGTAGGTCTGTTTGATGCGTACTAAGAAAGGGTTTTGAAATTGTTCCACTCCAAGGATGTTTTTTAACCCTAAAGGATATCTCTGGATCCAAGAAGCCTAGAGCTATGAATTTTTTAACATGGTTTGGGATAGGTCTGTAGACGCGTACTAAGAAAGAGTTTTGAAAATGTTCCACTCCGAGGATGTTTTTCAACCCCTAAGGATATCTCTGGATCCAAGAAGCCTAGAGCTATGAATTTTTTAACATGGTTTGAGGTATGTCTGTAGACACGTACTAAGAATGGATTTTGAAATTGTTCCACTCCAAGGGTGTTTTTTACCCCTAAAGGATATCTCTGGATCCAAAAAGCCTAGAGCTGTGGATTTTTTAACATAGTTTGGGGTAAGTCTGTTATGAAATAATTTAAAAAAATTTCCACTCCAACGGTGTTTTTTACCCCTAAAACAAGTATCATATCTTTGTTATTTACGGGTCGATTTTGATCAAAATTGGTGTGTTGCTGTATTTGGGGATAATTTATTTCCATAGCACCACCGTTAGGGTTGTGCTAAAATAATTATTTCTTTATAAAACTATCTCAACTATCCCCAGGTGAAACTGGTTATTTTTTATACAGCTAGATATTTTATACAATTTCTTATTTAATTTAATCTCTCATTTTACTAACTACAGCTCGAAACATAAAAATGTATTTCTTTCATCACCGATATCATTCACCTTTTCGACGATTTTCTTCACACATTTTAATTACAAACGTTGGCAGCTCATCGCTTTAATTAACCGACCATAGTGTTGTAATGAGCAGTTCGTTGCCCCCTTTGCGTTCAGCGAGAGTTAAGTTTTTCTTATTTTTCTCCGCTTCAATAGCAAATCCTGCAATTTCTCGCAACGTCGAACTTTTGTCGTACGCTACGCTCGAGTGGTCGCGTCGACACATCCAGTAAACCAACTATATTAACAACGAGCTTGCGGCTAAGAGAAACTATTCAGAGTGACATTAAATGACTTGGCTCACAATTAAATATTGAATATATATTACGTCATGGTGTTTATTGAATGTCAGTATTTATGTTGCTAACAAAGAGAGGAAAACATGTTCTTTTCTTATGATGTAAAGAGAGGAAGTTAAAGAAAAAATAAATTGACACAAGAGCATGAACTAATGTTGTATTTTTTTTAACGCTCTATGTGCAGAGAAAGTCATATGAGAAACAAAAATTTACATGCAGGCTTTTGTGAATATTATATTGAGTGAAATATTCAGTCATTCTTTGTCTTGTCACCATGTAATTATTTTTTTATTTCCGTGTTGTTTTAAAGGTGAAAATGTCTCTGTTGTCATCGCCTTATAAAAGAAGTTAATGACCGCTATAGTGGTAATTACCCAGGCCAATAGTACTAATACAAGCAGATCTAGTAAATTTAATGTTTGTTTCTTGGGGGGGGGGAGAAGTTTTAGAAATGTTTATTTATTGATATGGTTTAACCTGACATTTAGCATCATTTATTTATAGAAAAATATTTATTAATAACACGAAGTTTCGAAAATATAAATCAACTTTCGCTATCAAGTGTGAAACTAAATAAAAGAGAGAAACATTATAATACTGATCACTGTTTACACTCTTTATCCCTAAAGCGCATATCTTTGGATCCAAGAAGCCTAGAGCTATGAATTTTTTTAACATGGTTTGGGGTAGGACTGTAGCCGCGTACTAAGAAAAGGCTTTGAAAATGTTCAACTCCAAGGGTGTTTTTTCCCCCTAAAGTATATATTTGGATCCAAGGAGCCTAGAGCTATGAATTTTTTAACATGGTTTGGGGTAGGCCTGTAGATGCGTACTAAGAAAGGGCTTTGAAAATGTTCCACTCCAAGGGTGTTTTTTTCCCCTAAAGCATATATTTGGATCCAAGGAGCCTAGAGTTATGAATTTTTTAACATGGTTTGGGGTAGGCCTGTAGATGCGTACTAAGAAAGGGCTTTGAAAATGTTCCACTCCAAGGGTGTTTTATACCCCTAAAGGATATCTCTGTATCCAATAAGCCTAAAGCTATGGATTTTTAACGTGGTTTTGGGTAAGTCTGTAGACGCGTACTAAGAAAGGGTTTTTTAAATGTTCCGCTCCAAGGATGGTTTATTACCCCTAAAGGATATATCTGGATCGAAGAAGCCTAAAGCTATGGATTTTTAACGAGGTTTGGGGTAGGTCTGTAGACGTGTACAAAGAAAGGGTTTTGAAAATGTTCTACTCCAAGGCTGTTTTTTATCCCTAAAGGATATCTCTGGATCCACGAAGCCGAGAGCTATGAATTTTTTAACATGGTTTGGGGTATGCCTGTAGACGCATACTAAGAAAGGGCTTTGAAAATGTTCCACTCCAAGAGTGTTTTTTACCCCTAAAGGATATCTCTGGATTCAAGAAGCCTAGAGCTATGAATTTTTTAACATGGTTTGGGGTATGTCTGTAGACGCGTACTAAGAAAGGATTTTGAAAATGTTCTACTCTAAGGGTGTTTTATACCCCTAAATGATATCTCTGGATTCAAGAAGCCTAGAGCTATGAATTTTTTAACATGGTTTGGGGTATGTCTGTAGACGCGTACTAAGAAAGGATTTTGAAAATGTTCTACTCTAAGGGTGTTTTATACCCCTAAATTAAGTATCATATCTTTGTTATTTATGGGTCGATTATGATCAAAATTTGTGTGTTGCTGATTTTGGACATAATTTATTTCCATAGCACCACCATTAGGATTGTGCTAAAAAAAAAAAAAATTCTTTATAAAATTATCTCCAGGTGTAACTGGGGCCATCAGCTAGTATTGTATAATATGGTTGGGTAAGTATAATGATAGGTTAGGTTTTTTTAATGTATCAGAAATGTATCTAATTCTAATGTATTTTCTTGTGGGGACATTGCGAATAATATTTTCTGTTTGTCAGACAAGATGCAATATTTGTTTCCCCGAAGGATATACAATTCATTTCCCCTCAATAAAAACAAACTCCGATAGGTTGAATAGATCTCGTGTAATTAAATGAAGTTTCATTTTACAATTAATTATCTCTCCTAGTCTGACGGTACCGCCATGTTTCACTCTAAAAGAAACAGTGTGCATAATTTATATTTCCGATTTCTCAATTCTTAAACTTTCACTCACTTTATTTTTTTGTTTTTACAAATCAAACTAGTAAAGAAATCTAGATTAGACAAAGGTTAAACACTCTGCGATAACTGATTGTCCACTTTCTACCTATTTATGTGCTTCCAGATCTCTAAGGCGAACGGTTTTAAACAATAGAGGAATTACGATAAATTAACTTCAGGTGTCTTCTTGGTGTTCCGGTTTCATTGCGACAGTAACAATCAAAAAAACTTAAACCTGAATTCTATTTAGTTTTTCCTTATCTACAGCATCGGCCACGTGCCGTCTTGTATATTTTTAATTACATATTTATTTGAAGACAATGCACGGATTGTTTTTTTTAGATTTCTCAAACATGTCCTATGAGTGGAGTAGGTTATTATTAACTGCGTACATTTTTATATACAAATAATTAAAGAGCCATAGACTCACTTATAGTGTAGGCCTACGAGTATGGTAATCCTGAGGCCTAGTGTGACAATTACTAACAAGAAACTTAAATCTAATTATTAAACTATACTATAGTAAACTAAATATTATACCGGGTGAATAAAAAGTCAAGACCCCCCCCCTCTAATATTTTTCTAAGTAAATATACAGAGATATCCTTTTGGTGGTCGTGCAATCTTAGTAGGAAGTTTCATTTTATGATTTTGAAAATTTTGTGTGTCCCCCAAAAATGGGGGATTTTGGGGGCAACTCTAAAATTTTAAATGTAAACCCCCTTCAAGTGACACCTCATTTTGAAGTGTTTACAAAAACTTAAAGAATGGTGAAAACCAGAGTTCGCTATCTCTTCTCTATCAAAAATGGTAGCCCGTCAAAAGTTATTGAAGTCTACACAAAATTTCATCCTTATAAAATTCAGCTTGTCCATGAGTTGAATGAAGATGATCCAGACCGTCGTCTTCAATTTTGTGAGGAAATAGAAGTTCTAATTTTAGCTCATCCATTGTTTATTCAATTGAAGACGACGGTCTGGATCATCTTCATTCAACTCATGGACAAGCTGAATTTTATAAGGATGAAATTTTGTGTAGACTTCAATAACTTTTGACGGGCTACCATTTTTGATAGAGAAGAGATAGCGGACTCTGGTTTTCACCATTCTTTAAGTTTTTGTAAACACTTCAAAATGAGGTGTCACTTGAAGGGGGTTTACATTTAAAATTTTTGAGTTGCCCCCAAAATCCCCCATTTTTGGGGGGACACTCAAAATTTTCAAAATCATAAAATGAAACTTCCTGCTAAGATTGCACGACCACCAAAAGGATATCTCTGTATATTTATTTAGAAAAATATTAGAGGGGGGGATCTTGACTTTTTATTCACCCGGTATAATATTTGATAGGGGGTTGACAGTAAGAACTTAGTGGTCCTTATGTTACTAACTGGGCCAAAATGGCCGACTAGCCACGTCTCAGGGTTATGACATTGGGTAGCGCACCGTAAGACCACCCCCACACCCATCAGGCCTAGTGTGTCATTATTTGGGTGAAGCATTCAGGGCAAATTTCTAACAAGAAACTTTAATCTAAATACTTATAGATGTAAAGGATGGGGGTGTGCGTTGATTCGATCTCGTTGCCTTGTGTACTACAACTGTGTTCTTTCTTGAAACACTTCGGAGTATGCCAACTAGCAGGGTGGGGGGGGGAGGCTAAACAGACGACGGTACAATTATAGGTAAACCTGTAACCTGGTATGCAGCAACCCGCAATGCCAAGGAACCCCAAGATCTACTGCATCCGGGATTGAAGTGGCAAACTGTGGTGTAGGAAACACCTCAGACACCCTCGCTGACGAAAGGGGAAAAAAGAAACCCTGTGGCTTCGATCCCCCCCCCGGGACGGGTAAAAGGGGCAATGAAAAAAGGCTGGGCAAGGTAAGGAAGTGGTTCGGAAACCTACGAAAAAGCTGACGTAAGAGAGTTTAATGGTAGACCAGCAGGGCGGAAGACAACAAAGAGGAACCAACAGTTAAGCGGAGCAATATGATAAAGGGGAAAAGTTGACAGTTAATTTTAACAGATGTCAGTTCGTATCTGGACTCATCTAGTACACTCCCAGTGTCTCTAATATAAAATTGTACAGATAAAAATAAAACAGATGTACTGTAGTGTACAGGCAGCAGGAGATGTAGTGCAGTGTGTATCGTATTATTGGACTAGATTCTTCTCTATCAGGTCGCTCTTGATCAACTCTTGTTCTTGTCCTAACTGGACTCTAGTAGAGTATTAACGGGCTAGGAGTCTTTATTTTATCCTCACTTTTCTTTTTTAACCACAAAGTTTTTCGGTTTTAAACTACAAGGAAAAAATATTTTAATGAAATCCTACTTCCACTCGTTCGGAATAAATTCTTTACCAATGTATTATTGAAACGTACTCTAGCTTTAGATCTCAATTTTTTCAAAAGTCACCAATCCTAATTCTACTTCTTCTTCAATTCGGCGAAGTCTATTGCTTTAACACGTCGCGTCAGCCATAAGAGCTATGTGCTCCTAGACATCCTGCAAGCTCCATGAATCGTATAATCTTTCTATCATGGTTATCTTCAGAAATCCTAACCTAAGATGGTCATGCACAATACCAGCGAAGGTGGGGAAACCCTAAGGGGCATAATTATAGTAAATCATTACTTAAGTACATCCCCTCAGGTAATCCTGAGTACTGAGTAGTAGGGGACACTGTGGTCACATTTGCACAGGATAGAGCCTATCAGGGTGAAACTGTATGTAGACTGTGCGGGAAGGATGAGGAGACTGCAGATCACATAATTTTCAATTGTGAGTTCCTGACCAATAAGAGGAGAAAGGTTTTTGGGGTTTCAAATCCCTAGAGAACTAACGTTGGAAGTGCTAGTTAGTGGATTACTTAAACTTGTAAGGGGAACAAACCTGCTAGAATGAGGAGGATTTAGTTGCACGTTATCGATCACGGTGCCAAGATTGGTCTCTAAACGGCCCCTTGAACTCTAAACGGCCCCTTGAACTCTAAACATAATCAATCAATCTTCAGAAATTGTCTTTCCTTTGTCAAAGATCCAAGAGACCTAGTCCCTTCCAGGTCGAGTCTTTTGCATTCGAAGATTGCCTCTGTAGTTTCCTTTTGCAGGACACATTTCCTGAAACCTTATCACGTTCCTTATATTGTCTCCGCCTATCGAGTGATATCATTCTTAGATTTGAGATGCTCCTTCGCTTTCTCTCGTGTTCTTTCTGAGCCCAGGAACTGATGATTCTCCTCGCACTTCGTTACGTATTATGTCGCACATTAAGTTCTACTATTCCCAGCCAAGAACACAGCAAATTGTTAGTACTCCTCCACTATTATGAGTATGGGCGTAGCGACCTTGAGAGACCTATATTATGTCGCACATTAAGTTCTACTATTCTCATCCAAGAATACAGCAAATTGTTAGTACTCCTCCGCTATTGTGAGTATGGGCGTAGCGACCTTGAAATGCCTCGTTGGATGTTAGATCTTTCTCTTACATCTTTCTTATCCGGTTACTATTAATTAACTTTTTCAACCTGGACGCTATTAACGTATTCGAGAGTTAGGGGGTCTTTTTAAAGATGATGACCTACATGTTTTTCTCCTTTAAACTATTCCATATTTTGTTTTATCAACCACTCGACCAGCTCATACTACGGGTATAATGTACATCAACATAGTTTTTTTACTTTCCTCTAGGGTAAATTCGTTTACAACATCTTAAAGCGCGTTTTTTACGTGAAAGTGTACACTCCACAGATTATCATTGTTATTGAAAGTATCAGATCATAGTGTGCATATATGCACATGAGAAAGTATAGAGGAAGTATTAAACTCTCTCCATCAATTGATGTCGTTATCTACGATTTAGAAGGCATGTGCAGTGTCGAGAACATGAACGTGGAACGGTGGACACGAGATGCTGATTTCTAGATTAGTCACACTTGGATGAAGCTCAGTTTTATCAATGATTACAATACGGAATCAATCACATAAACTGTTACATTAGGACTGGACGATTTTCAGAGCATGAAAATAATTTGTGAAAATGTTGTAAACTGTAAACTTCAAGGCCGCTTTCTCTAATCGTATGCATTGGTTTTGTAGTTGAATAATTTAGATCGTTAAAAGGTTTTGACGTGAAGACGTTTGGGGGGGGGGGTCTTTCGTAAACTCTAGCGACAAAAAAAAAATGTTAAGATTTGTCGCACTTATATATTGTAAACTGTAAATATGATTTTTGTCAGTAGGTTATCTATAATAATGAGTACTGGAGGTGTGCAGTGGTGAGAGGGAAGAGAGGTAACGTTTACGCATCAATACTGAAAATGGCGATGACACGCGACCTTTGGGCAATATAACTTTGGATTGTAAAAAGATAAGACGTTGAAATTGGTGTCGATTTGTAGAAAATATTATTTATAAAGTCTACTATATTATTTAGTAACATTATTCGATAAAATAAAGTTTGTAAAGTTATAAGTCGATACATGAGCTGATTTGAATAAAATAATAAATTCTACAATATTATTTAGTATCATTATTCGATAAAATAAAGTTTGTAAAGTTGTAAGTCGATACATGCGCTGATTTGAATAAAATAATAAAGTCTACAATATTATTTAGTATCATTATTCGATAAAATAAAGTTTGTAAAGTTGTAAGTCGATACATGCGCTGATTTGAATAAAATAATAAAATCTACAATATTATTTAGTAACATTATTCGATAAAATAAAGTTTGTAAAGTTGTAAGTCGATACATGCGCTGATTTGAATAAAATAATAAAGTCTACAATATTATTTAGTAACATTAATCGATAAAATAAAGTTTGTAAAGTTGTAAGTCGATACATGCGCTGATTTGAATAAAATAATAAAGTCTACAATATTATTTAGTATCATTATTCGATAAAATAAAGTTTGTAAAGTTGTAAGTCGATACATGCGCTGATTTGAATAAAATAATAAAGTCTACAATATTATTTAGTATCATTATTCGATAAATTAAAGTTTGTAAAGTTGTAAGTCGATACATGCTCTGATTTGAATAAAATAATAAAGTCTACAATATTATTTAGTATCATTATTCGATAAAATAAAGTTTGTAAAGTTGTAAGTCGATACATGCTCTGATTTGAATAAAATAATAAAGTCTACAATATTATTTAGTAACATTATTCGATAAAATAAAGTTTGTAAAGTTATAAGTCGATACATGCGCTGATTTGAATAAAATAATAAATTCTACAATATTATTTAGTATCATTATTCGATAAAATAAAGTTTGTAAAGTTGTAAGTCGATACATGCGCTGATTTGAATAAAATAATAAAGTCTACAATATTATTTAGTATCATTATTCGATAAAATAAAGTTTGTAAAGTTGTAAGTCGATACATGCGCTGATTTGAATAAAATAATAAAATCTACAATATTATTTAGTAACATTATTCGATAAAATAAAGTTTGTAAAGTTGTAAGTCGATACATGCGCTGATTTGAATAAAATAATAAAGTCTACAATATTATTTAGTAACATTATTCGATAAAATAAAGTTTGTAAAGTTGTAAGTCGATACATGCGCTGATTTGAATAAAATAATAAAGTCTACAATATTATTTAGTATCATTATTCGATAAAATAAAGTTTGTAAAGTTGTAAGTCGATACATGCGCTGATTTGAATAAAATAATAAAGTCTACAATATTATTTAGTATCATTATTCGATAAATTAAAGTTTGTAAAGTTGTAAGTCGATACATGCTCTGATTTGAATAAAATAATAAAGTCTACAATATTATTTAGTATCATTATTCGATAAAATAAAGTTTGTAAAGTTGTAAGTCGATACATGCTCTGATTTGAATAAAATAATAAAGTCTACAATATTATTTATTAACATTATTCGATAAAATAAAGTTTGTAAAGTTATAAGTCGATACATGCGCTGATTTGAATAAAATAATAAAGTCTACAATATTATTTAGTAACATTATTCGATAAAATAAAGTTTGTAAAGTTATAAGTCGATACATGCGCTGATTTGAATAAAATAATAAAGTCTACAATATTATTTAGTAACATTATTCGATAAAATAAAGTTTGTAAAGTTATAAGTCGATACATGCGCTGATTTGAATAAAATAATAAAGTCTTCAATATTATTTATTAACATTATTCGATAAAATAAAGTGTGTAAAGTTATAAGTCGATACATGGGCTGATTTGAATAAAATAATAAAGTCTACAATATTATTTAGTAACATTATTCGATAAAATAAAGTTTGTAAAGTTGTAAGTCGATACATGCGCTGATTTGAATAAAATAATAAAGTCTACAATATTATTTAGTATCATTATTCGATAAAATAAAGTTTGTAAAGTTGTAAGTCGATACATGCGCTGATTTGAATAAAATAATAAAGTCTACAATATTATTTAGTATCATTATTCGATAAATTAAAGTTTGTAAAGTTGTAAGTCGATACATGCTCTGATTTGAATAAAATAATAAAGTCTACAATATTATTTAGTATCATTATTCGATAAAATAAAGTTTGTAAAGTTGTAAGTCGATACATGCTCTGATTTGAATAAAATAATAAAGTCTACAATATTATTTATTAACATTATTCGATAAAATAAAGTTTGTAAAGTTATAAGTCGATACATGCGCTGATTTGAATAAAATAATAAATTCTACAATATTATTTAGTATCATTATTCGATAAAATAAAGTTTGTAAAGTTGTAAGTCGATACATGCGCTGATTTGAATAAAATAATAAAGTCTACAATATTATTTAGTATCATTATTCGATAAAATAAAGTTTGTAAAGTTGTAAGTCGATACATGCGCTGATTTGAATAAAATAATAAAGTCTACAATATTATTTAGTAACATTATTCGATAAAATAAAGTTTGTAAAGTTGTAAGTCGATACATGCGCTGATTTGAATAAAATAATAAAGTCTACAATATTATTTAGTATCATTATTCGATAAAATAAAGTTTGTAAAGTTGTAAGTCGATACATGCGCTGATTTGAATAAAATAATAAAGTCTACAATATTATTTAGTAACATTATTCGATAAAATAAAGTTTGTAAAGTTATAAGTCGATACATGCGCTGATTTGAATAAAATAATAAATTCTACAATATTATTTAGTATCATTATTCGATAAAATAAAGTTTGTAAAGTTGTAAGTCGATACATGCGCTGATTTGAATAAAATAATAAAGTCTACAATATTATTTAGTATCATTATTCGATAAAATAAAGTTTGTAAAGTTGTAAGTCGATACATGCGCTGATTTGAATAAAATAATAAAATCTACAATATTATTTAGTAACATTATTCGATAAAATAAAGTTTGTAAAGTTGTAAGTCGATACATGCGCTGATTTGAATAAAATAATAAAGTCTACAATATTATTTAGTAACATTATTCGATAAAATAAAGTTTGTAAAGTTATAAGTCGATACATGCGCTGATTTGAATAAAATAATAAATTCTACAATATTATTTAGTATCATTATTCGATAAAATAAAGTTTGTAAAGTTGTAAGTCGATACATGCGCTGATTTGAATAAAATAATAAAGTCTACAATATTATTTAGTATCATTATTCGATAAAATAAAGTTTGTAAAGTTGTAAGTCGATACATGCGCTGATTTGAATAAAATAATAAAATCTACAATATTATTTAGTAACATTATTCGATAAAATAAAGTTTGTAAAGTTGTAAGTCGATACATGCGCTGATTTGAATAAAATAATAAAGTCTACAATATTATTTAGTAACATTATTCGATAAAATAAAGTTTGTAAAGTTGTAAGTCGATACATGCGCTGATTTGAATAAAATAATAAAGTCTACAATATTATTTAGTATCATTATTCGATAAAATAAAGTTTGTAAAGTTGTAAGTCGATACATGCGCTGATTTGAATAAAATAATAAAGTCTACAATATTATTTAGTATCATTATTCGATAAATTAAAGTTTGTAAAGTTGTAAGTCGATACATGCTCTGATTTGAATAAAATAATAAAGTCTACAATATTATTTAGTATCATTATTCGATAAAATAAAGTTTGTAAAGTTGTAAGTCGATACATGCTCTGATTTGAATAAAATAATAAAGTCTACAATATTATTTATTAACATTATTCGATAAAATAAAGTTTGTAAAGTTATAAGTCGATACATGCGCTGATTTGAATAAAATAATAAATTCTACAATATTATTTAGTATCATTATTCGATAAAATAAAGTTTGTAAAGTTGTAAGTCGATACATGCGCTGATTTGAATAAAATAATAAAGTCTACAATATTATTTAGTATCATTATTCGATAAAATAAAGTTTGTAAAGTTGTAAGTCGATACATGCGCTGATTTGAATAAAATAATAAAGTCTACAATATTATTTAGTAACATTATTCGATAAAATAAAGTTTGTAAAGTTGTAAGTCGATACATGCGCTGATTTGAATAAAATAATAAAGTCTACAATATTATTTAGTATCATTATTCGATAAAATAAAGTTTGTAAAGTTGTAAGTCGATACATGCGCTGATTTGAATAAAATAATAAAGTCTACAATATTATTTAGTAACATTATTCGATAAAATAAAGTTTGTAAAGTTATAAGTCGATACATGCGCTGATTTGAATAAAATAATAAATTCTACAATATTATTTAGTATCATTATTCGATAAAATAAAGTTTGTAAAGTTGTAAGTCGATACATGCGCTGATTTGAATAAAATAATAAAGTCTACAATATTATTTAGTATCATTATTCGATAAAATAAAGTTTGTAAAGTTGTAAGTCGATACATGCGCTGATTTGAATAAAATAATAAAATCTACAATATTATTTAGTAACATTATTCGATAAAATAAAGTTTGTAAAGTTGTAAGTCGATACATGCGCTGATTTGAATAAAATAATAAAGTCTACAATATTATTTAGTAACATTATTCGATAAAATAAAGTTTGTAAAGTTGTAAGTCGATACATGCGCTGATTTGAATAAAATAATAAAGTCTACAATATTATTTAGTATCATTATTCGATAAAATAAAGTTTGTAAAGTTGTAAGTCGATACATGCGCTGATTTGAATAAAATAATAAAGTCTACAATATTATTTAGTATCATTATTCGATAAATTAAAGTTTGTAAAGTTGTAAGTCGATACATGCTCTGATTTGAATAAAATAATAAAGTCTACAATATTATTTAGTATCATTATTCGATAAAATAAAGTTTGTAAAGTTGTAAGTCGATACATGCTCTGATTTGAATAAAATAATAAAGTCTACAATATTATTTATTAACATTATTCGATAAAATAAAGTTTGTAAAGTTATAAGTCGATACATGCGCTGATTTGAATAAAATAATAAAGTCTACAATATTATTTAGTAACATTATTCGATAAAATAAAGTTTGTAAAGTTATAAGTCGATACATGCGCTGATTTGAATAAAATAATAAAGTCTACAATATTATTTAGTAACATTATTCGATAAAATAAAGTTTGTAAAGTTATAAGTCGATACATGCGCTGATTTGAATAAAATAATAAAGTCTTCAATATTATTTATTAACATTATTCGATAAAATAAAGTGTGTAAAGTTATAAGTCGATACATGGGCTGATTTGAATAAAATAATAAAGTCTACAATATTATTTAGTAACATTATTCGATAAAATAAAGTTTGTAAAGTTATAAGTCGATACATGCGCTGATTTGAATAAAATAATAAAGTCTACAATATTATTTAGTACCATTATTCGATAAAATAAAGTTTGTAAAGTTGTAAGTCGATACATGCGCTGATTTGAATAAAATAATAAAGTCTACAATATTATTTAGTAACATTATTCGATAAAATAAAGTGTGTAAAGTTGTAAGTCGACAAATGCGCTGATTTGAAATAAATAATCATTATGTTGAATAAAAATTGAAAGGAAATATGAACAGAAATATACAGTATATTGACCAAAAAACTGCAAAAGGAATCAGAAAAACCAAATTAATTAATTCCGAACTTTAAGAACCTACAGGCTGCCAAGTCTGGAATGGCGTATATCGTTTTAGTAGGCCTTTCGCTCTCGCACGCGCAGGGAAAGCCTAGCACGTCAATGCAGACCGTGGTACTAAAATTGCCTACCGACAAATTGTTTTTCATTCCTTCAAACAACACAAAGATTACAGGTTCACTCCTTAAATGATTACGCATCCAAATGTATTTTCGGGAACTTCACTTACGTTTTTCTTAGAAATATAATTTCTGTACTACTAGCAAATGACTGAATATCAACGGAACAAAATTCAGGATTTTTTAATTATTTTTTTCCGATGTAGGAATTTTTAATTACACATAACATATATTGAACTAATTGTAAAAAAAAATTTTAAATAGTGAAAATATGAAAAATAACACTAAACTAAATTAATTATTGGTTAAAAAAAAATTAATTAATCAAAACAAAAATATATTCAGGCACCCCTTTTGCATTAAATTTTATGT
Source organism: Aphrophora alni (assembly GCA_963513935.1). Classification (NCBI taxonomy): domain Eukaryota; kingdom Metazoa; phylum Arthropoda; class Insecta; order Hemiptera; family Aphrophoridae; genus Aphrophora; species Aphrophora alni. The sequence continues at coordinate 6,797,450 of OY740769.1, read as the reverse complement.
TTCTAATCATTATAGTTTAATTAGTAAATTCTTCAAATCAAACAAATAAAAACTCCATTAAAACTATGTAAGTATGTAAAAAAACTAAGTACTAATTGCAGACAAACAAAACCGAACCTAAACAATTTGAAAACTAGGAGTGGTTTTTTAGAATATCAATTAAAATTTCAATTTGACTTCTCATTGAACCTAACTTCGCTACTTCTCAATTATCTTATGTCGGGACTTTAGTCCGCTATACAATATCGATTGTTATTTATACAAAACTAGCTGATAAATCTCCGAAGATAGGGTGTTTATGAAGCGTTAAGGGAGAAAATTGCCCCAAGGTAATGAACGTAAACGCCTTCCGAGTTTTGCTTCATTTTTTCCATTTCGTTTTTTAATATGGTTGTCTCCAATGGTGACCGTGGGTGACCTCACACTGTCATGTTCTATTTAAGAATATATAAACTATTGATCTTCAGACACTAAGCTTTCCATTGATACCATCCGTATTTTTTAACGCAGATTAAGCCTAGCTTAGACTAATTTGAAAACATTGGAATGTATTTTAAACATAAATTTGTGATTTTCATTAAATGTTCTCTCGGTATTTCGAAGCCCGTACTCACTGAAATGAGCTCCTTAGGTTGTATTCTGAGAAATTACACAATGTGTAATCTTCCAACCGAGAGCTGATTTCTTATGTTTGGACGGTCACATATTACAGTGTTTTGAATTATGTATAAAAATCTATTGTTGTTGGTTAATTAACAACGCTTAGGCTACCTTTACTTTGGAGGGCTGTTTGTGATGAATTTACAAGTCGAAATACAATGTCACTTGATGAGGCCTAGTTAGGCCGGATCCAATTCGGTATACAACTTGTAAGGTACCTACATAGTAGTAATTGATTAATATTTAATTAGTAATAACATCATAAATATAGGCTTGGATCCAATGTGAGGTTAGAGTGCCAGAATTGCCCAGAAATGATTGGTTACCAATCCAAAACCATGTGGCATACTTAGGTCCTTCATAAATTTAAGCTAATTAAGTGAGTTTACACATTTTTTAATCTAATTTGTGAACAGATTAAAAATGACACAGTTTTTGTTATTATAAAAATTAACCCTACTCTCAGAAACAAAAGATAATCGTCGTAAGGCAAATCAACCTGAAAACTATAAAACTAAATGATCAGCTATTATGAGAATAATTGGGTGTGAATTATGATTTGTGCTAATTTAAATAACTACCATAGTTTCAAGACAGTGATAATATCATTAGATGCGGCAAATAATAGGGACTAAACAATATCACAGGGAGAAATGATAGTTAAATGTTTTATGGGTGGCTTGTTTCTTGCATTGTGATTGTGATTTAGTATTCATTGGGATCACAAATGATAGCTGTAACTCTGGGAAGCTGACTGTGAAAACTAAAGTGCGAAAGTTTACCCCCCACTATGTAGGACCTCGGTGGCTGGTGATCCAATTCATTGGTAGTGTAAGCAATCCGACTATTGTTTTGTTCCTCGATCATTCAATATACAAGTTTATATATATATATAGACCTATATTGTTCAACTCGTTACATTCTACCCCTTAACTACCCCAAGGTTATTTGAATTGTTACCGCTATTTGTGGGACAATACAAAGAATATAAACGTGTAACCAGTCTTGTCTGTGTAGACTAGTTGCGAATTACAGACAGACAGACAGACACTTGAGTGAAATTATAACGTAAATTTAACCCCTACGTACCCTAAAAACAACAATAGGCCTGTACGTGTTACACAAGATAATAAAAAATATATATAATAATATTGTACGATGATAATGTTTCATGGATCTAATTGGTTAACCTAACCTTAAATGTATTTATCGTTATTCTAATAAATCAGCTGTTATTTATTAATGGGGTAACGAATGTTGAAATTGTTTTGAAAGACACAGACAGCTGATTTGTAAGTTACTGTGGTATTAGTCTGTTTAAAATTATGGGACGATAGAAACTTTTGACACAGTTCTAAAGTGTGTGAAAATATAGCACAAACTTTCTCGCTCGCCCATCAACAAAACCAAATAAAAACCAACGAAAACTGTACGTCATAAAAAATGTTGGTAGATGTCTATCAAAAAGTGAAAATAACCGTAGAGACGTGTTTGAACAAATATTTATATATAGCCTAAACTTCCTGGTAAATAGCATTTGATTAAAATAGAGTTTGTAATTAATTACTTTCATAGTATTTTTTGGTTATTATTATTGAGCCGTAATATTTTGTACTTACTCATTTTCACACTGGTTTCAGTTATTAATCTAAAATTCAAAAGAAATCATGACCCGATTTTGTTCAACTCGTTACATTCTACCCCTTAACTACCCCAAGGTTATTTGAGTTGTTACCGCTATTTGTGGGACAATACAAAGAATATAAACGTGTAACCAGTCTTGTCTGTGTAGACTAGTTGCGAATTACAGACAGACAGACAGACACTTGAGTGAAATTATAACGTAAATAACAAAATGTGCTTTTTTTACCCTCGTTATGACATATTTAAAAGGGTATTTTTAATTAACACTGAAGCTTGCGTCTCCTTGCGATAACTTGCTCCAGGAGGAAGCATAGCTCCAAAGTGTAGGATCATCACAAAGTTACACTCCATACCAATCACTACAGATATGATTTCTTATTCACCCTTACCTTGCAGAAGAATTCCAATATCTGATTTACCGTCAAAGATCAAACTGAATTAGAAAATAAAATCTGCGAAAGATTTAAGCGATCCAGAAAACTTTCAAAATACTTTGAGGACCATGTTCTGTGATCAACTTTCTTTTTTGGAGGGGAAAATGTGATGAATATTTTATAAACACTAACACATGTGTTAATTTACTATGGTAATATGCAATTGTTTAGATTTTTTTACCGTCACAATGTTAATTTTATTCTCAAAATGTTAGTAGGCATAGTTTAAAGTAGATTAAAGTCTTATATTTAAAAAAAAGTCTTTTATATATTTCATATCACCACAACTACCTTTTAATTTGTTTTTCTTTTCTGAAAGATGTTTTATCGTCTTCATTGTTTGAATGAGGATCGAGTTTTAACTATGTTCCATTAGAGAAAGCAAAATAGATTACTAAATGACTTAAATAACAAAAAGGGACCTTCGATAACGTCATATAGAAATTGATTTGGAAAAAAAACTTTTATTTGCAATGAATATAATTTCATCTGACACTTTATTTAAGAAAGTTTTTGCAATATGACAGGTGTTTCAGATCACCCATATCAACTACGTTGTGGACAAACTGTTGAAACTAGAAAGTTGATTAAAGTTTTACTTCACTATTTTGTATATTAAAAATTAAGAGAAAATATTGGGCAGAAAATTTGTCAGTTCCAAAGGGAACATGTTAAAGGATAGGGTAATGTGTGTAAATATTTTTTTAATGTAAAACAGTTCAAGTTGTACTTTATTTATATGTAATTTTCTTGTTTCTATAATTTCAAAATGGCGGTCTAAAATTTGTGAAACGAATTTTGCTATTTTATGATCAAATTACTTAAAAATTAAGGATTTGTTTTCGTAATTTTAACCCCACGATTTTTTCCTTTTTTTAAATTGAATTCCTTTCGTGTGTTCAATAAAATGATGTTCTACATACTAGTTTTAGCGTGAATCTACACAAATAGGTTAGGTTAGTTATACACATAACCGTGCATACTTGTGGATAAGTGATAAGGTAAGTCAATATGCAGTTAACTTGCATAACCAATGTCATAACAACTTTGAACTTTGTTTACTTCCTTATTTATTAATTCCTTATTCTACATTCATTCTATACCTGGAACCGATAAGAAGTCCAATTAAACACAGTACAAGCATCATTAATCCCTTGTAAAATCATTGAATCAGAAACATTAATTTCTTAATTTTTTTTTCTCATTTCTCTGATTATTTATCAATAATTGAGAACATCATTTTATGACACATAAAAGGAATTTGATTGAAAAAATTGAGGTTGAAATTCCAAAAATGAAGAGAAAATATTGAGGAAATAATTTGAACGTTCCTAAATAACACAGTTTAGAGGATAAGGGAATGTTTCTATATTTTTTTATGTAAAACATAGGTCAAATTTACTTTATTTTAAATATCGATATCTGTATAATTTCAAAATGTCGGCTTCAAATATGTGAAATATCGGATTTTATTAAATTATGATCATGTTTTTTATGAACAAATTCATTTAAATAAGATAATGCCTTAGCAATAACTGATCTATAAAATAATAAAACTCATTGGCGGGTTTTTAATTACTCCTCAATTCCAATATTTTAAAAATAATAAAAAGCCCATATAGACTATAGAAACTTTCAAATAACGGGTTGTAGATAAAATAAATGTTTGTACAAAACTGTAGTTTTTGTATATATAATTTTATAATATTTCTTCTACTGTCAAAATAGTTTGTATTAGGTTAGGGATATGTATAGCTTCTTTATATTGTTTACATAAAATTGATCTGTAAAGCTGGAGTTTCAGACTGTGATATAAATGTAATAGACCAGTAATTTTCTTTTTTTAAAAGTTATTGATTAATATTTAATACAATTAGAAAGTCATTAAGAAATTAGTGGTTATAAAATTATTTATTTATTTAACATTTTAATATGAAGAAAGAAAATTTCCCAAAACCACAATAAAACACTAACAACACAAGACTGTAGTTATGTTTATTCTACCTTATATACATTTCAATAGCACTGCTATCTTCTTCAGAGGTACAATATACAATAACCTGCAGTAGTAATTGTAGTTATTAAGGTTAGTGTGTATTGTACCTCTGAAGATGATACTTTTTTATAATTTTCTTTGTATATTCACCAGTGCTCTAGTGATTCATATAATTTTAATACTAATTCCTGCTTGTTTTTACAAATAATTTACCATGAAAAAGTATAAAATTCCTGATAAAATATTGTCGCCATTTTGAAACTAAAAGAAATGTTATGAAACTATAGATAAAAAAAATATATCAATTTGCGAGACCTTTAATTTTATAGAATTCGACCCTAACTTGCAATTTGAAAATTTGTGAATTTGTATAATAATTTTAGGTATTTAATTTTTATTCAAAAATTTAAGTTAGGGGATTTGGTGGTTTAATTTTCTAAAAAATAACCATTAGTGGACATTTTAAATGTCATTTAATGCCTGATTTGATTAAATCCGACATTTCAATTATTTTAAGCCGGCTTTTTTGAAATGATAACAGAATAAGAAAAACACTTTATCTCAAAAAATTTTGTTTTCAAGGATTTTAAACTTATGTATAACTTAATAATATTTTAAAATCATTAAAAAATCTTTTGGATTCCCAAATTCTTAACACTTCATATGAAAAACAGTGAAATAAAACTTTATAGTTAGTTTCTATCTCAAACCGTTTTCCCAAATACAATTGATAAGTATTGTGGATTTTTGTGACAATTATTTTTTATTTCGTTCTGGAAATAGGTAAGCGAGAAAGTTTGTGCAATTTCTTTGTAGTCTACCGTTTGTTTTTTAAGAGATGTTACATAAGAGTATACATGATAATTGCTGAATTTATTTATGTTTAAATTCAGCATATTAGTGCTTGTGAGTGGGTGAGAGAGAGAGAGAGAGAGAGAGAGAGAGAGAGAGAGAGAGAGAGAGAGAGAGAGAGAGAGAGAGAGAGAGCGAATTCAAATTTGGTTGTTGGTTCCTTTAGCCTCCTTCTGAATTTAAATAAATTTGCCTAAAATAGAATTTGATAGAAGACAGTATTTTCTGTAAAATGCTTTTTACCCCTTTTTGAAAAAGAAAAATTAGTAAAATCATATTTAAACTAACTAAAAATCCCATTTTCAAAATACCAACATAAATTTTTAATTTCAATTTTTGAGGGAGTACTTAAAGATGCGCACATCTAAAGGGACAGAAGTACAGAAAGATGTGGCGCTTCGTGTTACAGTGCAATGAAAATCTCTTGCAAGAATTTAGTTTGTCACTTCTGTTAGTTTTAGATACTTGTAGTAACGTCAAGTTTGGAAGAAACTGGATTTATAATTCATAGAAAACAAAAAATCATTTCAACTATTCACAGTTTTTAAATATTTCAGGTAATATTGATAACTAGGTTTCCCGTCGCTCGAAATTGAGCAATATTTTGTTATGTATAAATATTTTAAATTTAAACACTGTTGTAAATTGATTTGAAGCGTTAATTCATTGGTCCAATTGTAAACGGTATAACTTCGGCTGGTGTCCTTAGTGCTCGTTTATAGGAATCAATGTTAGTTTCCTCATTGTTAAGTCCACGCATAATTCTCTTGTAGTTGCGGTGATAAACAAGCCTTGGGTATAAGTTTCTGTTCCTTCTAATTGGAGACATTGTTACTGTTAATAGTACAATGAGAAACAGTTCAAAAAAACTTAATGTAATAACACATTGCAAATTGATTAATAACTTCAAAATTCTCACTTTTTAACATTGAATAAACCGATCAAAACGAACTTAAATGGCATTTTTTTCAAAAACAAACAACCATAACACACAACAACAGTTCTTTAACAAATAAACACAGTTTTGTTTATATCAATAACAATTGATATTATATTTTATTGGTGTAGTTTAAAACGGAAATAAAAATTAGCAAAGGTTAATTGTAAAAAAGTTCATCCCTTCTACTTTCCCTCCCCCCGTTATGTTTCATCCTTTTGAAATTTGGGTGGAAACAACTTCAGGCTGAACCCTATCCAAAGACATCTTAAAAGTCAAAATCGGTTTAAAATTGTAGGATGTGTTCTACTCACAAAAAACCCAGAGACTATTAAATAAGTATAGATTTAAAATTTGTTATCTACAAATGATAGTTTGGATGTTTATGTACAAATTCCCACCTATTACAGCAACTTTAGTCTGTCGTTACAATTAAATAAAGAAGTGTTAAGATTTGCAGATGGGAAGCATGGATCGCTTTCGTCAAAAAAAAAATCTATTTTCCTTCAACATAAATTTAGAGCAAATTTGTGCGATTTTACGTAAAATTGTTTTTCATTAATTTAAAAATTTGAATTTCCCAATCATCATTGAGAATTCAAAGATAAACAACATTTTAAATTCGAACCCAGCAGCATTAAGAACATTAATATTGTATGGTGCATATAAAATGGTAAATGTAAATAAAACATTTTAAATTTTTCGCTAGAGTGGTGAAACAGTTGTGGGCTGAGGTGTGCTATAGACGTATAAAATGGTAAATAAATATTAACAATTCTGGGTTTATTGTGGAATTTGGAGACCCAGCAAGTGAACTGATATCAAAACTTTCGAAACAGATATTAATTTGAAAATACATCAATGTAATTTGCTTTTTCTACAAATTATAGTTTTGACAAATTTCCGTTTGTTCAACAGTTGTTAATATTTAAATGTCTAGTAAGATTACGGCTTGCATAATAATTACGTCCTTGTATTACGTGTCCTTAAGGACGTTTTGTATCTTTTTATATTTGACATATTTACAATTTAAAATTTATGTTTTCTATACATAAATTTCCGCATATTTACATAGGTTTATTTTCACAGGTTGCAAAAGGGCTGTTAAATTCGTTTCATAGTGGTATTGATATCTAGCCTCCTTGAAGAAACTCCACATTTGTTTACGTAATATTTTTGTTTTCATCATATGGGATTTGATAATATGAAATAAACCCTCAGGGTCTCATTTTAGTGAGTAAGTGTTTGGCAACCCCGAGGATCTAGCTCGATATACATATTTATTTAATGTTGGGTTGGATAATTCTCTTTCGTGTTTTCCATCCGGTTTCTCTTGACCAACTGTTGTTCTTTTCGGAATCTAACATTGGAGTTTTCGAGGGCTAGGAGTCTTTATTTTATATTATTTTTCCTAACTTAACCTAACCTAAACTAACCTAACCTAACCTAACCTAACCTAACCTAACCTAACCTAACCTAACCTAAACTAACCTAACCTAACCTAACCTAAACACTAAACTAAACTAACCTAACCTAACCTAACCTTTTCTTCTTTTTTTTTATAACGCGGTGATAATCGTCAGATTTTTCCCTTTAAACAACAAGAACAAAAATATAAAATAAATACCCCCTAGGCCTCGAATACTCTAATATCTTCAGTTTGGAAAAGAACAAGAATTGGTTAAAAAAAAAAAAAAAACATATAGCTCAAAACTACCTAAGGGTGCAGATTCTCCAAGAGTTCCTCGGTATTAGTACAACCTGTACACTTATAAATGAGCCCCTAAGGGCAAACGTGTATTTAAAAAAAAAATTCTATACTATTTGTGCACATTAACAATTTTCCCCTCAATTAGGTTAATTTTACAGTAGTATTTTAATTATTACTAACAAAAAAAAACAGTAAAATCTGTAAGAGATCTGAAAATTATAAATGTGTTAAAATAATATAACTTGTCTTACAATACTTACAGTAGATGAGTTAATCCAAAATATTCAAAAACAGACAAAGTAAAAAATTAAATTTAAAAAATCACAGTCGGACCAAGTTGTCACCCAAGAGTTGTTCCTCTACGTCACAGTTGTAGATTCGAACTGATTCGGAAAGCAAGTAGGTACTTTATTGTTGTTACATCATCATTGTTGCCACTTTCATTTGTTGAGTCTGACGTTAAGGATGGATTGTTCCAGACACAACACACCGTTGTATCTCTTTATGAATTACTGCAATGTTTTAACGAATTTCGAATATAAAACCACGTGACCATGAAATGTGTACCGATCCTACTCTTTGCAGTATTTTTGTATAAAAGCAAATTTCCTAACGTCAAGTCCAAACTCTCGTACTTTAAATATGAAATTCGTGGAGTGTATACCTGCTTGACTGGATCATTTAAGAAGGCATTTCAAACTACTGTTTTAGTTAAGAAGTGTAGGGTGTATTTGGTAATTGTAAAAAAAATTCGCTGCGATTTTTTGACTGATTTTCACGTTTTAACTGCCTCACGAAACTAAAAAAGTTATTTTCAACATGGCGTCCGTCCGTTATCTGTGCGATAACAGCCACAAAAATTGAGGAACATGAAATTTGGTTTAGGGGACTACGGTGAGTCATATAGAATCCTATTAAAATTCAGAAAAATCCAATTGATAACCTCAAAATGGTGGCCATATTAAACAGTTTTTTGGTCATATCTCTTATCTAATGCAACTTTAACACATTAAATTAATCAGTACCGGTATTTCGTTTTTTGACTGATTTCCACGTTTCACTGCCTCAGAAAACTGAAAAATTTATTTTCAAAATGGCGTCCGTCCATTGTCATCGTTTCCCGTACGATTGCGGCCACAAAAATTGAGGTAGGAACATAAAATTTGGTACAGGGGACTATTGTGTGCTCTTAAAGAACTCTATTAAAATTCAGAAAAATCGAATTGATAACCTCAAAATGGTGGCCATATTAAACAGTTTTTTTTTGTCATATCTCTTATCTAATTCAACTTGAACACATTAAATTAATCAGTATTTCGTTTTTTGGCTGATTTCCACGTTTCACTGCCTCACGAAACCAAAAAAATTAATTTCAAAATGGCGTCCGTCAGTTGCCATCGTTTCCCGTACAATAGCGGCCACAAAAAATTGAGGTAGGAACATAAAATTTGTTACAGGGGACTATTGTGTGCTCGTAAAGAACTCTATTAAAATTCAGAAAAATCGAATTGATAATTTAAAAATGGCGGCCATATTAAACCGGTTTTTGTTCTTATCTCTTGTGTTTTCAACTTATAACACTTTAAATTATATACAAATTTGCAAATTTCAATTCTGCATGTGTTGAAACCATACCCAGCGATCAGTGATGACGGATAGCGAAGTTATTGTCCAAAATGTAATTTCGAACCCTGTAAATATGATATTCACCGATATAAGTGTACCAAGTGGTGGTTTCTTCAGAGGTCCGCTAGGGAGGGCGCTGACACGAGTGAAGTGTTCTTTGATCTACCAATACAATTTAATACTTCCTACAACTTTTAGGGAGTATATTTAGAAGTTCTACATTGTATGATAGGGTTGGCTAAGTACCGTGACGCCAATTGACTTGTTTTTTTACCCAGTCGCCCTCAAAACAGACATCAATTTTTGAACCCAATAGATAACTCTTCTATAGTATAGTAGAAAAATAGAAACAATAAAAAATCTTAAATTTATCAATTTAAAACTTTATTACTTTCAGTAACTATTTGTTTTATAGTTTTTAAAATAATTGAAATTTTAGTGCTCAGAGCTACGGGCTGGTTTAATGGTTAACACTACAGCTTTACGAGTGTGAGTTTCCTGGTTCAATCCTCGTAGGTTTCAAACTTTACGGAGTTGACCCAGCTACGTGAAGAAATTTAGTAGCGAACTCTAGTTGTGAAAGCTAGAACCACTGCGACGGGAATTAGATGTGTTAATCCGTCAACTCTAGGCGCTTGGTTGTTTCATCATGAGGTTCGTTTTTTGTTGTTTTGATTTTAGTGCTGTTAGGAAGAGGAAAATTCAACAAATTAATGGGTGTTATGATAAATAAAGTTTAATCAAACAAACAAATTCGTTTCTAGGAAATAAGTACTTAGTTTAATTTCACGTGAATACTTATTTAGCGAAGGAAATTATCAATGTTATCAGTTAAGAGTTTTTATAGTTTCCCCAAGGATGTTAGATAACTGTACATACATAAACACATGTAGGCTTTGCACTTACACTTCCAGTGGTTAATTCCCAACATGTACAAATCAGCTGTGTTCTTTGGTTTCTTGCTTTCAGTAAGTGAAATAAGATTAAGTTAGGTTAGGTTTCCTTTCAACTAAACACTTTGGGTTTCAAGTGGAGCAATATTGTTGCTTAAATCGGTTGTTATCTACGTTTTAAAGTTACGAAAAATTGTTTTACTTTTTTGGAGGTGAACATAATTTGGTTTTAACAGTTAAAGTTGCAAAATTTTATTTTTATTTTCCCACATAACTTAGAATAGAGAAAGTTATGTGATGGGTTAAAACGTTGATATCACATTTTTTGTGGATAGTTTTGATGTGCCCTGAGTCCCAAAAAAGCGGTTTTTGGAATGATGTCTGACGTATGTTTAGTGCTTTATAGACGAAACGTGTGTACCGATTTTAATCAAATTTGGTATTTGGTCTTATTTTGTTCCTATCTTGGGACTTTTTCCTTCGCTTTTTGACAACTCAAAATTTAAAATAAATATTTTAAGAAAAGACACCCACAATTTTCAAAATCGAGTGTAACGAGTTCTACAAAAATATAGTTTCTTTCGATTTCGTCAATTTTTTTTTTTTTTTTTTTATTATGAAACTTAGCAACACAAATCTGTGTGTAGAAAATATTATAGTTCCGAAATATTTAATAAAAAACAAAAATTAGCTTTGACAGCAGTTTTGGGAGTTTAATCCTCTATTTTAATCAAATAATCAAATACGACTTACAATGATTGTGGTACAAGGGAAGAAAGTTTAGGTCCTTACTTAAATACTCTATATTATACTTTTTTTGTAAACAGAATCCGTTGTTTTTTTGTTTTGTTTTTTACATTTTGTTTATCAGTTTACCGAAATGAACATTTTGGTGGGGTTCATTGGTTATTTTTTGTTTGGTTTCGGTAATGGATTAGTGGAAAAAGTGTGTGTAATTTTTAGCGCAGTTTTTTAATTTTATAAAAAACAATTTAATTTTGTAGGAAAAATTCCAATTTCAAAATATGATCAGCTTTACATTCAAATTACCTTTAAAAAGCTACAATAAAACGTTATATCTCAATCCTTAGAAAAAATGCGTTTTTAAGGATATATTTCAATTATTTAAGAGGATTGTTTCTCTTCATACGAAGGATCTTTTAAGTTTCATTAAAATCCGCCCATACGTTTTATACCTAAAGCTAATTATGTTAAGATAAGCGTGTGTATATTTTGAGGTTATGTAACAACTCGATGAGTAGACCAATCAACTTCAAAGAGATCTCATTTTTCTTTGTAATGTAATAATTAGGAGCTGGAGATAATAACAAAATAAATTAATGTACTATTTTACAATTTGCATTTTTAAATACCAAACTACGCCCCTCTCCAAATAGGGATATGGTTTTATGGTAATAACATGGATATGTTTTTATGGATATGGTGACGTGACACCAAAATTGTTTTATTTTATCAGAGCCTCTAACGTAACTGGATCTAAGGTTCTTGAAAGTTTTACTTATTTTTCACGGAATTATGTAACATCCTGTATATAAATAATTCTTTAATTCCGGTTTATTGAGTATTTAATAACTAATAATTACTTTACGCAAGAAATAAATACAAAACAAATAAACTTCACGAAAGTTTCAATAATAATAATTGTGTATTCCAACAGCCACTAGATGGCTTTTCAGTCGGTAAGGTTCCTGCTATCGTAATTCTAACCTCAACAACCAGATTTCGCTGCTGATCGTATAACCCACGTTACTTGGTTAACACCGTAACTCTAGCCTATAATTTGTTTAGTTTTTATTTGGATTTGAGAATTGGCGAGTCGGACGTTTATTTTCACAAACCAATCCTAAGATTTTGTTTCAGGCTTTCTGTGTACATCTCTACACAAGTCAAGTGATCACAATAGCATGTCCTTCTTGCAGTCAGTATTCCATCTTAGTTGACGGCGTATCACTGGCCACACTCACTTGTACAACAGGGACATTTTGTAACAGTACTTCATCAACTTACAGCACACCTTGTAGTGCTGACTACAGTTGTAACTCGACCTACGCTAATTCCACCACCAGTTATACCTGTACCACAGTTGGAAGGTTCGCCTACTCCTCCAACTGTCAGCAATACTACCGCTGTTTCCTCAATCTAACTGGTACTGGCTTTACATATTTAATAATGAGTTGTCCTGGATCGACATTTTTTGATACAGCCTCTTTAATGTGTACTACAAGAGCAAATCGAGTGTGTGGCAATGTTACCTATGTACCGACTCCTGTAGCTGGGTAATAGAATTTGTTTTTCAAATTTGTTATTCTCGTAAAAATATTGTAGTGTATATATATAAAGAAAATTAAAACTCAACAATACTGTTATATTTTATACATTTGTGTATATAAAAAATTAATATGACGTTTATAGAATATGAATCAACTACTGTTAGCAAGTGACAAACCAAGAAAAGGTTCAACGTAACATAGGACTAGTTGAAACTTACTCTTAGATGCTCACTGCAGTGTGTCAATCCCGAAAGACCCAAGTTGGATCTACACATTTTTTTCATGTAGTCTTGGTGTTGTTTCTTTTGAAATAAACGATCTTTGTCTGAAGAGTTTAACGATTGACCTTGTAGTCACTTCCTGTGGAGAATTAACCGGACAATTTTCCACCATATAATTCAGTTTCTATTATTAAATTTCTATAAATGCCTAATTTCTAAACTGGTTTTGTCATATTTATATTACTTTTTTTTATTGTAATATTTGACTGTGTCCAATTATAGTCATTATCTAGAACATTCATTAACTGCTAATCGACTATTAATATTTAGTGTAAATATTAATTTAAAGTCCCAATGTCGCACAATTAAATATTAACTTATTAAAGTTTGGTTCGTGACTTTTTGTTGTGTTATTTATTTCATGTTCTTTCTGATTTAATTACAGTTTCGAAATATTTTTAAAATTAATATTGCGTGTGATTAATATTTATCTATAAATTGTTTAAATTTTATTTATTAAATTTTTAGTGTTCACAAGATTTTTTTTTTTTTTTTTCAAATTCTCTACTAGCATCAACAACATAACATATTAAATTAATTCACAAGTATAAAACTATCATAGTTCAAATGAAGAATTAACAGTTAAGTCTTTGAGTTATCAAGTGATAAAATTTACAGAATAAAATCAGATTCATTTAATTATTTTTCGAAGGAAGATTTCAAAATTAGATTTAGTTTCAGTGAGGTTCACGTTTTAGGTCTAATTTCAAATTATTTGTCCTACACTACTGCCAGAAATAAGTCACTATTCACAATGGACAAATTGTTGATGCTACTAAGATTTTATGTAAACAGGAAGTTTTCAACAGACCTTGTATAATATGTGCATAAAACTACTGTTTGCAAGATTATAAAGAAGGTTACACATCATATAGGCCTAGCCTTATTGTGTAAACATTTCATAAAAATATACCACAAACTGAAGAAGAGTTAGTAATAACTGTAAATAAATTTTATATTAGTTGCTCCTTTTCAATATTCTTTCCTCTTTCTCCATTTTAAAAAACTGTTGCTATGGAAACAAAATTGTAAACAATCGACATAACCTAAAAATTACAAAATTCGTTGATCATATGTTTGAAAACCACCATTTTTCCACCAATTATTCCTTCTTTAAAAGGCAATGGGAGATTTGGAAATTTTTGATTACATATTTTCTAGAAACAGAAAACAAAATTTGGTACTTACGTATTAACGCCACCGCAGCAGAAGTTGCGCTAATGCGCATGCGCCAATAAAGAGCAAACTGGTTTAAGGGAAGCAGAATTCCATTTTTTTCAGCTTTGAGATTCATATACTTTCATTTTATGATTTGTCGCAAAAATTTTAGGCGTAGATTGGCGGCACTTCACTTTTAAAGCTCATGTTTATCCATGATCTAATTTCAAATTATTAACTTCAATAAACTTACGAAAGGTTTGGCCAGGTGATTATATATATATATATATATATATATATATATATATATATATAAGGTTTGGCCAGGTGTTTATATATATATATATATAAGGTTTGGCCAGGTGATTATATATATATATATATAAGGTTTGGCCAGGTGTATATATATATATAGCTACCTGGCCAAACCTGTCGTGATATATAATTATATCGTTAAGTAAGCAAATATTGGCGCATGCGCATTAGCAACTTCTGCTGCGGTGGCGTTAATACGTAAGTACCCAAAATTTAATTAAGCATTTGGTTTAATTTGTCGTTTACTAATTGAGCAATAACTAAATGTTCTAAAAACCGGCTTTAAGTCACAATAAAGAATCTTATTAGATCTGAATGTACTTTATTATTTCCAGTGAACAACATCACGTGATTCGGAACTGTGATTTTAATGCATACATTACATCCGGAAGTAGAAAGAAAAAGTTCATAAAAAATGAATCACATTATTTCAAGCATAACATGATTACAACTGCAATGTTTGTTTAACTGACGATAAACACGGAAATCTAAACATGTTTATTTAATCAGTGTCTAAGATAGGCGTCTAAATGTTGTGAATGTAGGAAATAACCGAAATTAGGGAATTTTACAAACAACGTAATGTTAGTTTGTGTTTATATATAGAGAGTGTTCAATAAGTACGGCGCCAAACTATGATAGGTAATTTTGGACATTAAAACAGAAAGGCTATCGTTGTGTATTCCCAGCCCAATATAAAAGCAAATCTTCAAATGTAATGTCCAAAAGTTGCTTTCTTGAGTCTTGTAAAATATGTTTAATGTATTAGACAAGTGGTCTTATCCGGTAGGGTAAATTTGTTTGAAACAGTTGGTACACAGGTTTTATGAACCTCTTAATCTGTATATCGTTACTTTTAACGGGTCTTGTAGATGTCTATGTATTAAATCGCTTCGCTCGTGTCAGTGCCTGGTTCCTAGCTTGTCTCTAAGTTGTACATAATATGAAAAGCCTCCGCTAATTACCCTCGTTTTGGTGACACGGGCTTGTAACTATAATACTAATCACTTTTTTTTGGAGGTCTGGTTCGGAAATTATTTTTTTAACAATAACTTCGCTATTTGTCTTCATAAGTAGATTTGAGTATCATTATGCAGAATTGAAATCTTAGTATCTAATTTAGTGTGTAATATCAATAGAGTTCGTACCAAATTTCATGTTCGTGGCAGGCTATCGTGCTTACGTACATGGCGACTGAGACGGACGGACTGTACGTTTAAAAATATTTTTCGTTTGTCTGAGACTATAAAACGTAAAAAACTGAGATCGAAATTTTTGTTTTTGCGAAAAGTGCAAAATGGCGTACATTAAAAGTAGTTTATATCAAATATTTCTAAACTATTTAGATTTTTTATTGTTGAACACGATTATATCTTTGTTTTTATTATTTGTTGATGAAAAACCTATAAATCGGTTAAAAAAATGAATGGTAATTTACTAAAATATGCATTTTATTTATAATATTTAATTTACTAAAATTTCTAAATATATTAAGTTGTCTGCTGAATAATGGATGACTCGTGTGTTTTAGTAAATTACCAACAATTAATTTTATTTTTTTAATTCTCTCGATTTCTCAGCTATCCTTCAACATACAATAAAAATAAGGACATCATCTTAAGTAACATAGAAAGAACTATATATTGTGTTTAATCATCAGTTTTTTTAAATCGTAAATTTTGAATAAACGCAATTTTGAAACGGTTAAGTGAATATATATATGTATTTTGTGCTACACTGCAAAAGAATAATATTAAACACTTTGTAAAATGTGGAATTTTTATTTTAATCCCCATATAAATTTACTAAAATTTGGCACCTTACTGACATTCTGTATAAATGTAGTTTTTGTTGAGATTTAAAGAATTTTACCTCTTTAAATAGACATTTTTAGCATCCTTGCATAAAACCAAGTACCCTTACAATGTCTGTCCGTCTATGTCTCTCTAAGTCGCAACCAGTCTACACAGACAAGACGATAAATCCTATATATTTCGAACTTTGTCTTTAGGCTATTTTCTTTGTATTGTAGCACATATAGCAAAAATATAGCGGTAACAAAACAAAAAACATTGGAGTAGTTAAGGGGCAAAAAGTATCGAGTGAAGATTTTTCCCTTATACAAATAAAATAAAAGTTATTGTGTACCCTAAAACATAATTTTGTTTTATTTAATACCCCACACATTGTATTTAAAAAAAAAATTAACTATAGTTTTGCTCCATAACTACCCAAAGGTTATTGTTTTGTTACCGCTATATATTTTCGGACAATACAAAGAATATAAATGTAAAGTTTTTAATATATAGGATTGTCTTGTTTGTTTAAACTGGTTGCGACTTACAGACAGACAGACAAACTCGTGCGTGAAATTATAATTGTCCTTGGTTTTATCTATGGATCCTATTAAAGAGAAGTCAATGAATAAGCATTCCATCTTTTAATGACTATTGAATTGTTTGTCTAAAACTTATACCCTGCGCATTTCTTATTGTGTTGGTAAATTAAGTTCTATTCGTATAATATAATATGATTTTGCTCTGTAATTTAATTCCAAATACAAATATTTTTCTTCAGATTTATAAGTCACGCCGTGTTCAAGTTAAAGGGAGGGGGGAGTGTTATATATCACTTTAAATTTAGCCTAGCGGCAACATATTATTTTTTTCGTCAAAATAAACAAACATATTATTTAACAGAATAACTTGTAGTTTTATTTGATACCCCACACATAATATTTTCCAAAAGAAACTTTTTTCATATCGATAGTTTTTGCCCCCTTAACTCCGAGGTTTGAAATACATAGGATTTATCGTCTTGTCTGTGTACACTGGTTGCTATTTAAAGACAGACAGACACGCGAGTGAAATTATAAGGAACCTTGGTTTTACCTATGGACTCTGAAAACGAAATGAGTTGTAGAAATAACGGTGACTTTACAAAATTTTGATAACATATTTTAAAATCCCGTAAAAAGGTAGAGGAAGTTTCTTTTTAAACTGTTTTGTATATCTTATAGGTTGAGAGATCATAATGACGCCATTTTGAGTTTATCACCATGCATATCTTCATGAGTGATTGAGCTAGGATTTCAACGAAACTGAGAACTAAATGGATGTTTACTGCACAACTATTTCAACTTAAAAGAAGTGTTTTTTTTTATTCGTGTATAAATATTTTTGAAATTTTAAAATCACTGTTTTTCCTCAAATTACGAATCATTTACATCAATTTCATCAATATCGCTTGTTCCGATTTTGAAATGTTCGAATTTCTATGCCGTTTCTTTTTTCATTTTCGACCAATAACTTACCAACCGAAATTTTTGCTCTGAGATTGTGCGTAATACCAAAATTAATTTTATCGAAAACTGCATTAAAATGAACGGGCCTTGCAATCCCGAAGTACCTAGCTGGAATTACACCTTTTCCCGTGTAGTTTCGGGTTAGATCTGTGTTTCATCTTTTCTATTAGTTCGCTCTTAAATCACTATTGTTCCCTTCCGACGCTGATACTAATAAAATATTCTAAGGTTAGAGGCTTTTTTTTCTTCTTTTTATATATAAGGTGATAATTATCGAAAGGTTTTTTACCAATAAACAACAAGAAACTTATCTTACCTACCCACTTTTCTTTCTAACAGACAAATAATTCTATGACTAGCTCGCCTTCATTTCATAACTTCTACTTATCTCACAACAGTTTAGCGGTGAGTATCTGATTAATTTGAAGGAGTCAATAACAAAACTGCGAATTAGGTTTAACGCTACATAGTGATGTACTGTTGTTTATTAACACAATTATTATTTTACAGATTTAATTCATGCAAACACTAGTTTTACTTGAGTTTTTTTTTTTAATTGCCTCAAATGGCCATTTTTTATGTATATGTCTAAAATATTCAAATGATAACAAGAAAATAATCAATTGTTTCAAGTAAAACTTTAAAAAAAAAAACAACTTAATACTAACAAAATAATTTTGTGGTAGTTATGTCTATATGGGTGAATGTATAGAATGATGGGTGATGATTTTACAATATTCTGAATAATAGAAGGAGTTAATTATGGACTAACGGTATGACCCTTATTTGTTTATGGTTTATAGTTTATGAACACAAGATGTGTTTAAAATAGCAATTTCTTATGAATGTTTAACTGATGTTTTCCACTTACCAGATATTTATAGTTACCAAATTAATGTTTTTGTAGAAATTTAACTCTGTTTATTAAGTGGATTTTATCTGTGATAATAAATTTATGTCTCCTTTGGAATTATTAAATATATTATTATTCCCTTGTTAAAGATGTGTATAGTTTGATGTACTCTCCAACAATAATAACAATCCTCCTCAACTTCTTTTTATTCACTTCCTTTTGATATTATATATATTTGTACTGCACTTTAATAACATATTTCCTCTGGGTATTTCAAAAATGTATGGGTTACAATTCTGGTGGTTATAGCCTATATAGTTAGGTATGAATGAAATGTGACATAAATTAAAATGGGCTGTCATGGGAAGTTTGGTGTTTATGATTATTTTCGTGGCAGTCAGGGTCTTGTGGTTGATGTGGTGATTGTTATTTACAACCAGAATTATTATGGTATCATACTTACTCTCCCCCCTTCCCCCTGTCCTCTCATTGAAAGACATGGGCTCATAGTATCCTCTCATTACTAAGAAGATTGCTGTAAAACCGTGTTTAGATATGTAAATTAAAAACAATTTTATTTGGGATGGGTGAAAGTACCATTTCTGACACAATATGTAGGCCTACAGTGTGGAGAAGAAATATGAAACGGCTTAATACGTAGCCGTATCTTTGGTTTTATTTACGTTAGAAAAACATGGTAGATGTCATTTTAAAGCTCTTAATCTCAGGTATCTACAGTGTGATGAAAAAGTTTACTGTCACATATAGGGTGTTCCAAACGTGACTTTTAACTATTTTTAATGTAAGGCAAGTTACCGGTACGCTCAGGACAGCTTGTGAACAACAGTCTGGATACGATGGTCACTTTCAAACCACTGGGGCAACTTTTAAGTAAGTACGTATTGTACAGTATTTCAAGCTGAGATTTGCGTTTCGAGGGTTAGAAGTAGGCTTTAAAAGCCTAGCGCCAATTAAAGACCTCAGGGGTTATAGTAACCTGGTGTTACCATCGGAGGAGGATCCCTAATTCTAGGAATGAAGGTCTGGCCGATTCCTTTTTCGACTCGAAAAGGGTCACCCATTGTTACACAAAACAATAGCTGTGAATATCGGAGGTAAACATTTCGATGGCACCACCAGATTGTTTAAGGGCCACTTGTGATCTCTGCTCTCCAACTATAAAATCTAGCAACTATTTAGATTTAGTACCCTAACCTAACCTAACCAATTTCCACTCTAAAAAACAGTTTTTACTTCCCCTAACCGCAATGAAGTTTTTCAACGCTTTTAGACTATTGAAATTGAAATCCATGATCCAGATAGAAATGAACTGAAATGAAATGAACCAGATAGAGTCGACTGATATGTACTTCTACTGTCCATCAACTGAAATATTGAAAATGTCCCTCCCTAAACTGGATGGTGCCACCATGCCTAGGTAATTCCCAAGACATCTAACAATAGACGTGATGTGTAGGAGCAGTAAAGATAGACAATAGAAGGGTTTCGGTGACACTTCTTCAGGTAGAAATAGCTGGTCAGGTACGATGGTACCATCAAGTTACTATGACCCGACCTCAGCTTCGTAGAAATCTCATCCAAACTGGTGTGAGATTCTCTCTGCACTCTATGTGTCCTGTCAACTACCTACATGGTACGCCTGGGATTGGTACCTGGGTATTGCGGGATCTATGAAAATGGGCGAACCCGTTGGGCCGAAAAGGAAACTGCTGTCTGTCTTGTGGAACCAAAACCCGCTTGTGGAAACAATCATTCAATGGCTAGAAGTGTGGTGAGATAATGGGCTGGCTGCTGGCTAGAACACATCAACCGGTGGAGAGAATTTCCTGACAAGTCTGGGAAAATGCCTTCTCTCGGGACCAGATGCTGAGCTGACTAAAATACTTGTTCAGTTTAGCAGGAAGTCCTCGAGACAGATCGTTGCCATGATTACCGGAGCCATGATTGAATTGTGAATTTTACGTCAATAATTACACCGGAAATGTTACGAAATGTACAATAAGCTTTTGAGTGCAGAATCTATTTCTGCCAAAAAGTAAATGGTAGCCATTACAAGAACTAATCCGAGTTAAAAAAACAAGGTAAGGCTCTTACCATCATTTTACCAACATAGAGCAGTTTGTAATGTAATAAAAACAACCGGAGTTTGTAGGTTAACATTCACAATTTGATTGGTCGCTATGTTGGGTAGGATGAACTTAGAGACCTCTAGTTTACGCCATTATTCTTATTTTGAAAAGACCTTTAAAATGAGGTATCACTCAATAGGGGTTGCTATTTTTAATTATTGATTTACCCCCAAACTACCCCATTTTGGGGGTAAGGGTTGAAAATTTTGATACTTCAAAAAACTCCTCCTTTGGTTATCTAAACTTTCCCCAAAGCAAATCCGTCTATTTCCATTAATTTAAAAAAATAAGAGGGGGTGGGACTTTTTGGACACATGGTGTAACAAACTACTTAACTTAACCTATTTGTGATGATTCTTGATAAACCTAGTATTAAGAACACCGTTTTATGGCAAATTAAAAGGTTCTAGTGGGGTTGAAATTCCGATAAAGATCCAAAAACATTCCTAACCATCTTCCCGAAAATGTCATTTTCTTCACAACTATTTTTTCTTGTACGTTATTAATTTTCTGAGCCGTGGTTTTCTTTTCGTCTTTTGTTGTTTAGAGATGGAAAACCTTTCCATCTTTATCGCCCTAAACAAAAAAGAAAGGAGCAGGAAATACACCTAGCCCTGGAATACTATAATTGTATCAGAGTCGGAAAAGAATAAAAGTTGGTCAAGAGATATGAAAGAAAGGGATCTAACCCTAAACTACATGATGAAAGGTGTAGCTCCAGCTAGCTACCTCGGGTTTGCCATACTATAAGTGATCCTTTGAGGAGTGGTTTTCTTTTATTTGTTATTTATCATCCTCGAATACTTTATTACGTTTCACATTTTACCTAAATTGGTAGTGCAGATTTTGAGAATTGATTTTTATAACAGCTCCATAGGTGTATTTAACGATTACTTCCAATTTAGAAGGGGGAAGGTTACAATTTAGTGAACTGTGAAAGAATATTAAAGTCGATTTTGATATATTAAAAATTTTTAGGGGCCGTAGGTAAAAATAAGGACCGTTCTAATTTCCCACGCGTGTCTGTCTATCTGTAAGTCGCAACCCCTCTACACAGATAA
The DNA here is from genome assembly GCA_963513935.1 of Aphrophora alni. Lineage (NCBI taxonomy): Eukaryota > Metazoa > Arthropoda > Insecta > Hemiptera > Aphrophoridae > Aphrophora > Aphrophora alni. The sequence goes on along the minus strand of OY740769.1, from coordinate 6,775,284 downwards.
TGCGATAAATTCTTTATATTTCAAAATTTGCAAATTCTTTCTATTGTCCCACATAAGGAAAAGATAGCTGTTACAAAAAATTGAACTTGGGGTAGTTAACGGGAAAAAGTACCGAGTTGGAAAATTTTATTTTTGAAAATATTACATGTAGGGTGTCTAATAAAATAAGAAATTATTCTTATTGCGAATGTGTATGTTTATTTGACGAAAGTTGGCGTTATGTCAAATTTAAAGTGTCAGATATCATCCCTCCCCAACTCTAACTTGAACACAGTGTGACCTACAAATCTGACTAAAGATTACTTGAATTTAAAATTAAATTGCAGTGCGAAATCGTATATTATAGTTTTTTTTGTGACGAATAGAACTTAATTTAAACAAAAAATGAGAAATGCGTAGCGTATAAGTTTTAAAAAATCAGTTTTTTGTGAGCTTTGAGACAAATAACAGCGTGTCTGTCTGTACAATTTAAACAGCCGTTTCAAAGACTTCGAGTTGATAAAATTAACTGTCCCTATATTCCTACTTCCCTAAATCGTGAGGTTTTAGCTTTTTTATTGTATTATGTCAACTACAACTAACTCAGAAGGTTTCAAACATTACCGCGAAAAACTAAACAGAATTTGTCGTTTATACATGACAAAATATGTTTCAGAACCATTATTCAAAACATTCCAAAGTGACCATGAAAATACCCAGTTTAAACTACTTGTAAACAAAACAACAACCCATTAGGCAATACCTTAGTGATTAACACAGACATTTAAGTTTCCGAATGGCGTCATTTTCCTATGAAAGCGAAAGCAGTTGTTTGGGGGTTGCTGGTCGTCAGTGAAAGTGATAGAGACAAAAATAGTCACATTGTTTCTTTATTGTTCGTTGAGGGTGTGTTTACAAGGTAAGTCGGTTTTTTTTTTTAGCTTATACTATTAGGCTAATCAACAATAGAATGTTTATTATACTGAAAAGATGGAATTGGTAAAATATTGATATTTGTATAGGCTGTTGTGAACATTTCCTATTTACTTATTGACTTCTGAAGAGGTTAGGTTAGGTTAGGTGCTAAAAATGTTGGATACTTATAAAAGTTTTTTTTTTATAATTATTCATATTACTCTTGTAATAATTTATGCAATTGCAACATCGTTAATGTGATTGTATATACATATTTAATGATTTATATTACTAAATAAGACATCTTTATTCTTATAAAGTTTGCAAAATATTAATTCCATCTACATTCCAAAAGATAGATTCATTAGTATTATAAACTTCTCAACATGCTAATTCGATCTACATGCCAAAAGACAGCTTCATTTGTCTTATAGTGTTCCTAAAATTCTAATTAGATCTACATGCCAAAAGAGAGCTTCAATAATTGTCTTATAAAGTTTCCAAAATGCTAATTAGATCTACATGCCAAAAGAGAGCTTCAATTGTCTTATAAAGTTTCCTAAATGCTAATTAGATCTACATGCCAAAAGAGAGCTTCATTTGTCTTATAAAGTTCCCAAAATTCTAATTAGATCTACATACCAAAAGAGAGCTTCAATTGTCTTATAAAGTTTCCAAAATGTTAATTAGATCTACATGCCAAAAGAGAGCTTCAATTGTCTTATAAAGTTTCCAAAATGCTAATTAGATCTACATGCCAAAAGAGAGCCTCATTTGTCTTATAAAGTTCCCAAAATTCTAATTCGATCTACATGCCAAAAGAGAGCTTCATTTGTCTTATAAAGTTCCCAAAATTCTAATTAGATATACATGCCAAAAGAGAGCTTCGATTGTCTTATAAAGTTCCCAAAATGCTAATTCGATTTACATGCCAAAAGAGAGCTTCATTTGTCTTATAAAGTTCCCAAAATTCTAATTAGATCTACATGCCAAAAGAGAGCTTCAATTGTCTTATAAAGTTCCCAAAATTCTAATTAGATCTACATGCCAAAAGAGAGCTTCATTTGTCTTATAAAGTTCCCAAAATACTAATTCAATTTATATGCCAAAAGACAGATTCTTTAGTCAAAGTTCCCAAAATACTTATTGGATCTACATGCCAAATGATAGCTTCTTTAGTCTTATGAAGTTTCCAAAATCCTAATTCGATATACATGCCAAAAGACAACAGGTGTTTTTTGTGTACATTCCTCATTCAAAAAGGATATATTAAGGTATAAATTGAATTTGTCAAAATTATAGGTTACATTTGTCATGTTAACAAATTCGTCAAGGAAAATGTTACTATCAATTTGGCCTTCATTTAGTTACGTCACTTTGAGTATTGTTTCACTTTAAATCTAAATATAATATAAATACCTTCAGGTGACTAAATGACAAACAAGGAACTGGAAAGACATAGAGGAATGTTCTCTCTTCAAAACCTATCAGAATATTTTCCTTATTACAAACACACTTACCTACATACTAACTTTATTAAAATATTATGTGTCGTTTATTTAAATGAAAATCTTCTTCGGAATTTCAAGCTCATTTTTTAAAATTTTGAAAAATCAAATTCTTTTATTTGTCATAAAATGATGTTTTTAATTAATAATTAGTCAAATACTTTTTTAACAAAATAACCAAAAAAGTAAAGAAATTAATGTTCCTGATTCCATGGTTTACAAGACATTAAAATTTAGACGCTTGTACTGTGTTTAATTTGATTTCTTATCAACAATGATAGGTATAGAATGGTTATAGAATAAGGAAATAAGTACAGAGTTATCTACATATTGACTTACCTTATCGCTTATCCGCGGATATATCCACTAACCTATTTGTGATGATTCTTGCTGAGCGTAGTTTTAAGAACGTCATTTTATGACAAATAAAAGAGAAAAATCGTGGAGATGAAATCCCCTAAAAAGGTCCAACTGGAACACACATTTTATTGGATTCTGGGAAAAGTAGACGAAAAATTGTTTACCATGAAAATTTGTAAGAAATACGACTATAAATTATTAACGTTGTTAAATAAAAGCCTATATAAAGTACCGAATCAAAATCGGTTTTGACATGTATGAATTACTGCTAACAACAAAGAACTGCATAACGCTCCAATAATCGAATTTGTTGGATAAATCGGTGATGAGAAAAAGTAATTAAGCGAAATTGAAAAAAATACTTTGTCTACAGTTGTTGACAAAGTGGCATTTTGTTCATTTAAATTAGTTTGCAAAACAGCTGATTTCTCAACAGTTTCACTTTGTCCACTACTTTGCACACTACTTTGCTCACTCCGAATGGCAACGAAACGAAATTTAGGTTAAGTTTATTTGAATTGATTTATAATATACAGGAAATGTCCCGTATGTAGGTTAGATTAATTCTTACATGTAAAATAACATAAATAAACAACAAAACAACGTTTTAAAGTTGAAAAGGGGATTAATTATTCATGAAGATGATTGACAGTGTATGTACACGGAGAGTATTTTTCGTATGCCGAGTTTTGAAGTTGGCAATCCCGTTTCCTCAACAATACACCTAAGTTATTTGTAATATTCATAAATAACCCCAGTTTTGACGTGAGAACTTCTACTCAGTGTTGATGTGTTGTTTAGCACTACTGCTATATTTTGTGTAGTTAGTTTTAAAATATGGACAGTTCAGAGGATGAAAACCGGTCAAATACCCCGCCTAAATTAGCGGAAAAAGCTCGGCAAGCCTCGTGCGTCAACATTTTTCTCTCGTTTAAAAAAGTGCCACTTTGCTCACTAGTTGCACAAATAACTATTTCTTTTATTAACCTAAAAATCTGAAATTGCAATATTCTATTTAAAACACTTGCATACCAATTATATTATAAAAATTAGGTAGTTTTAGAACATTATGTTTACGAATTATAAATTTTTTAAAAGAACACTTGTCTGAAATATTGAAAAAACTGATACTTTTTTGTTCCAACCGCAATAAAAATAATGTAGATTTAAAAATAAAAAAATTACTTTGACATCAATAAACGCAGAAATCACAAGGAAAATCGATTTTGTTTTAGGTCACTTTGTTAACATTTTACGTCCAAACTGGGAGTGTACATACTTTTGCAACCGACGGTACTATTCGTAATTTTTAGTAAAAATTTCGCATATAAACTATTCCAGTTTATTATTCTTTGGCTATGATTTGAAAAGATAAAAATATAATTTCAAAATGGCAGCTATTTGAAACAGTTTTTAAACTAGGAAATCCATAACTCTGTAATAATTGAATTTCTAAAACCGCTGATCTGTAATGAATGTCAAGATTGAAGTCGGAATAAGGCCATATACAGGGTGATTCAAAATTGTCCCGATATATTTCGGAATTTGATTTTAGAGCTAACGCTTTGCCTGTCGGTCATTTTATGTTTTTATTTTTTTTAAACAAATCTTTGGAAGTGATAAGATATTGAGGTGAGGATTTGGTAGACGCATTATTTATGTAAACCAGATAACCAAGCCTTTATAATCTACATTTTGAAAATGGTGGACATTTAAAATGTTTAATGTTCAACATCTCAAAAAACATTAACATTATAAAATATTTATAAAAAAAAAATTTTTTTTGTTCTTTTAACGAAAAACAAAAGGTTTTATTTTTTTCTGTAGGACAAAGGATATACAAGTATCGTTAAAATCAATAATTTGGTTTCAAACGCACTAACAATTGGAATAACCAAAATCTGAACAATGAATTCATTTTCGCCTTGACGTCAGACATTCCGTATTCCACAAGATGCGCGTACGCCTAAGTCGCGACATGCATCCTGATATTTTTTTAAATATCCTTGGAATTTTACTTAGGCCTAGTATTTTATATATTACATATCAATCCACTTATCATTGTGTTTGAAGTGCTGTAAGAACAAGGTATCAGTTCGGAAATTTTACCATCACTATTTGTAAGTATTGATTGCAGAGTTTTGTTCAAAATAAAATTGTTTTGGGTTTTTATAATGATTTTTTTTTTCCCTTTTATTTTCTGGAACTGTCAAAGATAAAAAATTTATTTTTAATGAGTCTTGCTTTTTTTGTTACAAATAAAATTGTCATATTATTTTTATTTAAAAAAAATTCCAACCAGTTTTTTTTAAATTCTGTTTGTAATTAACACTTCGTGTTTTGTTTTTTTATCGGTAACTATGTACAGAAAAAATTAAAAAAATTATTCTATTTTTCTTTAAAAAAATGAAAATATTGGATTTTTTAAAATAATTAACGGTACTGTATTCGAAATATTTGATATTGAAAATTTTAAAGTCCGCCATTGGAATCTGTACAAATAAAACTTTGGTTTTTAGTAGGCTACATTTGTAAAAGTTACATGAAAAACAATTGTACTAAATTTGAACTCAAAATATCCTCAATTTCCTAGTTTATATATTTTTAAATCAAAAACACAAATAGACAGACGGACAGTGAGAAAACAGAGCGTTTTTCAATCTACTTTTATAGGAACTTGTTTATTTATTTTAAACCTGCTCTGAAAGTTTGTGCTTTTCAGATGGGCTAAACAGCGTTAAATCACACATGGCATCAATAACAATATGTCCGCTACAACCACTGTACCATTACATACAGGACTTCTGTAACATTACCATTTTTTCTTTTCTTATTTTATATTTCTCATTTTGCGAAATTTATAAATTATAGTTTGTATAAACACAAGGGAGAAAGTTTGTCCAATGTTTGTACTTCATTTACGTAAACAAATGCAATTTCAAAAAAATTTTAAGTCACGAAAAATTATAACCTCAAAAACTAAATAATAAATGAGACAAATGAGAGAGTTTAGGCCTAGATTCTTAAAGTAATGAAATCCAGCCTACACATGCGCTGACACACTACGTTTAGTTTCCTGGTTAATATCAAGAATAGGCCTACCTTTTACAGAGCTCTACTGCATGTATGATTTTATTGAACCATTTAAAACATAACCTAACATAATGTTATGTTGGTGTGAATGTCCTTAAATTAGTTTTTAATTCTTACTTATCAGGGCGAAATTAATTTTAATAATGAACTATGAAACAGAGCTGTTGTTATTGTGTAAAAATAACAGATTTTGTTTTCAGAACAAAAATATAAATCGTAGGCCTACCATGAAATTTCGCATAGACCTGGACCATACTTTTTAAGAAAACCAAAAGTTCTGTCCGCTTGCTCATTTTCCAATCTATAGAGGAACAAATTTTATTTAAATTAACTCTAGGTATGTATTTTAACGAAAATTGTAAACCTTCTAATTTAAAAAAAAAATGAAATTTATCTACAATTTGTTTTGTTATTAATTTTACTACGCTAAAAATTAACCGAAATATGAATTTTTAATTTTTTTTTTTTTAATTGAAATTTTAACCTATGTCCAACAGCTTTTCGCTAGTTAGGCCTACTAAAATATCAACTTTGAACAATTTCTTTTATAATGACTTTTTTAAATTGGTTAGTATTCATCATATTGAAATTTAAAAAAAAAAAAATGGTTTTAAGCTCTAGACAAAAGGTATCTATTTTGGTTCAAATGCATACTTTTTTAATTATTCACAAGAAATTCATGTGCTTCATACAAAAATAGTGATTTTTCGTTGGCCTTTAAACTCTCAAAGCGCAGGTGATTCATTAATTTTCACTATGCAACAATTTTTTTAAAAAAAAGTAGATTGTATATAATTTAATTCTATAAAGCATGTTTTGAGAATTTTGATTGACGAAACATTTTCCATTTTATCAGTAGAAAATCTAAATAACTTGATATAACAAGATTTTGGAGTGTAATGACACACACAAAGTTTTCTAGGGAAAGAAGAAATTAAAAAAGCAAAATGTAACATTCTATAAGCTCCTGTATCAATAAAACCAATGACTACATAAATACTATAAGACACGACATGGCCATGTTAAATATTCTACGCTTATTCTTGAGTTGTCCAATACTCGCTAGGTTGCTCTGCTAGAGAATCTGAAGTTGATGTGACTGGCGCTAGGTGGCTCTACGGTCAAACAATGTTTCAGGCGGGTAAGAGAAAACGCACTGATGCCACATATGGGACCAGAGATGCGAGGGAAGGTCGAGAATCACTTATCTCAGCACACGAACTGACAACACTGACTATGCTGACGGAAGTAAGTGAGAAGGTTTGTGAGAGAGAGGTCAACAGTTGTACAGTCTCAACCAAGTGGGATGCGTACAGTCAAGCACCTGCTGCTAGCGCTTTCTGATAGCTGTGTGTCAAACTTGTGACGAACAGCACCCGTAAAGCGTAGACTATTTCCCTATCCTATGTCGTGTCTTATAGTATTTATGTAGTCATTGATAAAACACACATACACACACTTTGCTGTTAAAGTTGCAAAACATTGTCAATTTTGACCTGTTTGAACAGATTCAATTTAAGTAGAAAAAAAATCATTATACAGTATGGGAAATTTTACACAATTTAGTCCCTAAATCATGCAACCCTAAAACAATGTTTTCTTTTCTTTATATTCAATATCTCAAATTAATCTACCAATCATAAGTCCACACTTTTTCTCGCAATGCTGGGCTGGGCCAACACCATCACTCTTTCAGAGTCCACAGTGATCGAACCACTTAAGTTCCTGTTTCTAATCTGTTGAAAGTATGACTGTTTCTGTTAACTTGTTACAAAATAAGGAACAATAGTGTGATATTTATTTTATTAGTCTATCTTTATTATTTCCTTTAATAATAAAATATTATGTCCATTTTATTAATATTTATATATCTTGTTGTACATCATTTAGTAATCTGTATTTTTTCAGGGGGATATATATTTTGTTGTATCTTTTTGACTGGACTGCAACAGCTTCAATGAAGAGATAACATTGAGGGAATTTTTCAGCAAAGCTGAAAGCAAAATAATTCGACGTACAATTATTATAAATAAAAAAAATTTAAGTTCAAGATACCTCATGAAATAATGAGAACAACATGTCTTGTACAATTGGTGGCATTTATGTGTTGTTCGTTAGAAGCTGCAACACCTCCAAACATTGTCTTCATACTGGCTGATGATTTAGTAAGTATTTTGAAAATAAAGATGGTTTTAAGTTAATTGTATTTTAATAAACAAGTCAATAAGTAAATAAATATCCCTTGAAGGTTCACCCATAGTGAGTACGGTATGGGTTTGACAAATCCGAGGAACTCCAACTGTATCTACAGCTTTCTTTATGTTCATAGGTTAGATCCCTCTTTTTTCAACTTTCCTATCTCCCTTGACCAACTATTGTTCTCTTCCAACCCTGATACTATTAGGGCATTTGAGAGCTTGGTGTTTTTATTTACACTTCTCTTTTTTTTATAAGGCAACGATGACCAAAAGGTTTTTCAGCTTCAAAAAACAAGTTCTCGTTAAATTAATATATCTGAAATAGCATATCCAGAAATGATTATTAATTAATACATTAGATTTTTCAATTTTTAAACTCAACAGGCTTGATTTTTTGGTAATAATCAAATTTACTAAGTGAAAACAAATGGGAACCGATATCTGATGGTTTTTTTTTATCCATGATGTTAATAATAATCTTTATTTCAAGGGCTGGAATGATGTCAGTTTTCATGGATCTGATCAAATTCTGACACCCAACATTGATTCCTTAGCATACAATGGACTGATACTTCATCAACACTACTCAGAAACTCTGTGTTCTCCTTCTAGAGCTGCATTTCTCACAGGAAAATATCCTATTCATACGGGTAAGTTTCAAATCACACCTGGACCTGTAATTTTTGTTAAGTTGGCAATCAATTTCTTTCTGAATCTTAGGGTGTATATTTAATCAAAACAGAATCTATTTTGAGATAAGACATTTTTTGTGTTGATTTTTATAATGTCAGCTAAAGTTTGAATTACAGTAATTCTATTTTATTTGTGTAGTAAAGATCAAACCACTCTTGGTACCAATTTTTAACAAAATTAATCAACCAATCCTGAGAAATTATTGCTACTAGACAAACATGTTGTAATCAAATAATAATTACCAATATACAAAATTGAGAATCCTTCATTAGTATGATCATTGTATGTCTTCTAAAACTTGTATTTTAAACAGATTTTTACATTTTTATGCAGGTATGCAACACAATGTAATTTTGGAACCAGAACCCAGAGGTTTACCTCTCGGTGAAGTCACCTTAGCCCAACATTTACAACAGCTAGGATATGAAACTCATGCTGTAGGGAAATGGCACCTAGGATATTACAAGAAAGAATACACACCAAATCGTAGAGGATTTAACTCTCATTTTGGTTTTTGGAATGGATATCAGGATTATTATAAACACACTGTGCAAGCTTCAGTAAGTTAATTTTATATTCTGGTAATGACTTTTTAATTTTCCATTGATAAAATTATTGTACGATTTTTTTTAAAGTATACAATTACTGATTACAAACTATGGTAACATAATCACTTATTTTGTAGTATATACAAATAAAATCTGCCAGAACCACTTTCAATAGATAATTTGTTTTATTTGGAAGAAGCAAAATATTGACTACATATAAAACAAATTAGTGGAAAATGTACATAAAATGCTTGAATTATAAAATTATCAATTTTGTATTATCTACATATTATAAAACAAAGTTACAAAAATTTAAACTGAACAATTTTTTTTAAATGTGGAAAAGTGATAAATTATCATTTGTAACTGTGGTAAATTGACACCATAACACCTACTGTTACCATTACTAATACAGTATCTTTCTTCACAAGGACAATAGTCCATATCAAAGCTTAAACCCCACCGCCAAATCTCCAATACCAAATGTTCCTGTCATTGGAATTTTTATTATATAGTCATATTTATTTCTAATTATTCAATACAAGTAAAGTAATAAAACAACATACAAAATGTAATGTTTTCAAATTGTTTGCCTTCTACATTCACACACTGATACACTTTCAAAAGTCCCTTACCACACTTGGGAATAAACAAAATAACAAAAAACAAAATTTTTGACAAAAGTAAAATGTTTATTCCTATTAGACCCTTATAGCTATTACAACAACAAAGTTGTCATCTTCAGAGGGAATCTTAACAAAGACTCCTAAGTTAAGATTCCCCCTGAAAATGACAACTTTGTTGTTGTAATAGCTATAAGGGTCTAATAGGAATAAACATTTTACTTTTGTCAAAAAATTTTGTTTTTTGTTATTTTGTTTATTCCCAAGTGTGGTGAGGGACTTTTGAAAGTGTATCTGTATATATTGTCACCACAGTGTTCTGGTCTTTGTTTATTCACACACTGTTGAAGCCTTTTTGAAATGCTGTATATCATTATTACCAGAAAAATAAACACTGTTAAATTAAGTTGATTTTCAATCACAAGATTGGGATTGGTGAATCCGCTCTTCTGTAGCTAACATGTTACATTTTACAGTTCACAAAACTATTAACCAACATTATACTGCTACTCAATTATAAACAGTTGATATAAAAAATAACAATATACTATTATCGTAATAATCTCAAACTAACTATCATACTAGATATTCAAGTATGTATCATATGTACAAACTACATAACTATTGCCAACATTACAAACTCAAACTATTGTACAAAACAAAAATAACTAATTTTTTTGTAGAGCACAATGACTTATGGAACACCTAATACTGGCTGATATTTATGGAAGTATTCCATACAATATTGCAAACTTTAACCCTCCTCCGTTGGTCACAGCAGATAAAATTAATACAAGCACAACATTTTGTGAGGTCATTTTTGCATTAACTGAGGGAACATGTTACGTGATCTGTGTGATGTGATACTCTGCTACCATATCAGAAACTAATTCAAAATTATCAAACTGATACAGTGTGACCATTTTTCCATTTTTAGAGGTTTAATTTTTCTGTAAAGCACTTATTTTTGTTAATTTTTATTATTGTTTTAGTTTCTAAAATAATTTTAATTTTTACAAAAAAAAAAAAAACAATTTAATTCCTTTTTTAAGTTTATGTATCAACTTAGATACACTGTGACTTTTCCGGTCACAAATATTTGACTAAAAATATCCCAATTTTCCATTACAAAAAAATTGTTTTTGATTTGCAACTTTACAAATCTAATATTATTTGTCGACAGTAAACTTATTATAAACAGATTCATTTATTAAATCATTCAAGGATCATAATTATGAGGATTATTGGAAGTGTTTTAACATTTGACACTGAATGGGACTGATGGAAGGTCAACAAACGTAACCTTACTACTTCAGAATCGGAAACAGTTAATAGCAAAATAACAACACATCATCCAATCTCTAACTATTACCAACATTACAGTCTTAAACTGTTGTACAAAATAAAAATAACTAATATTTTTTGTAAAGTGTATTGACTTAAAGGACACCTGCTACATCTTTCTAATTGGCTGATATTTATTGAAGTATTTATATTGCAGATAGTAATACAATATTTCAGGCTTTAAAATATTAATTCTCCAAAGTTACAGTTTAAAGAAATTTGATAAAAAGACTTATTATCAAATAATTTGTAATCATATCAACAAAATGACATTGCATATCTAAAAGTCTTCTTTTTACATGTAAGATTAGATAGTTTAAAAAGTAAACTTCTGAAGCCAGAAGATCATACTCGTTTTAAGTTTTCATTTTTCAGTTTTTCAACTTTGAAGGCTATGATATGCGATGGAATGATAACATTACTTGGGAAGGATTGAACAGATATTCTACAGATTTGTTTACTGAGCGTGCAGTGGAAATAATAACAACGCACGATACCAACAAACCATTGTTCATGTACTTGGCACACTTAGCCCCTCATGCAGGGAACTACGATGACCCATTACAAGCCCCTCAGGAGTTGTTGGAAGAGATGGAACATATTCCGGATCAGTCACGAAGAGCATATGCAGGTATACCTCAAAATGTATAAAATTATTGAATTGCAATGGGTTTAGATAACTTCTTCTGGCAATTTAAAGATAATAAACACACAGGATAAAGTTACTGTACTTTAAAGTTTAAATAAAACATATTTGTGGTGATTTATAGTTAGGGGCAAAAGGAATATAGAATTGGTAATATTGTTAAAAAAATTTTTTAATTTACTAACGAGCTTCAGGTACAAAGCATTTTAAAATCAGTAATACAAGATATTAACTTTGAGGATTCACACTACCACAGGAATAAAACAGGGAGAAGGATGTGGCACGCTTCATCTTACAGTGTCTAGAAAATCGCTTACAAACATTTAAGACCTGGCAACCTGTTTTTAATTTCAGATATAGACAAATTTTGAAGAGATTTCCACTTTATAATACTTAGTAATCAGAAATCATTACAAAGATTGGCTATTTTTAACCACTTCAGATTCTAAGGGTTTCCCTCTGGTTCATATATATATATATATATATATATATATATATATATATATATATACAGTATATCATTAGCTAATATTAACAGTTTAAAATTTGTGTTTTCTATAAATGATAATTGGAATGTTTATGAACAATTTCCCACCTATTACATGAGATTATATTTATATTTTGATAAGAAAGTAATTAGTTGAATGCCTTGTATTGTGTTCTTTATATAACATTTTGATAATAATTACTAAATTTCTTTAATTACCTATCACTATTATCACTTTCTGTTTTAGTAATTTAAATGTGTCATAATTTTAGGGTCCTCTTTTTAACTAAAAATTACTGTGCGAAAAATCAATAAAATATATACAATTTGCATTACCTGTAACCAAAAAAGTAAAGAAAAATTAATGTTCCTGATTCCATGGTTTACAAGACATTTAGACGCTTGTACTGTGTTTAATTTGATTTCTTATCAACAATGGTAGGTATAGAATGGTTATAGAATAAGGAAATAAGTACAGAGTTACTGTATCAACAAATTTATTTCACTATTTTACTCTCAGTGTCTGCTAGTGAAATAAATTTTTGTCCCATATTTTACTGCACATTATTTATTACTTCTCAACCGTGTTGATGTGTAATTGATTGATTTGTTGATTATCAATAGTTTTTGGTGTCAGTAGTTTAGTATTGATCATTTAGTAACATTGGTTAAAAAGTATGACTGAGTTATGTCTGGTCTTTCTAATCAATAAATATAACATTATCACTACAAATATATTATTTATAGATTTTAGAGACAATAAAGATTAATTTTAAAATATGGAACAAATTTTGAGCTATAATTTAAATAATTTTTGTTATAACAAATCATAATTGTTAAGATACAAGTTTCCTACTCATGATAATATATAGTGTCCTCTTTTTTATGACAAAAATCTAAATTGGCCTATTTTTGGAAGTGTAAATATCGTAATATTTGCTCTTTTTATTTTGATCTTTTGAGTTTTTCTTTACATATTTAATCTTTTAAATTGTTTTATAATATAGTAGATCCGCCTCTCGAATATTTTGTGTGAGTAAAATTAACTACATATCAATTTCAAATATTATAATTCTGGAACACAGGAATAGTTGTTTCATATTATTAAACTGAACAGTGTATTAATGTTGCCATCATAACTTTGTGTATGTTGGCACTGATTGAAGGAGTTTATTAATTAGTTGTCATGTGTTTGTAAAGTTCATTAACTAAATTGTTAATGGAAATAATGAGACGATTATTTAATTCCACAAAACAGCTTTAATTGCGACTATGTTTCGCCGTTAGGCATTTTCAAGCAACTAAATTGAAAACAAAACAAGTCTAAACTAAAAATGTGAGACAAAAGGAAAGGTTAGAGTAAAGGGGTTGAGAAATGACAAAAGAAAGATCAATGATCTTAGCTGTGGGATGGAAGTGGGGGTGTTTTAGAAAACAAAGGTTACATAATAGGTCTCAATAGTGGTGATGAGTTAAGATGTATTTGTTCATTAAGTTGGAAGTATGGTTTTTTAAAATTGATCTATTGATTTCTAAACATTCCAGGTTATTGAGTTTCCTACTTTTTTGTTCCATATGCAGAAGTTTAACGTTTAACTTAGGATCAAAATTCTTAACTGACCTTCCAGATTGACCTATGTATTCACAATTGCAATCGTGGAATTCCATCATGTACCGACTGTTGTAACATTAAATTATATTAAAACTAAATTGTTGTTTATAGTATTACAAAATTTGACTGTCAGACATGAATCTTATTCCGTCGTATAAATTAAAACTTTGTTACAGGTATGGTGAGTAAGTTGGACGAGTCGGTAGGAAAAGTTGTTGAAGCTTTGGAAAAAGCTGAATTATTAAACAACACGATTATTGTGTTTATTTCCGACAACGGAGCTGCAACAGAAGGACTGCACAGTAACAAAGGATCCAACTGGCCTTTAAAAGGGGTAAATACTTAGAGAAAACAATTTATTTAAATATCATGTAAATTTGTATCAAGAAAACCTAACCAAACTTTTTAATATACTGACCTTGTTTTTACCACTATATATATATATATATATATATATATATATATATATATATATATATATATATATATAGTATATATAAAGTAATGAATATATTTTAAGTAAAAAATTGGTGTTTTTATCAAGAAATGAAGTATCGTTAGATAGGTATGGAAGATGTGTGACCCACGCAAGTGATTTTGATTTACTTAGGAATGTAGCTGAACACAATTTTCATTCAAATTCACAGACAAAGATCAAGGCTATGTTAAAAGCAGCACACGCATAACACTCATACTAGAACAACTTCATTGCTCTAATGTAAAACTGAAATCTGAATAAACCAAATAAACAAAACCTTCTTAATAAAGGCTAACCAATTGATGAACACATTAAGCACGTAAGTCATGATGTTTAATATGGTTGCAACGAAAAATATGGTGATTTTACTGGTAAATATTACAAAACTATAGCCTGTAAAACCTATAAATAAAACATTAAGTACAATCCTTGTAAACAAATTCCATTATTCTATCTTTCTGAAAGTTAAACAAGTCAAATAACATTCATTAAAATTTGGTTTGTTTTTAATCATTTAATTTGTATAATATGACAAAACAAAATAGCCTAGTACTAAATGAGGCATGTAGTTACTTTGTGCTACAAGGAAGCGAATACTACAGTTTTTAAACGCAGGCATCTCTACTACTCCTTCCAAACCTCTTGTCTGTTTTCCTTATCGCAAGGCATAGTTCCAGTATGTGCGAAAACTATTCTTGCTGTAGGCTATCAGGACATATTTTTACTTTTTTGATATAAAGAAATTTGTTATTTAGGAAGCGACAACCTAATCAAAAGGCATAAAACCTATTATTGAAATGTTCAAAAATGTACATTTTTAATAAATGTACAAAAAAATATTATTGATTTTAACATTATATCTAAAATGTATTTTTTTTAGAAAATAAATGTAATTAAGAAGCTACCTTATTTTGTTGCTTTTCATCTTTTCTGAGAGACTAATCTTTATAGAAATTCAAACAAAATAATATACTATGTATATATTTCATGTTTTTGTTTTTAAAATTTATTTATTGAAATTAAATAACAATACTTGTATTAGTTATTGTACACTTGTACAATACTTGTACTAGTGTAATAATAATACACTATTACTATTACTATCATTGTAAAATATACACTATTAGAATGATATATTTTTAGGAAAAGAGTACACCATGGGAAGGTGGTATCAGAACAGTTGGGTGCATGTGGAGTTCAACTTTAACTGGCAAAAATAGAGTTTCAAAAGAAATTATCCACATCACAGATTGGTTGCCAACATTATATCATGCTGCAGGTAAAGTTATTCATAAATTTATATATAAGTTATTTTTAACTAGGCTGTGAATAAACATTAAAAAAAATATTATAATTTGAAATAATAAAATTGCGGAAAGAAAATAGAATTAACTCTAGGCATTTTAATTAAAGACTGTATTATTTTTGTGTCTCAACATCTAACAAGATGGGCAATGTGAGATGGATTCGAGGAATATTCGAGGTTTTTTTTATAAACCTCGGGGTCAGACTTTATTAGTCTTAAGTTTGTAAAGTTTTGTAAACTGAACATGTATATGTATATAGTGACTAATAAAGATATTTCATTTCATTTCATATTCAGACTATAGTTTAGTTAAATTTTTATCTAGAGATATACCCAATTCACAGGTAATTTCAATTACTCTCCTGGAAAAGAGTCTTTTATATAAGGGTATCACTTATTACAACAAACTCGATAACGAATTAAAAGTTTCAAACATAAGTATGTTTAAAAAAGTCTTAAATCACTACTATTGGGCATGTCCTACTACAATAACTTGACTTTCAAAAAGATAAAAATCTTTAAATTACTGTGTATTATTATTAAATATATGTATAAATTCTTAGTATTGTAATGGTGAATATATTTTTCTAAATTGTTATTATTGTTATTGTAAGTATTTGTTTTCAATCACATTTGATTTATATAATATGATATTAAGTGACAAACTGCCTTACTTGTAAAGCTGTGAACTTTAAAAAAAGATGTATTGCAGTAATAAAATAAATAAATAAATGTATATTTTGATACATATGTAGACTATATGGTATTGGATAGTATGAAAATGGATACTAAGAACAATTATTAAGATATTTAAGGTACTTAAACTATACTTAGGGTTCACTTTATAATTTGTATTAAAAATAATGAAGTTGCAAAATATACCCAGTCTACAATTGTGAACTAAAATAACTATTTGTATACAGTTCAAGTACAAATCTATTCAAATTTGTATTTGGTATTTGTATCTGTATTCAGTTCAACTATATTTAAATAGTTTGTAAAATTGGTTTCACAATCCACTTGAAAAATTGCTACAATTAATGTGTCTTACACCAATGTTTTAATTTCAAAGAGAAAATTTATATCCAGTAGTTTAAACGACCAATCCAAAATTCATATTCATGCTACAAGAAACTTTTTTTTTAATGTCATTACGTTTAATATTGTCTACAAAAGTCTACTAATTTTGTCTACTAGATTTGATTGTGATTTAAAGAAGAAAATAAATTGGCTACCGCTTTAAATATTAGTTTAGTTAACAAAATTTCTTCAGGAAAATTTTTTTTGTTTTCTCTTCTAATGGAGAACGCTTCTCGATTAATTCATTTTTATGTTTAATCTCGCTTCACGACTTACGCTTGTCGTTCGCAATGCACCCATGCACTATTCCTTTGTATTTGTCACTCGCTGTGTAACAACTCACAATACTTAACCTTCGTTCGCTTTCCCGCTTCATGTTGCTCTTTGTCTTGTTATGAAAAAACGCACGCTCAACGCAAAATACATATATTTGTGAGTGATCAAACCTACAAGTGTTTTTAGTTTTATTCTTTCTTGTGCTCAATTATGTACTATTTTATGAGTGTGACATTGTAGTGAAATATATATGTGTCGTCTAAAGGACTTTCGCAATCCAAGGACGCATCAGGCAGCTAGACCTTCAGACTCTGCACCAAAGGTATGGCATATTTATGTTAACCATCATATATGTCACATTTTTATATGTTAATTTTCTTTGTTTTTAATTTTACAAATGAAATCAAAGTTTTATTAATTTACTTTAAAATTAATTGGTCTTCCGGATTTAATAAATATCCGTCTATCAAACCAATCTCATTGAGTGCATAACAGTTATTGTATTGAAATATACAAATTTAACTGTAATAAAGTATCTCATATTGGTCCAAACAGTAATCTTGTGCGGAATAGAAAAGTTGTCAAAATAATATAGACAGGCCTATAGACCGAAATCAAACAAAGAAATATAAAAAATTGAAGACTTGGAAACTATAATCACAAAAAATGGATAAAATTCTACTAGCATATGAACCAAATGGTTTCTACTAGAATTAACAACAAATTTTCAAAAAATATGAAGCACAAATCCAAAAGAGGGTACATAAAGAATAAGAGACGAGAACTCAACAATTTTCAGATGAAGACTGCCTAGATAGGAAACAATTTACAAAACAAATTTTTTAAATAAAGGTTTTTTGGATGTGCAACAAGAGCACAGCAACAGAAAATGGACAAAAGAAAGAGAGGCATTACAATTTGAGAGATGTGAGAAACAGAGAAAGGAGTCGATAGGACATAATAATTGTGTGGTCCTTGGATGACCGGTACACATTTAAAATATCTTTTAAATAAATTTGAATAACTTTTATTTTTAAATATTTTAATTTATTGTGTTTTTATTGTCGTTGGAATTTTATAAAACAATCTAGGTACAAAGAATTTGTCGGGTTTTGCTAAACAAATTTATTTGGTTTAATAACCACAGAAAAAGTAATCTTGGCATATCATAATCTAAAATTATAACCCATTATTTCATCTCCATTTCTTTCAGTAGAAAGTGGTATTAAAACTACAAACTAACATTAATTTCTGAGGCAGTATCTTAAGATTTACAAAGAGAGAAATGTAGTCTTTAATTATTTTACTAAGATCAACAAAAGTTTCAGAAAGATGGTGAAATATTTTAATTTATACAGTAATAATAAATTTTTGACTTATAATTCTGTAAAAGTTTTTCTGTTTTTCGATTATTTCTCATTGATAATGTAAAGAATAAATTTAGTAAATGTTTTTGCAAACTTAATATAGGCCTAGTGATGGAAATACAAAAATGATAACCTCTATTTTAGTAACACTGGCTATAAACAGAATTTACAAGTACCTTATTACAACATTATTTTATTCTTCACATTATAATATTGTTTTATTCTTCTTCTTTTCAGGAGGAAAAGTAGAGAATTTGGGTAAAATTGATGGCGTTAACCAATATTTATCACTATTTGATAGAAAAGTTTCTGCACGGCATGAAATGCTTCATAATATTGATGACTTAACAGGTTATGCTGCCATACGTGTTGGTGATTTAAAATATGTCAACGGTAAACATTATTTATAGTTATTATCACTGATTGGCCTGCTGGACTGGTTATAACTTATTTAACTTTGTTTTGTTCACTGCTCACAGTCCTTCTTTGTTTCTTTTTTCGAATGGTTACATGTTTTGTCTATTATTTAGCCATTATTAAACCTCTTTAGTGTTGTTGCTGGAAATTGTATTAGATTGGAATTTTGTTTTTTCATTTAATAATGAGGTTGGATCTGCATCATTACTAAACGAAAAAAACAATTTTCAACAAAACTATTCAAATAGAACCAACAATCCAAGAGACACAAGACACGCTAACCACAGTACTGATAAATGGAACCAGTATCGATTAGGACATATATGTGGGCACACAGTCATGCTTACTACCTTAACTCAAAAATGTTTAAATGTGAAAGTTATGCGTTGTGCAGACATGTTTTCATAAATGTGGTGTATATGTATTTTATTTTGAAGAAGTGACATACATTAAACCAATAGAAGAAGAAACAACATTAAAGAGATTTTGATAATGCCTAAATAATAGGCAAAATGTCGTAACCATTTGAAAAAAGAAACAAAGGACTGTGAGCAGTGAATAATACGAAAGTAAATAAGTTATTATTTATAGTTCAAGTAAAATATGTGGATTTTGTGTATTATAATAATTATATTATGTCTGTTTATAGATCCTGTTCGGTAATATGACGCTTTATCTGAGAATACAATTCCTTCATAGCATTCGACAACTTTGTCAATCTTTTCAATTACCTTCTAACAAAATTCCACTTGTCTGTTTTGGTCATCTTCCGCAGTTCATGAAGTAAATGTGTTTTATAAAAATTTTATGTGTTAGAAAATTGATGGTATTTCTTTGAAACTGATCCTGTTTCTAGTAGCATAGTTTTCAATTTAATAATTGATTTTCTTGATGGAGAAATCACATTTGTATAGGTTCTTTGAAAACACCTTATCGCTTCATATTCAAAAGCAATAGCCCAAGAACAACATTTCATATTTTGTTCAATTGGAAATTCATAGTTTCGAGGTTAAATATCACACATAAACTGATTGAATACAACTAAGAAATTGATTCATTGTTGTGTGTTAACAAAACAACAGCTGATCAAGATTTAACATATGGTAATGCACACATTTTAATTGCATTGCATTGTGGGAGGAAGTGGTTCTATCCAGAAGATTAATGTTCTTTTGTTTACATATCTATGTAGCTCAACTGTAAAGTGTCAAGTTCTTAGGGTATTACTAATGTCCAGTATATTAATTCAAAAATAGCGACCTCTTTGTGGGACATCCGGTACATAGTGTTTACAATTTTAGTCTGATTTTCTTTAGATTTGTTGTGTAGGCTTGGTTTTTTAAACCACTGGACACTTATTAACAAGAAAATTCTATTGGTCATATTCATAATGGTAACTTTTTTTCCTAATTTCTATAACGATTGTTTTGGGGGTAATTTTTTACCTCTAAATCTTACATCAACCAACAATAAATCATTGTATGCAAATTTTAAATCTGCATCCAATGATGCCCAAACGAATTTTCCTTATGTACCTGAAAAATAAAATGATTATCAATTTTATGTATATAATTTAAGTTTAACTAATCTTTTTTGTTGTTTAATTTCTTTAATTTATGTCCATTTGACTAATGAAGATGGTAAAGTAGATAATACACGGAAAAACAATGTCATCAACAAGGCTATAATCTCCGTAACCTGTGGTTTATACTAATCAAACTGTGGTGAGATAAACATAAGCTCTGCCACATGAACTACGAGTTGAATATTAAATTAAAAACATTATCATATAATTTCAAAAAGATTTTTCATAGGTAATTTTGGTCTAGATTATGCGTGGTCAGCACATTGAGTTCTCATCTATCTTTCATCACCAGGATTACCTACTAATCATAGCTCCCAAACTTTGCCAGATTAACACTGAAATTTTTGTAATACACAGGGATCTAACCCAGAATCTCTCGGGCATAAGGCAAGGATTCTAGCCACTAGACCAACCTAGGGCTCAAGTACTATATGAGCCTATCATAAATAACTAATATTATTCAGCTCTCTAATCTGCATTTAAAATGAAAACCGAGGTCTACAATCGAGCAGATACACAAAAATATACCAAAAGAAATTTACTTCCTATCTAGTCAGCGTATCAGCTTGCATAGCAAATATTTAACTTTTTAAAAACTGTCAATAAAAAGAATATAGGGTTATAAAGATAAGAGACTGTTATATACAATTTTGCAACATGTTTTATTTGATATTGAAACTATATTAGGTTTATAAAAAAGATAAGATAAAAAGATATATGTTTCCTAACTAAACATATGTTTGGAAATAGAAGCATTGAATGACATTATACCAAATAGGTATAAATCAAATTCATAATTTAAATTGATAATAACCCCTTTTCACTAGCTGCCTGTCAAGTTAATTTGTGAGGACTTGTGATTATATCCTACACCACATGTACTTTTCCATCCGACATGAATTTTGAGAAAGAACCATTTTTATCTGATACAGTTTCCATATTCATTATGGCAGTTCTTGATGGTCTTAGGATCAAACACAACATGAATATTCTGCCACAGTTAATTAAGCCGTTCTGCTGATTGATTAAGTCGTAGTGGAAGGTCAGCTGAGCTCAATAATGCAATGTCAAACATTTTAGCACCATCATCAGCTGCTAATGACCTGTGTTCAATTATCACCCTATAAGGAAAAAATTTAATTTCCTTTCACTAACATCGACCAATAAATAATGACATAGCAATTTAAATGAAAGCTTTGTTTACAACCACCCGGTAGAGGAGCCATTATTTCTGAATTATTTTTCTTAATTTTTTTCTTCAAAAAAATATTTAAGTCTTTTGATAATTTATATTAAGAATTCTATAAGTTTGTACTTATTTTAGATTTAAAAACGTGGAAAACATTGCTGCATACTAATTGCATAGCTTATACATTATTCAAATTTTAAATTGAAGTTGCTGTAACCCACAATCTTTTTCTTTGTTTTTAGTTATTTTACAGTATTTCTAATTGTTTAATATACATGTTTCATTGTGTTTAAATGTATATGTAAGTGTACAGTATGTGTGCTATTATGCATTTTATATTTTAGTTTTTAGATAATTTTAAGTATATTAATATCTCTATACATTTTGTATTGAAGATATTATTTTATATAATAAAGTATTGTACCTTAATTTTCCGTCAGTGAACTTCTTTTTCTTTAATCTTTTTCGAGATTTTTATCCCATCATCAGAAATTCCCTCTATGGATGGAGGTCGTCAAAACGTTAAATGCACAAACACATACACATAACACACAACACATTTAAAAAACACAGTCTGTAGATGCGCATCTTACGGCTCCCGGATATGCACTGGTTGTCCGTTGTTATACAACACACAAAAACTATAATATGCCTCGGGCGTTCTGAATTATTATTGCTGCGTCATACAGGGTATTCGATTCAAAGTTCAGTTGGTCGTTCAATAATCGGTGTTCATTATTTGAATTTACTATTTTAAAAGCCTTGTAGATTTCATATTCTTCTACAGCATTCATAAATTTGCCTTTACTGCAAATCTTAATAGGTTTTAAATTGATGTCAAAGTCCGAGTAGCTATGGTCTTCGTCGATTAAATGACGCACATAGTTGGATTTGTTGCCTGAAATAGTCTTTTTAGGCAGGTGTTCTTTAAAACGAACCTTGAAAGCTCTTCCCGTTTGGCCTATATAGAACTTGTCACAGCTATCACACGTTAGTTTATAGACACCTGTTTGGGCTTCTAATGGCTTATGTGTAAGGGGTTGGAGTAGTTTTTTAATGTCATTATTGGTGCGGAAGGCAACCCCTCCGCCTTAATAATAAAAATAACACTGATGACTGTAAAATTTATATGAATATGAAACATTATTATTACTATTTATCAAAACTTTGATTACATTAATTTTAATATTATTAAAATAAGGTATAATTCAACTTTTGGAATTTTTCCAGGATCAAGTTTTTATGGCTTCCTTGACAACTGGACTGGTAAAGTAAGAGAATCTAAAAGCATTCAAATACCAAGCTACAACACAACAACTATACTCAACAGCAAAGTTTCTCAAAGTTTAAAAAATATTGGACAACTTCTACCGAGCGAAGATGGAATTAAAACATTAAGACAACAATCTAGAATCATTTGTCACGAGTCTAAAAAAACTTCAACTAACTTTAACGCAAAGTGTAATCCATTCAAAAAACCTTGTATCTTCAATGTGCGAAAAGATCCTTGTGAAATGAAAAACTTGTATATAGAATTAAAAAATACGGGAGTAATTGAAGACCTTGAAAACAGGCTTAAAATATTTAAAAAGACAATGATAATGCCAAATAATAAACACACTGATGTAAGAGCGAATCCCAGATTGTACAACAATACTTGGGTTTGTTGGGATGATTTTGACCATCAGAATTTAAGTATTCCTCAGCCGTATGGATTATTTTCAAAAATTAAAGTGCCATAACATTTCTTTGTAGGTTAAACTAGTCTTAATTTTGTTGACTCTGTTATAGGAGTTTTACATTGATAGAAACTTTAATAAATATTATACAGTCAATAATAGAATTAAGGAGAGCTTGCTAAGTAAATTGACTATCTCAATAAACCATGATTTGTTATGATAAAGAATTATAGTCCATGCAATACACCTTGTGCCAATAAGCACAAAATTTTTACTACAATTTAAAAGATTCATAATTTTTTTAAACTATTCTAAACACCAGCCTGAAAACATCATTCAAATGTCCATTAACGTTTTGCACAATGCCTTTTTACAGAACAAAAACATAAGTAGTGAACAAAGGTCAACTAATAATTTGAACGCGAGATATTACATTTTGTCATTTTCAGGCATTCAGTTGTAAGTAAGAAAAGTCTGATGTTTTCAGTTTTTACATACAGCAATCTTGAGTGGTAATGTGTGATAACGCTACCTGCACAGCTACATTGTATGAACTGTTATTGTTTTCTTTTAAGTTTGGATTAAAAATAATAATGATTTAATAAGAATTAAATAATTATTAATAATAAACATTAATTATTATTATTTAATAAGCATCCATTAGTATAAAAGTGTACAACTTTAGGAACTAATATGCTATTATGAATGCATATTATTTACTTTGCAGGAGATAAAATGCTGAACAGTATATCACTGATAGAAACCTAACTCGATCTGAAATATCCATGCTTTGAAGATCTTTATATGTCGGTTTTATAGTTTCAAACACCGACCAGCGGATGTGCTCAAACTTGAAACATTCCTTGATGTCTCAATATTACCATACCTAAAAAAAAACGAGTTCATCCCTTTTACCTATTTTATTGATTTGTCTGTTCAGTTAACAGTGTTTTGTTAACAAACTAATCACCATCAGGGTCATCCCTGTTCAAAAAAGAGTTCTCTTCCCCTAGTTTCATTCATCATTCTCACCAGCCTCTTAAATCCTTCTCGCCAACCTCCAAACCTGTGTGTTATTTAACCATACAGACCTGAATGTTTTAAAATGCTAATAGTTTAAATTATTTTTGGTTATATTAATTCAAAAATAATTTTTCTATAATATTATGTTATAATAAACTAATTATGGAGCATGCGTGACTGTATGCTGAACTTCATTTGATTATCTGTAAATATAGACAATGGTAAAGAAGATAAGAACCTGGTTTATGGAAATATCAATGTAATATATGAGTGGATTTATCTAATGATCACAATAAAATTACAAATAAACTGAAATCTTTAACAGAAATGGATGGAGTAGTGTATACTTCAAATAGTTGTTTGTTTACTTTACCTGTGAGTTGTTTACTTTTTTACAAGTTTTACTTCACTTCAAAGTGCCGCCTATTTACACTTTGCTCTATTGATCACTTTAGTTTGACAATACTTAGTGCTATATTGCTTTCATTGTTTTATTCTTTTTACTTGATTTTTTTATTTCCATTACAATAGCTTTAAAAATAATCTGTATAGTTGTTTTTTCTTACGTAAGATACAGTCAAGTTAGTTTACATATCCATTGTGAGGCTTAGAACTTATTTTGCTAGATTATCTACAGCTTCTAGTGTGCCGGATGGGTTAAAAGGTATTTATTCCAGTACTTTACACTTTAAACTGTATGTTCCCAATTTCTGTGTACTGGTCAGAGTGCATTTCAACCTGCCAAATCCAGGATATGATGTATGTTGAATGCCTCATGTCCTATAAAAAAATTTAAGAGCTTACTTTAGTTACATCTACCCAGTGAGGTTATAAATATATAGAGTTTACAAAATATATGTTAGTACAATAACCCATAGAGTTTACCACTTGAAGCCTATCTCCAAATAAGTGTCTCTCACCTTACTCGCCTTCTCATGATGGTTCTTCCTACATTTCTACCTATAGCACAATAAGCAGGTTCTGTTCCAATTAGTGGAGCCCAAGTCCTTTTCTTTCAGTTTGACTGCAATTGTTTCCATGTTACGACAAAAATGTTGGAGAAAATTGGTGGAAAAATAGTGACAATTTTTTAATAATAAAAATGTTTAATAATAGATTGACATTATTTTTTAATACCCTACTTACTTTCTGAATATGCTTTGTAATATTCTTTTTATACTGATTTTTCATGAGAACTGTAAAACATGTTGTACTGCTGGGAGATGATTAAATGTCCCAATGAGGGAGAGCAGAGTGTGTAGAAAACTTACCTCCACTAGTGGTACCAAGCCTCACTATTTTTATGGTAATACTTCGACTATCCAATCTGCTAGCATTTTCCCTTCAGTTGACTCAGAAACCAATTGACATATTGCACAGAACATAAGCCAATGTATTTATCATTGAGATAGTCAACTGGTGGCTATGACATGCCGTTTACACTTTCTTTACACTCACGTTTATGTCATCTCCCCAAAATACTATTATAATTATAGTAAAGATACGAAAAATTAACATTGACAGAAACATAAAATGATGGATTCATAAAAATTTGTTTGTAACATGAAATAATATAGAATGTATCACAAAATGTGCATATTTGTATATGAGTTTGTTCAACTGCATAAATATATATTTGTGTAACTTTTTTGCATTGTTTTTCATTTTGCTTAAGACTATCATGTTAATTTCTAATTTAAACACCCATGGTGACAATCTGGGTGTTAATTATGTTAATGACAAACTGTGTTATTTAATTAGTATAAAGTGTTAATATCCTCTACTGTGCAAGTGGAAATCAGTCTCAGCTAGAAATTTCAAATCTGAAATACGGAGTGAAGTAATGATAAAAATTGTTATTATTACTTTTATTCTTTGTAAGTATGACAGTAATAACCTTCCTAATTTTTATTTTAAATAACATTCTTTGTTGAAAATAGCTTACATTTATTAACAAATATGTACTTTGAGTTGTTTTGAAATCAATGTCAAACATGAAATATTTATGATATGATATTTTAGCCAGTCGCGATTAGATTTTTAATTTTGAAGAGCATGTATGTGGTTCAATTAAAAGATAACAATTCACTAAGGTTCAGATAAGACATGCAATTTTGTTATCTGGTACTTAGACATCAATTAAAAATAATCTTTATTTAGTCTGAGAGAATATATAAACAAAAGAAAAATGAAGAAAGGGAATTGAACTAGGGACCTTGGCACTCAAACTGGTTTAAGAAATGATTCAACTATTTTAGCGGAGAAAGAAGCTACTGCTGGTACTTCATATAGATTTTTTGTACTGAAAATTCTTTATATTTATAGGATGAAGGTAAGAGTAGTCTTAAAATCTCTAAACTGAATATCAAAAATTAAAATTTCTTCTTTAATAATTGTAGTTTGTATTATAAATAAATGATCAAACTGTTTTGTATTTAAATTAGAATATGTACTTGAAGAGTGGTTTAAATTTTTTTGAAGGGCTAATATTAGTTTTTTAATAAATAAATCAGTCTTCCCCTGTAATGATTTTAACAATACTAGATTTACTTGTCAAACTGTTTGTCCTTTACCCATTTATAATAAGTATGTGTGAAGATGTTTTGAACTTTAGATAAATACATAAATTGAAAAAAGATTTTAAAAAAATTATTTTGTATATAAAAATACATTTTGTCCATAAAGTTAATATAGGGTTTGGAATAAATATATTTACAAAAGAGTACATTTTAAAACATAAATGACGAATAAATGGAAAAACAGATTAAAAAATAGTTTTCTTATTTATCGGAGTTCTAAATGGGAAAGCCACACGGGTAACTCTGCAATTGTTCAAGAGATATTCCAGCTCTTCCTCAGTTTAGAACAACTGCCACAACTTCTAAAATTCATTGTCTCAAAAGGTTTTCCGTATGTTTTTCATTGATGACTGAATGCTTTCTGTGCAATAAGGTATCAGTTTCATTAAACTGTTTGTCTCAACTATGAATGTTAATTTTGTGTGGAGGTTCTTTATGGAACATATACCGATACTCACATTGCACTAGAGTTACGTAATGTATTTATTTCTATTGTATTTGACAATTTTATATTGTTTTGTAACAAGTCAAAAGAGAATAATAACAATCAAACAAGTTAATAGTTACAAGCTATAAACATAAAACATAAGACACAACTAATATTGAGAAAATGAATAACTTTAGTCTTATTATTGTATGTTTTGCTATTTATGTACTATTAGTTAATACCAAGTACCACTTTCAAAGGTAACCCTGTGTCTCTTATCCATACAAATAGGCCATGTTTCCTATTGAACTCTATCCTAAAACCAAAATTTATTTTTGTAATTTAGACACAATGTACAATTTGTGCTTTTTAAAACATTACACTATTCTTTATAATAGGTAAAATAGATTTTAAAACTCTAAAATGTTGAACTCCTGCTCTAAAATTTATGGTGATCTTACATTACAACTTTTAAAACCCAAGCTGTTTTACATAATGTAAAATTTACCACGCTGATGTTTCTTAATATGAATAATTCGAAAATTATTACCTGGAGTATTTTGCTATTAAATATCAGTTTTTAGGTCCCCATAAGTCCAAAAATTGGGTTTTTGGAATGATGACTGTCTATTGTATATGCTGTGCTTTAAAAACTAATTGCATGGACTGATTTTAATTAAATATTTACATGTGGGCATATTTCGGCCATAGCTCAAATCTTTTTTCTATTTTTTTTTATTTTTTTAAATCATTCAATATTTGAATTTGTCATAAGAAAAAACAACAATTTTGATTAAATTTTACTCATGTGTAGCCTCTATGAATCCAAACTAAACTTATTGATCGCCATCTCTCCAAAAATGTCAGTTTGTGAGTGATGGGAATAAACAAACAATATGGCTGTTATAAAAGACATAATTTCTCAAAAGTGATTGTACTATTTTTGTTGAAATTTTAATGAAATGTGAAATTTAAAGACCCCGAACCCGTGTGCAAAATTGCAAGTATAAAACTATTTCGGTTCAGTAATAACTATCAAAAACAATAAACCTTCACTACTCGCATCAAAAGCTTGCTTTAATTTTTGATGACGAATAGTTTTGATTGGTTTTTACCTTGTTTTGAGAATGGGTGAGTGACACAGTTTGTGCCATGTTTTACCTCTTTTTGTTTTTATTGCTTTACAATAATTTTTGAATTAAATGACACATTTTGGATCCCCCTCCTTCTTAAAAATATTCCATATACACCCCTCCCTCCTTGGCTATGGCACTGTCCATATATTTTGGGAGTTTCAATATATCTACAGTTAAAGTGCATTTTTAAATTCTTTAATTAACTCAGCATTTCTACTACTATCATTATGACCTGTGTTTTTTATCTAATCTTCAATGTTCATGACCTGGAGACTCTGAATCAATTATTTTGTTGTTTGTAAATCAGCTCTGCAGAGACCAAACAATATAACTAGGAATTTCAATTATAATGTGGAAAGTAAACTGTTGAGAATTCAAATATTGATATTTATAAAAATTTCAAAATGAGAGTCATCTTAAATTGTTGTCCTTATCTTTTGAGTAATTTAACATAAAATACAATATATTACTTAGATAAATGATTACAAATTTCAATACTGGATATAATGACACCAATCCCAATGCTATGTAATAAAATACAACAAACTTATTATCACATGGTAATTGTTTTAACTCTTTTAATGACAAACAAGAATATACATTTATTTTTATTGTTTGTTAAAGGATAACGAAATTAATAATAAAATTAAAACAAAATATTTCTTGGTAACTGATTGGTATAAACAACCAGAAGTTTGTAATACCCACTGTTCGTTATTATTATTGAGTTAAATTATTATATAATGATTTTTTTAGTTACGAGTAAAATTGTTGCCAGGCTTGTCTGAGTGAGACATTGTCTCCTGTAACTGTTCCTTTTATTATTAAAGTGATGATTTT
Source organism: Aphrophora alni (assembly GCA_963513935.1). NCBI lineage: Eukaryota > Metazoa > Arthropoda > Insecta > Hemiptera > Aphrophoridae > Aphrophora > Aphrophora alni. Next base: position 6,745,896 of record OY740769.1, on the reverse strand, counting down.
ATTTAAGCATTACCTACAGAATGCATAATTTCTGGTCTATTTAATCATGTTTTTTGTTACAGGAATAACAACCAGCAACATCCAATTTATAACAGTTAGTAAATATTCTATCAACAGACATCAAGATGATTTTATTTATATTAATTGTAGTTCTAATTTGCATTTTACTTATACAGTATTATCAAATATGCAAAAAAGTTAATAGAATGAAGAAGATTGCAGGAAATATACCTGGACCAAAACCTCTTCCACTGTTTGGGAATGCTTTGTCTCTAGGAAGAAACTCTACTGGTGAGTCGATCGGTTAAAACAATTTATTTTGTCCACTGTTTATGTTAAGGCCAACGTAAATTTGTAAATATAACAAAATTCTTAATAGACCACTGATCACGAGGGTTATTGAATCATATCTAAAAATTGCTGCTGCAGTGAAGTGATCTTGATGTTGCACATACATGCTGAGTTAGTTAACTCGAAATCTGTTCTGTGATCAATTTCTTGAATGTGAGCAACATTAGGCACACTAACATTCACAATCATAATTATAACATTTATGAAGAATATGCAGAGAGTCATTCAATTGTACCGTACTGAAATGTGCCCATCTTTTTAATGAAGGGTAAAAAAATGAACACAGTGAAGAATTGAACAAGTGACATCTTGGCTGAGTGAATGTAGAGTTGAAGAGAAAATTATACAGAACAAACAATTCACCGTTACATCCATTTCCCACTAATTTCACACTCACTTCTCCATTAATATGTGTCTGAAAAATTACAGTATCAAAAAGTGTGTGCACACTGAATGTGAAATATGTTTGCAGAACAACACAAAATGAAATGGCAAGACATTTACGACTTGATACAGATAGTAAAGTGATGACTTTTTGAGCAGTTTATTCACTGGAGACAAGAGCTGGATATCACAAACCCTTGAATCAAAGTCAATGGAGTGGAAGCGGGTATCGCCAGTATGGATGAAATTCGAGCAGACCCTTTCCACAGAAGATTTTGTGACCCTCAAGGAGTTTTGTTTGTGTATCCCTGCCTCAAAGCTCTACAGTCAATGTATCTTTTACAAAATACTTAAGAATTGTGTTGCCCGATTCAGAATAAGCAATGTGGTATGCTTACGCAGGGTGTTATGCTGATTTGTGACAATGTCTCTCCCCCATCCTCGCACTGTAACTTAACACAATCTATGGGTAAAAATAATTTGATAATCCCCCTACGGCCCACACTCAAACAAACCAAGTTATTTTCATATGCTTCAACATCTTAATTGCTAAGTCCTTATATAATATCCATATGTCCTTAATTGTTAGCCAGTGGTTACATGAAGACAACCAGATCAAACAAAGTAAATATATATGTTTTTTGCATTATAGACACCTTTTTTCTACGATGAAGAGTTACAACATCAAGTGCCTCAATATGGCATAATCTATGTCAAAAATAGTGTGTATTACATCATCACCAATAAAAGTGGTTTAGAAATATATTCTAGTTTTTCTTAATAACTTATCAGAACTTATGGATAATCCTCAGATGTACAGTTCAAGGACATTAAATACTTCAAATTGTTTTCTGTCGAAAATTATGTTTTAATGAATCAAATATTTTAAAACTGCCATTGTAAAACCTATTTATGATTAATATTGTATAAATAATAATAAGAAAAAAACATCAAACTTTTTGTTTAATACTATAATATTTTTATTTACCAGATCTACTTGAAAACTTACAAAAAATTACAAAACAATATGGACCCACGACAGCCATATGGGTAGGATCCGACCTTCAGGTTTACATTTCAGATAAAGAAGATATGAAGGTTAGTACTGAAGATATATTGTTACAAATTTAGTATATAATTTTAATTTCGAAAATAATAAGAGCTTTGTAATTAAATAGTCAATTAAAATATAGATCAATAATAAATAAATGACCTCAAATTTTAAACTCATTTTTCCCAACAACAAAATATATTGGTGTCAAAATATATTTAACAAATTGTTATAATATTCAATTTTAGAAACATAATCCATATTCTTACGTTGTTTCAATACCTTTAAATAATTAAAATGTCCCTTGTAAATGTACTTTTCTGATTTCTGATAAAATGTAAACACATTTTAATATTTTACTAACTAACTTAAATTAATACTTTTATTTCTTTTTTCAGGCTATTTTGACCAGCAATGTTCAGATAAAGAAAGGAAAAATGTACGATTTCATGCATGACTGGATTAAAAGAGGTCTAGTTACTTCAGATGGTAAGGAAATATGCCCCTCTGTCTTATGGGAGTTATTTAAATATTTGTTCTTTCACACATAATATCCGTAGTATAGGTAAAGTTATTGATGTCAAGTTTTTTGTGGATAAATAATTTTTTAAGTAGCCTGAGCTCAAAAAAGTGGTTTTGGAATTATGGCTGTCTGACTGACATCTGTCGTCTGTCGTATGTACCGTACTCTACAGTAGAAAAACACCTATCGATTTTAATCAAATTTTTTATGTGAGTATATTTTAGCTATATCTTGGGACATTTTATTTATTTTTTTTTGGGGGGGGGTACCGGTAACTCAATATTTGTGAGTAGCTAGCTGGTTTAAGAAAAAAAAATCTCAAAATCATCAATTATTTTTATAATTTATCAATAATTTTCTCAAGTTTAATCCCTAAAAACACAACCTATTGACACTTTCTCTTCAAAAATGTCACTTCATGAGTTATTGTTAAAGTACCATAGGGCTGATATAAAAGAAACAATTTCTCATGATGGCACTACTAATATCGTTCAAATTTTTTAATGAAATGTGAAAATTAGTAAAAATAACAGGAAAGTAAGTTCTGTTTAGTAATCAAAACAAAACTAGTACAAATACAGAAAACTATTTGTTTTAAATATCTACACATCTTAAACTATTTTTCTAGATAGGTCCCACCACTTTGTAGGCACTAGTCATACAGCGGCACAAGTTTTTGTATGACTTCTTTATAAAACATTGCTTCCTGTGTTGTCAACCACGTGGTAACATATTCTTTGAGCTGATCATCATTGTTGAAGTTTTGACAACCCAAGAACGATTTCAGGTCCACAAAGAAATAAAAATCGCTAGGTGCAAGGTCAAGGCTATAGAGAGAGTGGTGAAACTGGTCCCAGCCAAAGTCTTGTAAGAATTGTCGTGTCACGCTCACAGTGTGAGGTCAGCCATTGTCATGAATGAAAACAATACTGTTTGTGAGCATTTCTCTGCGCTTATTCTGTATAACTATTTTTTTTCAAAAACGGTGTCATGGTTCATTTTCCCTATTTGACTGTTATCTACCAAACTTACCATTTTTTGGTAACAATTAGTTTTGGTTGGTTTATTTTTTAATGCTATGTTCTAATAAGTTCTTATGAAAGTTTATTCAAAAAGTAATCGACTTTTAATAATTATCTTGCCAATGAAAAAATTGTTGTTTAATAACAATTGTTTATATAACAAATACTATATATCACTGATTCAGGCTCCAATAATATTTTGGATTCATATTTATATATATATATATATATATATATATATATATATATATATATATATTGTAAGGGTTGTTGGAAACACCCGTATTTAATAACAATTAATAAAACAAATCAATAAACAATAATCAAAAATAATAATATTGGGAAGAAATTCAAATAAAAGAAGTTGTAATAAAACTTATATGTAAAATAAACTTATCGAGAATACAGTCGACTAGCCGATGTACAAGCGGATGTGTCGGATTAAATTTCATAAAACAAGACGCCTGCAGTTTAGCAGTTTCCCAAGGAAGCTATATTGATGACAACCAGAATGTCTGCAAGATTGTGCAAAAAAATAAAAACCAATCAGAACCATTTAAAATTCAAATAAAATCTAAATGACCCAATCAGAAGAAAGGAGAGAAAAGAAGTGGGAAACGTTTCTCTAAAAACCGCGGTCTGTCTATCGCCATCTCTTTACAGGACAACACCTAAAAACATCATCAAAAGGTCGACAAGGTTACTAAATAATCTATTCGAAATAAAAAAATATATAACAAGCTAATTATTCCATGATATTAAAAATAAATAAGAGTTTCATTGTATAAGTAAGGGTCAGTCTTTAAATAAACTCAAGATCAAGGTGAAAACGGGAGTGTTCGCGTAAAGTGTAAAGGTGTAGTGTGAAATATAAAGTGTAGGGTTATAAAAGGTTCAAATATAAAAAAAAGGGGTGCAGTGTCTAAAGAAAGGAAAGACAGATCTCGGTGATTAAATAATAATTAAATCAAATACCAGATTTCAAAACAATAAATATCAGACTAGAGCAAATTAAAATTTTAAAAGGTTTTGTGCCAATTTGATGGATTAATATCTATTAAAGAATAAAGTAAAGGATAAGTTGTTAAAGGATGTATTTAAAGAGTGTAAAATAGATAAGTAAGATTAGAATTGGACGTTTTGTAATTTAATTTTAGGGTGGATGTTGAATGTGTTTGTTGCATTCTGGGAGAAGTAATATAAAGTTAAATTTAAATGATTTATTAATTTATGAATATACTCAAATATTTCACATAGCATATCTCTGTAATTATTGAAAACCTAGTAGTTAATCAAAAATAATAATATTGGGAAGAAATTCAAATAAAAGAAGTTGTAATAAAACTTATATGTAAAATAAACTTATCGAGAATACAGTCGACTAGCCGATGTACAAGCGGATGTGTCGGATTAAATTTCATAAAACAAGACGCCTGCAGTTTAGCAGTTTCCCAAGGAAGCTATATTGATGACAACCAGAATGTCTGCAAGATTGTGCAAAAAAATAAAAACCAATCAGAACCATTTAAAATTCAAATAAAATCTAAATGACCCAATCAGAAGAAAGGAGAGAAAAGAAGTGGGAAACGTTTCTCTAAAAAACGCGGTCTGTCTATCGCCATCTCTTTACAGGACAACACCTAAAAACATCATCAAAAGGTCGACAAGGTTACTAAATAATCTATTCGAAATAAAAAAATATATAACAAGCTAATTATTCCATGATATTAAAAATAAATAAGAGTTTCATTGTATAAGTAAGGGTCAGTCTTTAAATAAACTCAAGATCAAGGTGAAAACGGGAGTGTTCGCGTAAAGTGTAAAGGTGTAGTGTGAAATATAAAGTGTAGGGTTATAAAAGGTTCAAATATAAAAAAAAGGGGTGCAGTGTCTAAAGAAAGGAAAGACAGATCTCGGTGATTAAATAATAATTAAATCAAATACCAGATTTCAAAACAATAAATATCAGACTAGAGCAAATTAAAATTTTAAAAGGTTTTGTGCCAATTTGATGGATTAATATCTATTAAAGAATAAAGTAAAGGATAAGTTGTTAAAGGATGTATTTAAAGAGTGTAAAATAGATAAGTAAGATTAGAATTGGACGTTTTGTAATTTAATTTTAGGGTGGATGTTGAATGTGTTTGTTGCATTCTGGGAGAAGTAATATAAAGTTAAATTTAAATGATTTATTAATTTATGAATATACTCAAATATTTCACATAGCATATCTCTGTAATTATTGAAAACCTAGTAGTTCTTTTGGAGTGCCTCACAAGCTAAGCAAAATTTTTGACTCGTTTCAAGAGTCTGGTGGAGCCCTCAAGGATAAAGGTAAAGTTTAAATATAAGTTTAAATTCTAAAGGTTTACATAATCAAAAAATAAGCCAAAATCTCACAAAGGTGTAAGCACTCAAAACCTAAATTAAAATTTAATAAAAAAAATCTTACAATATATATATATATATATATATATATATATATATATAATCCCTCCCAATTTCTTATGAATGGTCACCGTTTGTAATCTGTAGATATATCCAACTGGATAGACCAGGAGTAGGCCTATGACATGTAGCAAGTGTTACTACCAAAATTGGAATCTAGGTTATTTCATCTTAAAAATAATTAATTAAATTTATAATAAAAAGAAAACAAGTTTTTCCATCATATTAATTTGTGTTTTATTGTTATTTAGGTCAACGATGGAGACGTAATAGAAAAATGTTAACTCCTACATTCCACTTTAAGATTTTGGAAAATTACATCGACATTTTTAACTCAAACTATAAAATTATGACAGATATTTTGGAAACTGAAATTGGTAATGATGGATTTAATATTGAACATTACTTAGGCAATTGTGCCACAGATAATTTATATGGTAAGTATATATACATGTTTTAAAAATTTACTATATTTTTTCAAATTTAGGTAGCTTGAAAGCTGTTGAATTATTAATTATTACCTTTAAAGGTATTGTTGAAACCATTATGTTTTTATAACAGGGTTTGTTTTTCTACTTGATAGAAATCAGAACCAAACTTTAAAATACAGATACCGATACTTAACACTTGAAATTTCGTCCCACATACAAAAAATAGAATAAATTTTAAACTTTTCACATTTCAAAAATAAAACCTTTAATGCGGGTATAACAACAGAAAAATTCTCTGATAGAGTTTACAGGGGTTTTTGTGTGTTTATTTGTCAGTATATAAAATCACCTTAATGCAACATAATTTCCTTTTCCAAATTTATCAAATTAAATATACCTTAAATTTTGTCAAGACAATGTTAATGAGTTAGAATAACATGAATGTATTAAAAAAAACAAACATTTTCTTTCAGAGAGTGCTCTAAGGATTAAACTTGGTGTTCAACTGAATAGTAAGAATAAATTCACAGAGAGTCTAAATAAGTGAGTACCTATATCGAATCCATGAGAAAATACAAGATTTTTGAAAAAAGGATTTTAACCCTGTGATGGCCGGTCAATTCACCCTGTAGTGGCGGTTATTTTTCTATCACTATACTAGTGTTTAGTCAAAACTATGTATAAAACTAACCAATTAGAAACATGTTGGGTATATCATATTGTGTATATCATTTTGTTCAGATCATTCTGGGAAATATTATTTCCACATGATTATATTACATATTTTTCAATTATTCCAATTTTTGTCAGGGAAGGGAAACCATAATGTAAGAACAACAAATTCCTAGTTTTACTTTACGTAGCTCACATTTATTTACATAAAAAAGAAAACTGCTATATACAAAATAAGCATATATATAATAAATTCATAAATACACGCTTTATAAAAGTGCAGAAAATAAAATAATATCCTAGAAGAGAAGACTTAAAGTTGCATCATAAAATGCATTATGCTTAGGCCTATCCACATCAATGACTGATAATTCATTGTCATCTAAATTATTTTTTCTATTAGCTCACAGAGATTACTTGAATTCTAGTTAGACATAATTAATTATAATTATGTCAATTACTTGTACTAAAACACAATGTAAATGGAAAACAAAGAATCAAAGATGGAACTTCAGTATAACAGAGTCAAACTTAGCACACTCAGTCGTGAACCATATCAGCTGAACTAATCCAATGATAGTAAAACGTTTCCTTGTTGAATGAAATTAAATGTAACAAACGATGTGGACTAATATATAAAGATCAATTTACCTTAATGAATGATGTTAAAATCATTGTAATACCATGAATATTTTTTGTACAGCAACGATCCTAAGAAACAATTATATAAAATTCATAGTTTGGTCCAGTAGACTATACTTATAAAATATGATAATCATATTTTGCCTGTTTCAAGGTTTAAAACTACTTATTATTTTCAAAAAATCTTAGTTACTTAATTCCTTTTGTTCTTCCTGAAACATAATGCCTCCACTGTTCTTTTTCAAAACACTTGATTATTGCTCTCTCTCTCTCTCTCTCTCTCTCTCTCTCTCTCTCTCTCTCTCTCTCTCTCTCTCTCTCTCTCTCTCTCTCTCTCTCTCTCTCTCTCTCTCTCTCTCTCTCGATATTCCCCCATGTTGTTTAACTCATCACTCTTATTCATTAGTTTCTAGGCCTCCCAACCCATGTACCTACCTCAGGATTCCACTCCAATGCTTATTTACCTAATGTCTCCTTCTCCTTTCCTCAAGGTGTGCCCACTTTCCTAATTAAAACCTATATGGGTTCTTACATTGATCTTTATTCCTGATTGAGTCCGGAGGAGAATTTAAGCAGCTTGTTTAACTTCTAAGTTTCCACATAAATAATATACTGTTTTCACTCGAGTTAGAAATCCTCATCTTACTCCCGCTAAAAGATTTTTTGAGTTTCATATCTACTAACTTCAAGCTGTACTTTATGCTTTACCAATTATCCATCTAACATTCGCCTCTGTGCCTTCCTCTTTGCCAAAAAACTTCCTAAACTTATCCATTTCCTCTTGTCCTGATCTTCCACTTTTATGTTTTCCACAGTATCACTGTACTCTTTCATGTATTTTCTCCTTTGTATTCTCCTTCAGCCCCATTCTTTCCCGCTTTCACTTTCAACATGTTTGTTTCTTGTTGTAGCTGCTGTATTGTAGCACCATGATATATATGTTAGCAAAGTCGAGATCTTTCTGATTAAAGGCTCTCCATGCTATTTTCCTATCCTCAACTTCATAGAGCTCCTCGTGATGTGTTAATAATTATAAAAAAATAACATCTCTGACAGCCTTACTATACCAAAACTGGGTGACAACTGTCCCTCGTGCATCATTCTTATCCTCAGAGGCTCACTTATAATGTGTATGGGCTTCACAACTCCAGGGGACCTAATTGGACTCTACCTAACCTAACCTAACCTAACCCCTTTTTTATATAGTCTTAGGTTAGATCACTCTCTTTCATCTTTCCTATCAGGTCTCTCTTGACCAACTCTTGATCTTCACTGACCCTGATTCTTTTAGAGTAATCAAGGGCTAGAAGTCTTTATTTTATACGGTTTTCTTCTTTTTTTAAAGCGATGACGATCGAGGGGTTATTTGCCTTTAAACAATAAGGACAGAAAATTTACTATCTTATCAGGGAGGATATATCTCTTCATTACTTTCAATAGTGTATCCCTGTCTTTGTTGAATTATCATAATCTAGTTTGTTAATTTTTACAATACCGATAAGTAATAAATCAATTCAGTAGATTAAGAAGGATTTGAATGTAAAATATTGTAAATAAGCCTTTGGCTGTGATTTCGTGAACTTGGTATATATCTCTTATCTATTATGTTTTATTGTATATTATATAAAAATAAATGTGTTTTAACGTTAAATGATTTTTTTTTAAGTATTGAATTATAAAATATTGTAAATAAGCCTTTGGCTGTGATTTCGTGAACTTGGTATATATCTCTTATCTATTATGTTTTATTGTATATTATATAAAAATAAATGTGTTTTAACGTTAAATGATTTTTTTTTAAGTATTGAATTATAAAATATTGTAAATAAGCCTTTGGCTGTGATTTCGTGAACTTGGTATATATCTCTTATCTATTATGTTTTATTGTATATTATATAAAAATAAATGTGTTTTAACGTTAAATGATTTTTTTTTAAGTATTGAATTATAAAATATTGTAAATAAGCCTTTGGCTGTGATTTCGTGAACTTGGTATATATCTCTTATCTATTATGTTTTATTGTATATTATATAAAAATAAATGTGTTTTAACGTTAAATGATTTTTTTTTAAGTATTGAATTATAAATTTGATCTCACCATATATGATAAACATATATATATATATATATATATATATATATATATATATTTATATATATATATATCTTTCATAACATTTTTAAAGACAAAGTTTTAGTCATATTGATAGTCTAGAGTAACCGGATATGCTCGAATAACTATTTGTTATCTTTGACTTACCGCCAGCAATCCTTGATTAGTTCTTTTTTTTCTGTTTATATTGTCATATATCTGATTACACTATAAGTGTTTCGGACATTGTCGTCCATCATCGGGTGATAACACTTAGTTAAAACATTCAACACAAAATACAAGTATAGACATAACATTCACGCACAAGAAACACAATATTTTCTTTTTCATTAATGTCACCGCGTCGGCACTACATAGTATACATTGTGTAATTAGATATATGACAATATAAACTGAAAAAAAGAACTAATCAAGGATTGCTGGTGGTAAGTCAAAGATAACAAATAGTTTTAGTCTTTAATTTTGAAAACATTAACAAAAAGCTGATTTTGTGTAACAGCTGATAGTCTAGTTTGCACAACAATCAAACTGTCCAGGCTTGTGTGCATGTAACAACTGAAGATGATGTCATTGAAACATTGTATTGATTCTAATAACTGTTTATTGTGGAAAATAGTATGTTCTTTGATTCGGTTATTGAAGTTTTCTTATTTTGAGTATTTATTTTTCAATCATTTACTACCAGTTTATAATTAAGAGTATGTAAAGAAAGTTTGTCAAATTTACATTGTTCTTGAATTAAATGTTGTTAAGTTGGTAAAGTGTGCAATAAATACTGTACCTGTATTTTTAACTTTTCAGTCTATTGGCAGGAGTGGCTGCACGTACTTTCAAGTTTTGGTTATACCCAAAGATATTCTTTAACTTGTCCACAACAGGAAAATCGTTTAACGAAGGCTTGGATTACATGAACAAATTTGTCAATCAGGTATTTAAAAAAGATTCTAATATGCCAAAACATTTTTTTAATTTTAATATGTTATATGGAACTATAAAAATATGCACAACTACCAAATAAATAATATAGTACAAGTAAAACAAATAACAATACAATAGATGCCAAAACATAAAAATAAAAAAATAATCCTACTGCAATTATCAATGAAAATGAGTTGACAATTCTTACTGAAATATAATTAAACATCATTTGGAGTTCTAATAATTAAATAATTTTGGAAATATATAGTACTGAGTTATTTAAAAGAGTGTGGGACAAATACAATCATTTGAGTATGATATTGATAGAAATGCATACCGGTAGCTACCGGTATTCTTACTCATCCATCCCCAAAACTGTATAACATTAATTGTCACTAAAATTGTCAATTCGGTGCTTTGTTTACTTGCTTTGCTTGTACCTCAGAATAAATCATATTTGATTAAAATTGACCTTTTTATGGCCGTGGTCAAGGTACAGTTGTGATTTTGCCTACTAATATATTTGAACTTGCAATTTTGTACATTATGGTAGCTTCAAATTTCACTTAAATTTTAACGTAATTGTTAGGGCCGATTTTGAAAAATAAGTAATAACAGCCCCATTCCAATTTTTTTGGTTTTTAATGCTAACTCATGAAATTCTTGGAGCTATGACAACCAATATTGGTTTGGATCTTTAGATGGATCTTGTGCAAAAATTTGATCAAAATAGTACAAACAGATTTTGAGAAAATCATAATTTTGTATTTTTGTTTTGATATGTCGCCAAAATATGCCCACAATACAAATTTCATTTAAACAGTTTGAGCTGTAGCACTTCACATACAACATACAACAGATGGACATTATTCCACAAACCACTTTTTTGGACTCAGAAGACCTCAAATTGGATATATCCCCAAAAAACTCAAAATCGATTTTGGTTTACCTATCACCCATCACTATACTACATTTAAGTAAGAAAATAACAAGTGTGATTAAATCATGATTTTTTTCTGATTAAACTATTTTAATTGTATGTTTTTAATCAATAAAAATATTTAAATAAATTTACTTTTAGCGTTACACATTATGTTAAATTTCTGTTCAATTTTATTTTTTTTTAATTATAAAAAATCTTTTATTTTATTTGTACTTCTAAGGGGCTGTGAAATTTAATAAATTGTATAAATTTGGAAAATACAAAATAATAATAAAATACCAGCCTAAAGAATAACAGTCACATAACTGGTATCGTACGAGACTGAGTCATAGTTTTATAATACAATAATGGAAAACTAATATACAACACATAACTTGACAGAATGTAGTTTACATTTCAACTGAAAGGTACCAGAAAAGGACCTGCTGTAAGTTAGTGTAGGGAGGATACGTAATGGAATAAATATTAGAAGCATTTGAACAAAATCCAAGATGTAAGTTAGAGATTAAAATATATTCGCAAATAAATTAATCTCCTCTTTACCAAATACTACCACTTATTTAAAATGGTCTAATAGTTTAAGATTGTGTTAGTTTGTTATAATTCTATATGTTTTACTGTTATTATAAACTACTAGTTTCATAGTTTTGTGAGGAAAAAATTGAATTAATAAAGGAAATAAATTACAAAAAATTGCAAAATGTGAAATAAATACTAGAATTATAGCACGAGATAGCTTGGCACTGTCTTTATATTTGTCACTAGACAAATGTTTCCAATCATTACTAGTAATTCTTAAAATCGAAAATCTAATATCACTTTCCTTTTCCAAAGTTTCTATAACAGCTGATACAAATACAAGTAATGATACTATTTAATAAAATCATAAATGGTGTTTCTATTATTGTTTTTTATTAACATAAATTATTCAATTCCTTCCAACTTATTATTATTTATTATCTTTTGTATTATTAAAAATTACTTGAATTTTTTCAGGCAATATATGATAAAAAAAAGGTTTTCGCAGAAAATTTAATTCAAAATCATAAAGAAGAAAACAAGGATAATGAGTTTACTGGTAAGATGTTTTTTATTCTAGTATCAAATATTAATGTGAGTCAAATTTGATTTATAAATAAAGACATCAAGATTTTGATAATCAGTTACTTGTTTCTAAAACATTATTGGTGTAAAGTTGGTAATAAAATCATCTTTGAACAATATATTTTGCAACAAATCGTTCTGAACATAAAGAAATATACTCTTGTAGTAGAAAAGTATAGCATAGTATAACCAAGATTTGCACAATATAGCCTCCTACAACCGTACATAGCAGTTGCAAGGGATTTTGTATTTACATGTCTATAATATGGGATTCAATTTATCCACGATTTGTTGTTTGTTGTTTGTTGTTAACCAATGTACATGTTACCAAGGATAAAATAAAGCAAAAGTGTAAAGTTTCAAATATTTTAATAATATAAATGAGCTACAATTGTTTCGCCTTGCGGCATCATCGGGCAACATATGCCGATGATGCCCGAAGGTTGCCCGATGATGCCGCAAGGCGAAACAATTGTAGCTCATTTATATTATTAAAATATTTGAAACTTTAAGCTTTTGCTTTATTTTATCCTTGAATATGGAGTTTCAACAAGAAATATCTGCTGTTACATTAAAGTGAATGTTACCGCTTAATATATAGGTCTACATGTTCTTTGTTTAATTTGTAAAATTGGATCATTAATAAACTAGAATAAAAACAATAATCTAAATATATGTAAAACATTGAATTTGAATTTGTAGGTAAAATGTTATTATTTAATAAAAGTATGTATTTGTATCTCAAAATAATTAGAGATTGGTTTAGGTTAGAGTTTAACCAAGTTACGATCAGTTTGGTCTTGGGTAAGAATAAAGATCATGTGCAGTGAAACAGGAATAGTTTGTTTAGATTACACAACCCTCAGAATCATTTGGTTAAATATATATTAATTTTATATTTCTGTTTATGTTTTTAAATGTTTGTCTCTATTATAATGAAATACATTTTTTTCTATATAGGTAGGAAGAAATTAGCATTTCTTGATCTGATTATTGAAATTGCCTCCGATCCCAACAGTTACTTGTCAGACGAAGATCTTCGGGATGAAGTGAATACTTTTATCGGAGCAGTAAGAAGTCTACAGTAATGTTTGTTTATAGAGTATGAGTATTAATTACTTGGGTTGTATAACAGAACTAAGTAAATTTCTTCATATTTAAATGACACATTTTATGTAAATATTACTTTTGAGAATGCATATACCAGGACAAAATTGATCCATGCAGCCATTTGTAATCTTAAACTTTATTATCATAATGCGAATATAAACTGATTTAATCATTGTAAATTTCATAATAAACATCCAAACTATTAATGTTAGGAATTTAAGTTACTGAAAAAATGTCTGTTGCAGGGCCAAGGGACTATAACAGCCACATTAGGGTTTCTATTGTATGAACTTGCTCATAACCAAGATGTACAAGTGAGTAAAAACTGCGTGACTACAATTTTATCTAAACTTAATGATCTCTTATAATATATTACAAAATATTTTTAAATATAGATTTATATCCTTTCTTGCATGGCATACTGATGTTGTTTACTACGCAATTTAACTATTAAGAATCATGCTGTTGAAGGGTTGAAATCTTTGAAACTTTGTTTCATATTATAAAAAATAAATCCAAATTAAAATAAAACAACCAAAGAATGGAAAAATAAAGTTCACGAGACTGACCGGTGTAGTGCTAAGCAGTAAGTTGTAAATGTATAATTCGATCTACATGCTGCAGTATAGTCAGCAAACTTAAAATAACAGAAAAGGTGAGAACATTTTTCTACTATAATTTTGTTTGTATAATTTATAACTCTATTTTGATCTACTTACATTCATAGCTCTAATCCACAAACCAGTATTAAAATATTTGTTTTCACTATGGTATTGCAAACTTGGTAAAATTATGATGTAATAATATTTAATTAAGATTTATTTATATTAAAAATTGTTATTAATTGTCATAAGTGCAACTAAATGATCACCATATTTTGGTGCAAGCTTTTGTACTAAAATTCTTTTTTTCCACTTTTTTCTAATCATTTAATTTAAAGTATTGTTTTAAAAATATTTTAGTGTTTGAAATTAATTATTAGAGATTCAATTTTAGGTGTTCATAATCTATTTAGTTACGGTACAACTGTTTTTTTCTATATAAATACAAGACGATGGATGATAATTGTTATTGAATAAAGCAATGAAATAGGAAAATGGCTAATAATACTAAACTGTAATTTTAAATTGACTATAAGCCATACCCATTGTTGTAGCTCATTTTTTATGTGGTGGCACTTGGAGGGAGGGCGGTCTGGCTTGGAGTGGGTTGGTTGTTCGTGGAACACTAACTCACTCGCTTCCCCCACCACTAAAAAGTGACAGGAACCTGCACGATGAAGGTCAAGCGCCACTACATACCAAATGACCTCTAATAGATTACTGCTGGTATGCTTGTTTTGTAACTAAGTCATCAAATTTTACCAACTTATATAAGAATATTATTGTTAGTATCATTGATATTTCTGTCATAGAACAAGGCTGCGAAAGAAATAGAAGACCACTTTGGTGGTGATAAAAGAGAACCAACCATTCAAGATTTGCAACAGTTTCCATATTTAGAAATGGTCATAAAGGAGACTTTGAGGTTATATCCTATCACATATCTAGGTCGTACTATAACTCAAGATTTTCCTCTACCTAGTAAGTTATTATGTAATATTTATTTATTTAAAACATTTTATAAATAAAATTGTTACTTTTAAATAACTGCCCAAACCTTAAAAGCAAACTGAGCTAATAATTAAGTTAACAACTCTAATATTTAAAATAAAACAAAACTATTTTTAAAAAAGACTCTAATCTCCAAAGACTACTGTGTGATGTAAAAAACAAAACAAATAAATAATTCATAAACATTGTAAAAAATACAATTTTATAATTATTTCAGAAATAAGATTAGTTAATTTACATTGAAGACTACATCATTTTGTTCTCATGGACTGAAGGTTATTGAAGTCACATCTTCTCCCAAACTAAGTTTTTTAGTTGTGGACTAAGGTTTTATAGTATAAAATAAAAATTCACAAAACTAATACTAATTAATTTTGTATTGATATTATATTTTAATATGGTATAATTTGGTATGGTATTATTCATAAAAGCAAGTCACAATTTAGTTTTTTTTAAATTATTATTTCCATTTTTATTCAATTCCTTCTCAAGCTTCACAAATGAAAATTGAAAAGATTCTGACAAATTAGAGCACAGGCCTATCCTTTTTCCCTGATAGCCAAAATTGCATTACACACAAAACATTCCATTTACCGACCAAGAAAAACTATAAATGTCTGTTTGCAACCGTTCATTTTTGTAAGAAGGAAAATTCAAACCTTCTTGAGAGATGGGTTCAATCCCTGATTGGACTACCTGTTACATGGCTCAAGGTATGCCAACAGCAGGGCAGGCATAGTATCTCAATGGATTTCATGAATTATTATGGTTGCTGTCCATAATGTTAAACAACTACATAAATTAAATTAATATTAAGTGATACAAATGAACAAATCTGTTTACGTTATTATACATTTTATTTCCAGGTGGATATACTGTTCCAGCTGGAAGCTCTTTAATTTTTGATTGGCTACAATTACAAAGAGATCCTGCCGAGTTTCCTAATCCTGACAAGTTCAATCCTGATCATTTTCTCCCAGAGAAATGTGCAAAACGTCATCCTTTTGCCTATCTTCCATTTAGTGCTGGGCCTAGGAATTGCATTGGTATGAATTATAATAGATAGTTCCATATTAATAATATAATTAAACGTTTAATGCTTTTTCACCATTTTATCTTCTGCTCCACTTTTCTGCTGCCTTCTCTAACCATGCTGTCAATTGTTGTATTTTAACTCTTTTTGAAGCGTACTATGAAACATGTACTTGGAGTTAATAGATTAACAGATTTAATAAATATTTCTATGTAATATCTATAAAAATTTATATATTTATACTATTTTAAGTTTCTTTCAAGACAAATAAGTATTGTATTTTGAAATTTGGAGTATTTATTTATTTAATAAATTAGACTGGTTGGATTTATATTAATAAAAATATATTTTTTTCAAATTTTGGTATTTCTGATTTTCTGTTAATATACAAAAAATATATAAAATATATATGATGTTATATTTTTTTGTTCTCCATCTATTTTTAACAAAATGGTTAACACCAATTTGTTTTATTTTGGCCAAATTAGAGCTATCAACTTTGTTCTTACCATCAGGCTTTTATAGAAGTTCTTTTAGTGTAATTTTAGTTGTCATGCCTATAAAATATTTATCAAATTGCTGATAGTTATTATTATTTTTTTTTTTTTAGGCCAAAGATATGCAATGTTGAGCATGAAATCTGGAATTGTACAAATGTTAAGAACATATAAAATCCTTCCATCAGAAAAATTGCCTAAAATAAAGTTAGGATTTGAGGTAATGCTTCATTCATGTACTGGAGTCAATGTTCGTATCGAGAAAAGAAATGGTATCTACTGAAACAACACATTTTCTACAAATTTTGTTATATTAAATAGATTAATATATAATTATCTTTATATACTTGTAAGTTTATAGATATATTTAGGCTTTACATATATTCAATTTATAACAGGTATATTATCACTAACACACTGCCCTACCTTTCTCGTTTTTCCTGTGTGGTTTTTCTTTTTAAACATTCATTAATAAACCTAGATTTACTAACTTTAGAAATAATTGTAAACTTTAGTGCCCTCTATGTGTCAACATTAAAATTTCAAATAGAAAAGCGACTTTATGACATATTAGTTAAATAGATTATGTTTGTCATTCAGTCAAAGATCCAGTATTTGTTGATGTGTTATTTAGTCCCCCTTATTTTCACAAATTATGTGGTGTTCTACCATGAGACGAAACACATCATACAAAAAGTAAACTTACATAACAGATTTAAATAATCGGAATTTAATTTGATAATAATAATCAGAATTATTAGCAACAATTTTTGTGAATATAACACCAAAAAAGCAATCTGCCTATGGAATTAGCTTAATAAGCTAAATATTTACAGGAAGCTTTTCTCACAGGCTAGTGTAGCATTTAACAAAATTCAAAACTGAGGGACGTTTTAAGTGGTGTACAATATAGCCAGTTTTATATTTCTTCGTCCCATATGTTTATTGATATTTAAAGTGTATTAAAACACCAATTAACCCTCACGTCCATATTTAGATACACTCAGAGGTTCTCCCAGCCTATATTAAATTAGTAATCCTACTTCAAACATACATATTTTGTTGATTTAATTATATAAAATGTATTTATTTGTAAAAAACTAATGTTAAATATTATTTTAAAGCTAAAATTTTGTGCTTTATACTATCCCATTTATTTTGTATTGTTTTTTTTAACATGGAAATAAAATTTTAAAATAAATAAAACAATTTTTGTTGTATTACATAAAAATTTATTTTGAATTGCCTAAACATTTATTAAAATGGTTTATTTTTTAAACCTAAAGTAAAGTGAAGACAAATATTTTTTAACAAAAATGAAACATGTATATACCAGGACGGTGTCCTATGAAGAGGTTGCTTTTTTGAAATAATTTGCGAAACATATGGAACACTACAACCTTTAGACTTTACAGTTATGTTATAGGATATGTAAAAAAGTATCCTCAAGTTTCATTTTTTATAGTCAATCAAAACCAAATGGAATAACAAAAAATAACATTAATATTCTGGATACAACCACTTCCTCCCACGTTGTAATCCAATTAAAATGTGCATTGTCATCTGTTTAATCTCGATCAGCTGTTATTTTTTTCTTAACACAAGAATGAAACAATTTGATAATTACTTTCAATCAGTTTATGTGTGATATCTAACCTAGAAACAATGAATTTTTCAATTGACCAAAAAGTGAAATGTTGTTCTAGGGCTATTGTTTTTGAAAATGAATATGAAGTGATAAGGTGTTTTAAAAAAAACTATATAAATATGGTTTTTCCATTAGGAAAATCAATTCATAAATGGAAAACTATCCTACTAGAAATTGAATCAGTTTCAAAAAAATACCATAGATTTTCTAACAGAAAATGAAGAGCTTGCACGTGCTACTTTATTAAAATCTCTAAAAAAGTCCTATTTCACTTAGAAAAGTTTCATCTGCTACTGGGATACCAAAGTAGCCAGTTCAAAAATATGCCAAGAAAAATAAAATAAATTTTTATAAAACACATTTAGTTCATAGACTGCTGGAAGATGACCCAGACATTGGAATTTTGTTTGACAGGTAATTTAAAAGCTTGACGAAGATGCTGAATGATAGGAGTGAACTGTATTCATATATAAAACTACATTTACCAAACAAGATCTCTAAACAGACATAATTATAATCATTATAAATCACAAATCCACATATCTTTACACAAAAGCTTAAAATCAAAAGCTGGAAGACGGATGGACATCAATGGCGCTCATCCTCATTATACTAATATGACCGAAGCAGTTTTAGATCAAGATCTTCCCAACCTTTGGATAGGTCGTGGCAGTAACTTAATTGATCGCCCTCCAAGATCGCCAGACTTGACCGTTTGCGATATTTTCCTATGAGCTTTTGTGAAAGAAAATGTTTGTTCTCACTCTATATATAGCTGATGTATTAATGAGGCTGACTGAAGAGCAATTACTCTTGATAACTCAGAAATTTTCCAAAAGCACGTGTGACTTTTTTTTGCTATCAGCCCATCCCTATTGGTGGACATCAATTTGAATACAGGTCAAATTTGAATTATTAATAATTTATTATTGTTATTTGTCTTTACTTTTCTGTATTAACCTTTACAGATATTCGTGTTATCTCCAAATCAACAATTTGTAATGGTATGCAAATAAAATCATTTTGGTGAAACCATACCATTATTTTGTTATTCACCATTTTGTTTTGATTGACCATAAAACAATGAAAACTGAGGGTACTTTTTTACATCTGTGTAAAATAACTGTAAAAGTGTCAAGTTTATAGAATGTTTCATATGTCCGGCATCGTAATTAAAAAAGAGTGACCTTTTTATGGGACACCGTGTAATACTATAAAATTTTTGAAATAAATTTACTCATTTTCATTTTGTTTTAATAATATTGTTGCAACATTGTATTTTTGTGCATCATATAGCGTCATCGATGGTCAATAGCATAATCTACAGCAAATTAGCATAATACCAATAAGACACAACAGATATCAACAATAATAAATAAAAGTTACATCAATGACTAACAACAAAATAACACAAAGAATATAATAAATTACCAAATGTCAAACTACAAACTAGCAATTAAGTAATAATAACTAACAAAATATAACATATAACAAGGATAATACACAATAGTGTGTAATGTCGTTGACTAAGAACTAAATAACATAATACGTTACTCAACATCAAACTTTAAATTAACAATTCAAGAATAATAATAAAATTCTATTAAAATTGTATAAAATAATATAAATATTTTATGACAGATAAACGCCACAAAGTAAAAGGATCAGACAACGAAAGTTATTTTAAGCTTTTTTTATACTAATTATAATTATGAACATTTTTAGACTTTCTGGGGGTTTATTAAACAAAACCACTTCAACTTGTGATTATAACTTTTTATAGTTACTTAGCTTGTGTTGGCATAGTCATAAAATGGTTTCTGAGTTGAGTACCATACTTATATACATTCTTATTCAGAATGGCGTGATGTTTAAATTTAATATATAAGTATTACTTCAAAAATATACATACTTGGAAGTGTTAATAACCCCCACATAAAAATATGAGCTACCGGTAGTATTTATTGGGAGAACCAAAATTCCAAGTTGCATAGCAATCTACTGAACTTCGTGTTATCTGGTTTTAATCCAAACAACAATTCAACCATAAAAATTACATAATAATATACTTTTGATCCACTTTAAAATATTATTCAATAAAAGAATCAGATGCTAATATACACCCTTTTTTAGATAGGGTGAATTACTGTTACTAGACTATGTAAACCTTTTGAGTTCGGATTTGCAGAATTGTGTTCTACTCATAAAGACCTTTAATTCAATGTACAACTCGACCTATGCTCTCGTTTAAGATTTCCTATTACTCTTTGTGGGCCGTCCCCTCCTGGAATAGAGCGGTCCATTGAATACATACTAAAATAAGTTTCGGTTTCCATTATAAATTTGCAAAGCTTTGTAGTTCTATCCTGTAGTAGTTAAAAACATATTAAGCTGTCCCGGGACTTATTTAATTAACACAGTATAATAATATATCAGTATAAATTTTCCTTAAATCAAAATTAAAAATTACTTTGGATTGACCTAATAAGATCAGGAAAATAATTGATAACTAATCCTCCAAATTGTTTTTTTACTACATGTTCTTTATTATTTTAGATCACTCCAATGATGGTAACTTGGTTACGGAAATGTACATCAGGGAACTATAATAACATAAGGCAAATAAATATTTTATTTTATTTGTATGTGGGGGGTGAATGTGTGTGTTATTGTACCAAACTTATGGTAGGGGTTTCAGTGCTTTATATTGTTCACATTCACCACAATGCTCATTGAACATCTAATAAATATTTATATTTGTAAACTAAATTATGTATTTTATGTTCACAATAAATTATTACAAATGGATTCTATAATAATATTTTACAAATTAATCTATTCATAAAATAAATAAAAAATTCATACATGTTATAAACACTATATTATACATGTCAGCTGGTGTACACTATACACTATACTGCGGACTTGAGACAACCAGTAATTAAAATTATGAATTTCGTAGAAATAATATTTATGGAAAACTGGCAAATATTTAATAAGTCCACAATAGTTTATATTAATCACATAATTTATAACAATTAACTTTAATTATTATTATTATCTTAGTTCATGTCCTATTTTATTCACAAAAACTTCAGATGCTCAACTCTCGTTCAATCAAGAAAGCCTACGTATCCTATAATCCGAAATCGCTTCCCGCGTTTTCTGTTCTCCACTCCACTGTCCTTGGACTTTACTTTTGACTTCTGCTTTTCATTACATCTAGAAATCTAGAATGAAGAAGGATGTCACAATTAGTAAGGTGAGTATTCTTTCCTATTTAAAGAAATGTTTTCTTCAAAACACATTGAATTTATGGAATCATTTTCTTTATTGCTCTACCAAATATGTAAACAACTAACTTCATTCTCAAATTTGATTTTTTGAACATGTACATTTGGAAAAATATTGCATTTCGTTTAGAGACTAGATAAGACTAGTTACAGCTTGTATATTTAAAAATTATGAACTATTTGTTTATAGCATTAAGTTTACACTATTAAAAGAGTTCAAGTTGATATTGTTGACAGTGTGTAGAATTTGAAATAATCAAGGCTTGCCTAATTCAACTCTGTTTTCATGTCGGCCATTTTAAGTTTTGTAAAATCCCGCTCTTGTTCAAGTGAAAGTATCAACTATTTTCATAACATTATTTTAAATGTATTTATGATAAATACACGTAAAAGACAGGAGAGAAATAAAATCAAGATATGAAGTGAAATTTGAACATCTACAAATAATGTTGAGCTCTGTTTAATATTAGAGACTTTAACACAGGAATATTTGTGAAATGATACCAAAACAATTTTAGCCTTTTTGGTAAATCTAAATTATTCTTTCAAATGATATTATTGATCATTTTAGTAATCTATGTTGATTTTTACATTAGATACCTTATTATTTTGTATGTGGTATCAAAATTCATAGTAGTAAGATGTTTTATTGTTTTCTAGCTTTCTCAGCTTCACATTTAATAGTACCTAATAAAAATGTATTTTGCCCATCATACATTTCAGAAGCAATTTTGGAGAATTGATAGGCTAGTTAAATTTTTTTTGCATTTTGTGTAGCCTAGAGTTTATATAATGTAGCCCTAACTTACCATAAAATATGTTTTCTAATTTATATATAACTTTTTAGCTGTGTTCCAATACTAGATGTAATATGATTACAAAGGTTATTAGGCTTTTGTTCAGTATGTTACTATTGTCTCCATTTGTATATAGTTAAATTTCGTAACAATTGGGTAGCTGTGTAACAAACGGATGAAAAGAAAAATTTAAACATGTGCAGAGTGGTAGAGCTGTGGAATGGCGGTAATTATGCATTCTATCTTGCCCTGAAATTTAACTAAAAAATCGTCGATATTGTTTACTATATATCTTATGTTGAAACCATTAGATTATATTTGATGTTGCAAGACACTTTTGAAGTACCAAAATACATTAGATTAGTGGAAAATAAGAAATAAAAGTACTAAATCCAGCTTAGATTACAAATGCCTACGTTAATATTTATGACTATGTTCATCTAGTTAGTGAATGTGTGAGATTACCTCTTTTATTAGGTCTGGCTAGGTACTATATATATTTGACGCATGTGTATTACAGCTTATTATTACTATGTTGTGGATTGAAGAATCATGAGAAATAGATTTAGACAGACCTAATAAAACAAATACTTTTTACCATGACAAATGTATGTTTTAATAATAAAAATCAAACGATACAATCACCAACTTAATGAACGTAGTCATAAATATTAAGTAGGCATTCGTAACCAGAAGTGGATTTGAATTCGTAGTAAACTAACCAGACCTAGATTTTTAACTTTTATATTTCTTATTTTATACTTAAATAATGGATTTCAAGCCTTCAAAAGTATATTGTGACATCAAATATGATCTAATTGTTTCAAAATAAGGTAGGTAGTAGACGATTTTCTTAACTAAATTTCAGGGTAAGGTAGAATGTACAATTACCATATTAGCAGTTTTTTTTATATCTCATTTTTAGTAGCCTACTGTGTTTATATTTGTTGTGAGAATTTATTAATTTTATGAATAATTATCGAAAACTGTTATTGTATGCAGCAAAAATAATGAAAATTCGCAAATATTTAAATTTGATAATATCCATTGAAATTGTGTTATATCAAAGTAATTAATCATTTTTCTTTTCAGAAAATATGTAAATGTTTTTATATCAACATGTTTGAGAAGTAAACCAATTCTATAAATTACTAGTCTTATAAGCGTTTTATGGTTTTAAGCTTTATGAGGGAAGGTTAGCATTTTTTATTTATGTATATGTACAAGATACTTTTTGTATTAGAAATGTGCTTTTTTACTGTACAAAGCCTAATGGATATTCCAAGAATCGTTCCTCTTTCTGTTTTAAAATCCATTTCTGACCTCCAATCCATGATTTTTTTCCCCTTTTAATTTGGTAATTTATAATTTCAAAACTAGGAGCTATAATAAAAAGTAAATCGCTATACAAACCTATGTTCACTTATAAAAGGAAAAGTACCGTTTTATTATACTGTATTTAGTAGGTTTTTTCTTAACCTTATATTTATGCAATTTTTTTTTTTTTTTTAGGGTGTGCGTCCATGTCTTAGAGAAACATGAAGCCCTATTTGTCCAATATATTGCGAAGAACTACATCAACAAACAGTTTACCAGTAATAATCAAACTGTTTAGAAACACATAAATTAGGTGAGTTATTTATTAATAGAATGTGTTCAATTAATATAATACAATTAATCAACCTGTTCTTATTTGCCTATGTTAGTCTATTGGTATTTAATAGGTACGGTGCTGAGGTGTGAGATGAGCATTGCTCAGTAGTAAATTTTAATCCTACAAAATTATAAGTCTAATTTTATATATTATAAGTTTAATATTGAATAGGCCTTTGCGTGGAATATTTATTCGAATTAACCGTAATAACTAGGGATTTTTTTTGTTTTATACCAATGACCTAAAGTACTTCATATTATCAAAGAAACGCAATATATAGTCAAATTGTACAATTTATTTAGCCTTTGGAAATTTTAGAAATTAAGAGCTTATATTATGTAAAGATGATAGTTTGGTTTTGAACTATCAGCAAGAATGTTTTACAAATACCCTGCTTCTTCAACCTTTGTCCAGGCCTTATGACCCTACTCACTCCCACATCCCTTCCTAATCTTATACCTGAAGTTTATTTTCGTAATATGTATAAATTGCTTGCTTTCTAATATATATTTAATCTGTGTTGAGCTGCCTTTTAAATGCCATAACTGGTGAAACAATGGTCCTCTAACTTAATTGTAAAATATTGTCTTTGTGTTTCATTTTACAAATATTAATCACTATTTCGCTAAAAATATTTCTATATTACTAATACTTGAGAAATAATATATTATATGAAGCTAACAAATTTTTAGCATCCTCTAGAACTTTTTTCATTGACTGGCTAGGCTATTATTCTGAAACAAAATACAATTTTCAATTCTTAAACTAGTATTTTTTTCTATAGAATGTTGCTTGTGTCATTTAGGGATGTTAACATTATGGACGAAATGGATGGAAGACCAGATACATGATTTAATTAAAAATACAGTATTATATTACAATTTCAAAATATGTAGTAAAATAATTAGATAATTATTTTAATATAATCGGTATATCGACTTGCTAAATAATTACCAGCCTGTGCATGCTTCTTCGCTTATGCCATAAACTGGTTCTAAGCATAAATATTATTTGTTTGAGATCTAGTTTGAAATGGCCGCGATTAAATTCTTTTCTTTTTTTTTTTTTGTTAATTTTTCAGAATAATGATTTTATAACTTAAGATTTTGCACACCAGTTTGGGTTAATCTTCACTTTTTACCTAAATTTTAATGAAATCAGTAGAGTCTATTTTGTGGAATTGCATCATTTATAATAACACCATAATCTTTGTTTGTTTGTTTTTACACCCATAGCTCATGAATCAGTATTTTTTAATTGATAGTTTGTGGCCCAGCCAAGGAGCCCACCAAACCAAAACCATAATAATTATAAATTAGAATGGAAAGGGATTTTAAATAGTAAAATATGAATTGGCACTTGCGATTTTGTTGAGCAGTGCAATATGGCGTAGAAGGGGGGGAGACGAGGAGTGGAGGGCTTGAACCAGCGAGCCGAGCGGGAGTCTGTTCCGAGAGCCGCAAGAAGAAAGACCGCTACGGGACGAGGTCGGGTCAGTCCATTTTCGGCCACGTGCTAGCTAAATTAAACGGTATGCTTTTCGGCCACTATTAAGGCTTTATCTTGCCGTTATGTCTTTTTAATAAATTATAATTATTTCTGTTCTTTAATTCGGCACTAAAATAAAATATAACATTTAATTACACTTGCGTTGCGTACGTTCATTAGCGTCCTAACCAGACTCCTTGGCCCATCCTGACAAGATTCGGCTAAAGTGTACGCGGTCTCCAGCCAGCCGGAGCTTCCAGCTGGTCAAAAGAAGTGGAGATGGTCACAAGTTAAACACTGCGATTTCCCAAATTTTGAAAAATATTCCAACATATTGATAAAATTTGATTGAAATCTGCACACATTTGGGCTGAAGTGCAAACCACAAACAGTCATCATTCCTAAAACCATGCTTTTTTGTACTTGAAGGATCTCAAAAAGGATATTTCTGCTAAAATGTGTCAGAAGTTTTTTTCTGATCTTTAGATCTACTACAATAACTTAGGTCACTATACCTAGGTCCTGGTCGTTAAATAAATTAGCGTCTTGTATAAGGAGTATATGGGGGAGGGGGATTAAAAATTTTTGTTGTAAAAGTTTAGTGATATTGAAAGTATGCCAGTTGTAGATTCATCATAAAATTGTATGCTTTTTAGTTTCAGGATATGCAACATGTTGTACTCATGAAACACACTGACAAAAGATAGGAGGCTATTTTACTCTACTTATTACAAGAGTGTTTCGACACAAACTTATAATGACAGCATTATATTGGATCAACTAACACTTGGTAAGAGTACAGTTGATTTTTATTAGACCGAAATTATTTTAGTTGAATTGTTTATCAACCGCAGATAGATATTGATTTTTAAATGGCTTGGATTTTAACGAAGTCTGTCAATCTTTTCATTACTCACATTATACTTGTCACTATATTTGGATAGGTCCTGACTCTGAAACTTTTACTATTAGCTAATAAAATGTTATATTGTTTTTTTTTTAATAAATGGTGCGCAAACTTACCCAGGTTCATAGAATGAACACAGATCATAGTTTGATTAATTACTTATATATTTTTGTAAATGTATGCTGCTACTGCTGTAAATTTTAAAATGACAGCTGTTATAAATAGTTTTTTTGAGGAATAATGTTGTAGGCCCTATATGTTTATCATTTTACAGCTTTTTGAAAAGATATAGAAATATAATATATCAGTACCAATCATCTTTTTGGTAGCCTACTAAATTGAAGTCGGGTATTAGTCAAATTAAGCATATTACAATCTTATACAGTTTTGTTAAGGCAATGTTAGATGCTATGTTTAAATAAATATTCGATTAAACATCATGATATCTATTAAAAGATCTCATATTTAACTACAATTTTAATGTTTTATAACAAAACTAAAACAATCATGATATTTCAACTATCACCACAAATATATTTTTGATTTTGTTGAATTTATTCATTGTTATAAGATTTCATTCTTTTATAATGTTATCATTCCCCTTCTTCCCTCTAGAAAAGAACTTCAGCATCAGTCTCAAGACATCTATAAACCGTCTCTAATACATCATCAATCATCACCGACCATCTCAACACCACCATCATCAGTCAGCGTTTTTGCCACCTAAATCAGGTATATTTGTCCTTATTTTTCTATTTGAAGTATGATCAGTGTTCTGTTTTTGATTTTTATCAAAGTTTAAAATAATGTTGACACGCTGACCTAGTGTTTTTTTTAATACAGTACTTCTTTTATGTTCGAAGTTTCAAAATGAAAAAGATCATTTTGAGTTTTTATTAAGTCAGCATATCAGTTATTTACATTTGAAAATAAGTGTATAATTGTTCTGCCAATCCTACAGACCTATCGCCTTCATTAATTGTACATTTCATTATAGTACAGTAGACTCTCATAAATTTGGATCATGAAAATCCGGACTGGACGGTAAAATTTTTTAATAACAATTTGCCGCTTTAGTGCCTTCAATTTTCACACGATCTTTTGCATTGCATGAATGGGGTATTTTGTAATGATTCACGAGCAGTGGAAGTTTCCGCGTGGCTGAGGTAATTGACACGCTCTATCCTGTGTTTTATTATACTTAATTGCAGTCCAGTACTGTATTATGTACATTACAGTAACAGTACCATTAGTTAATGTGTCAGAGTGTAACAAGTGTCGTTAGGTATCGGTATGGGCCGGTAGCGGTTGCATGTACGGCTTATCACCGCTCGTATCTGCCCCACGGCCAACTTATCTCCGACTCCGGGAAATCCAGAGTTTTCAGAATCCGGACCGGCCGTCCGCAACAATAGTCCGGATTTATGAGAGTCTACTGTAGTTTATTTGGGGAAAAACTTTTTTGTAGTCTTTGTAATTAATTGAAAATTTTATCACTTTTTAAGATTAAAATTTCATACTTTTATAGAAAATAATTTTAGTTTATTACATCTATTTCCTTAATTAATTAAAACTGTTAAATAAATAATATTAACTGAAAATTTGCAGAAGTGAACAACTATTAATTTTTGATTGACTTTTTTCTTATTGAAGGTTTTATTGTGAAAATCTAGACAATACAAAGTCTTGGATCCCATACTATTATGTAAAATATGACTTTTTAATTGTATTTTCTGTCTCGTTGACATTTTATAATGTTCCCGTTAAACTATTTATGCTAAAGACCGTAGGTACTTGGTGGTGTTTCAATTAATTTGGCAAGTTTCAATTAAAATATTGTGGTTTATACTAAAAAATGTTCCCATTAGTTTGAACAAACTGCTAGTGATAGTGAAACACACAACACACTTTATAATATAAAATGATAGTTATATTCAGGTTGAAAATTTAATTTTTCTCTTATAACTGTGGTATTTTTTATAGTGTTGGTGTTTGATAATATAGTATGCATAAAATTTTAATATTAAATTGCAGTTAAGGCGAGAGTTTATTGTAAGTTCAATTATTATTTAAATGTATAAGATTAGTGCTATTTTATAAACTTTTTTTCTCTCTGATTAACAAATTTAATTGAGTTAATAGTAGAATCAATTTCTTTCCAAATTTGGTCTAAGCTAAAAGCGAGAATATAATTTCAGTAATGCTAATACACAAATATAAGTAAAAATTTATGGAGGACTTAGTATTTTATTGTATTCTACATATTTTAACATTACATTTCTTTTGTATTTCTATATCTAATAACCCCCTCAATCCATCTCATCCTTTGGATTTATCCTTCATCCAACAGGACTCCTTCATTAGCTGAAATCTCAGTACTTCCTTACTGTATTCCTAATAATTCCTCTTCGTCTCATTTCTATTTTCATCTCCAATATTATTTTGAACATGATTCAATTTATTTTTCAGATTGGTACCAGTGGTGTTTGATGTGCTGTTTTGGATTATTAAAAATATATAGCTTTTTTAATATAGCAAGGATTTGATGGTTCAAACTTTTTATAAATAAATAATAAGTTTTGGTTGTAAGAAGTTATGATGTAGTTATTTATAATACAACTTGTCCGCCTTTATACTTTGTTCCTAATCTTTCTTGGCTAGACACAAGTATCAATCAAATTCATCTGCTGTAGCAAATTATGGTCGGTTTATAAAATAATAGGTTTATATGTCCCTTATAATATAGTCTGTATGCAATATTTTTGGTGTTTTATCCTTGTTTTGGTATTATGTTAACATCAGTTGAATTTAAAACTCTGTTCAGTTTAGTGAGAAAAAAATTTTAGATCATTATTTGGTATTTATAAATTTATTATTATTAAAATCAACCAGTCAGGAAGGGTTTCATTTTCAGATAATTACACAGATTTTTTTTTTTTTTACTTCTAGAATGAATGTGCCCAAAACCAGGGTGCTAAAAAATAGTTTTTACATTATGTACAGATGGTATGAATGGATAATAATATTTATCAATCAAAAGCCAGGAATGAGTGAAGTTGCGCCTTTAGATTTGTAATTTTTTTGCTTACTGTCAGAACGGTCAGGTTATAAATTTTGAGTGAATCTGTTATCCCTGCAACTGCTAAGTGACCAATCTCTAGTTATGTTTATATTATGATTACTATTGATGGTATTGTTGTCTTTAACTCTTCGCAGATTGAAATCGTAAAACACAGTCTTTCACTTGATATCCCATTTTTTGTATTATTAAATGGCTATGGAATCAGCTGAATATTTGTTATAATAGATCACATTAACTGCAATTTGTGAACGTCATTGTGTTGTATGATCCCTTGCTTAAAATTATAAAACTGCTGGACCCACTGAATGATTCATCGAAGAATTATTTTCTCCCTTATCAAACTGTAGCCATTAGATGATAGGTATTAGGAACAGTTATGCCTTCATACATTACATATTTGTTTTGACATAAACAAATGTGAGGTTTGCGATGGCTCCAGAGATATTTAGCTCATCAACGTGTCATAGTGAAAAAGACTTTTTTTGAAGATGGTAACAAATATTTTTTATACATTTTATTGAATAAAATGATATAACTTTGCTCATAATTAACTTTATTTTACTGAAGTATACAATTTTTAGATAAATTGCCTAGTAATTCTCAACAAAACCCATTCCTTTTTTGTAATTTAAATGACATTTCTAAATGTTTTTCCAAAAATTATATAAAATTTGCTACATATTTTGAGTTTTAGATAATGTTATATGTGGCTTATAGAGTATCTAAAATAATTTATAGATTTGTTACACTTTTTAACAAAACGATAAATGTACTTGTTCTAATGAACAAATTTACATCTATTCTGATTTTTCTAAACACAGTGGTGTATAATAACATACATTTATGTAGCTTTCCAAATATTTTATAAATAAGCCTACTAACCGAAAGCTTTAATAAATGGTGGAAATTTCCAAAGCTTAGGGAAAGGAAAGAAAATATTCCTCAAACATAAAATCTGTACTTCTTAAAACTTGTCTAGATGATGTATGTAAGTTGTTTTTGGCATTGAAGGAAATGAAATATTGAAACCAAATCATGTCTTTTTGGTTGATAAATGATGTCATAGGAATAAATGACAAATTGGAAAATATGGACAGCATTTTTATAATATTTATTTATGCAAAAATATATTTCAGACAAAAGTACTGTTTGGAGGAGGCGCTGTAGTAGTGTAAGAGTTGCTCTTTATTTTCTTGAATCATCCTTAGGCTTTCCACATTTAATGAAATAAAGACAATAAGACTATAGTTTTGGGCGTATTGAAAAAGAAATTAAATTTACTGTTTACTAGGGTTTTTGAAAAATACTATTTTTCCTATAGAAATACAAACTTTTAAATACTTATTATTGTATAACTTCTTGCGTTTTTAAAGAATTTGAAATGTATTCATAGTTATATTTAGAAGCCAAAGCCCAATTTTGCAATGGAAAAGTTATTTTCAGACACAGACATGTTTACCAAATGGAAACTTTTTTTTTTTTAATGAGTTCATTTGAACATCATTAGCTTTGCAAACAGGTTGGCCTTTGATGATGCACAATTTTAGTATTATGTCTGGAGAAAAAATTCCATTGCATTTAAAAAAGATAATGCAACTGTTTAATCAATTAATTTCCTTTTTCAAATTTTACAGGCTCTGTATATAAAATATAATTTTCTTACAATTAAAACTAAATTTTAAAAAGAAGCAATTGAAACACACATTGTTAATCTAAATACTTAATTACATCCATAACCATTTTTTAATATTATTTAGTAATAAACAACAATGGAAGTAATAAAAATTGCTAAATAAACTATAGTTGCTATTGTTCCGTGTAACTGAGTCATTGGCTAATAAAAAGGAATTAAACTATATCAATCCACAAAAATTAAAAATAACAGATAACATCCCTCGTCTTAATGTAGTTACATAATAGTTTATATCAACACTAATTCATTTATAAAACACTACATGAACAAATTTAAAAGATTACGTCTTGTTAGTAACCAAACAATTACAAACACCTATAAGATCATTATACGAGCCATCACAAGACATATCCCTTAAGGAGGGAGCCAGTAGACAGCTTGACCTTGGAGAAACTAATGTATGGGTTCGGCAACTCATTTGCCACTGTGATGGCATTGAAGTAAAACGTGTTTAAAAAATAAATATGTTAGTACCACTGACACAATGTTAGTGTATCCGTTAGAATAAACATGTTTAAATTATTAAAACAAAAACTATTGTTTAACTCTTAAAAAGCTACTTATTGCAACTCTATTAGCATTGCAAGACATCAGTAGCCTCGTCCAAGGAGCTGTTCGAATTGACAACCGCACTACTCTTGCTCTCCTATTGGCTATTACCACGGACATGATGCGTGACACATAGTATAATGATATTGAGGTTGTTGCTATTGAATTTATTTATGCTGTACATATGATTGACAATAAACCAATAATTATTTAGTTTAAACTTAAAGGTCTTCAGAGACATTTCTTTTAATGTTTTGTGACAGGCTGTTGTAAAGCCTTAATCCTAAATTATAGTAGTTGTTAAATGAATTGGTTAATCTACAACAGGGAACATAGACAATAAATATTTTTACTTTTATAACTGTAGTGTTGGAAAAATCAGAATATTAAAAATAAATAAATAAAAGAAGTTTTTTAATGGTAATTAACAAAATATATTACTGGGTGTCCCTCAAAGATATAGAAAAACTTTCAGGCTTTATTCTACTGGTGAAAATACAAAAAAAACTTCATATGAACATATGCGCCCTAAAATGAGCAGTTGTCTAGCTGCCATTTTGTATTATGAACAAAAAAAACTCATCTTTTAAAATGATAGAGTTGAAATTTTGCATGCTACTTGGTGCTATAAGAGACCCAATATGAGAAAAATTATCAACAGATTTCCTTTCCTCATTTCAAAATGACTAGGATTTAAAATGTTTAACATCGAGTATTTAGAAAACCGTTAATTTTACAAAAATTGAACAAGAGATAAAAAACTTCCTCTTAATGACACATAATTGAGTTGTTGACAAGAAAATAGAAACATTAATTTCTTGGTAATTCTCTACAATATTCAATATTAGCCTAGAACAGCGGTTCTCAAAGTGTGAAGCGCGACCCCCAAGGGGGGTGCAATGAAGGCTCAGAGGGGGCCCAAAGCTTGGTTGAAAAATTAATTAAATTTACACTTACAAAATAATAAAGGAAACTTTTTAATTTTAAAATTAACAAGTGTTTAATTTTTAGTCAATGTCATAAGAGTGCCGAACATTTTATTATTTTTTTAGTTTATCGATAGTAAAATAATGTGCGTGTACATCGAGATGTTTTCAGTATAGTGCGGGAGATGACTTGCGGTAGCTAGCACCTAGCATGCCTAGGTACAATGCCACGAAGTATGATTGTGACTCATTGCCCCTGGAATTTCTCGAAACCCCTACTGCCAACGCATCGTGTTTACTGCAGTTAGCGCAGCTCCACATTTTTAACGTAGCAGTTCTCCATGTTTTGTGGTTATTTTCATAGAAACTTTGGTTTTGCGTAAGTTTTTGTTTTAGTACAAGTATATATACTGTATTTACAAACTAACTTTATTCGTTGGTGGCTAGATATCAATAACTTATCGAAATGAAAAGATTTCTTTGAACAAGTGATGGAAGTGGAGACACATCCGTGAAGGCTGTAGTGGCGTCAGTGATAGTCAAGGTCAAAATGCTGACACGCCAAGTGTAACTATTCCTTCTCCAAGTGGACCAAGCGTAGCCAAAGTGCGCAAATATGACGACAGTTATTTATCACTAGGTTTTACAAAAACAATCATAAATGGCCAAGAACGGCCCCACAGTGTGTAATCTGTCTAGCTGTCCGGGCCTCTGACAGTATGAAACCTAACAAACTGAAAAGACATCTTGACACTAAACATGGAAATATCGCAAACAAACCTAGAGAGCTTTTTGAACGAAAACTTAATAGTGTTAAATCTACAAAAAATGATTTTTCAACATTTCAAGTGTACCTTTTCAAAGGCTTTATTGGCATCTTATCAGGTTTCTCACAGAATCGCTCAAAAGAAAAAACCGCACACTATTGGAGAAGACCTGATATTTCCAGCAGCAATTGATATGGTTTCAACTATGTTTGGAGAATCCATGGCTTAACAGTTGAAGACCATACCAATATCAAATGATACGGTAACAAGACTTATAGCTGACATTTCGGAAGATGAAGCTACCGATCTTCATATAGATGCACATGTAATATGTTATATAAGATTCATCGATGGTGAAGCGATGCAGGAAGAGTTACTTTTTTGTGAGAAATTTTCAGCCGATACCACTGGTGAAAGCATTTTCCGAATGATTGATACATTTTTGAAGGATAATGACATGTCGTGGAGCTATTTCCTAATCTTAAAATTATGATTGAAGAACTGGATCTCAAAACTATTCCAACCAATGCAATGAAATGCTTTCTTAAACACTTAGAAATCCTTAAATCTCGTTTTGAAAAATATTTTGATGAGAACATGGATGGTTTGGTATGGATTCAAAACCTGTTCAAACCCTCATTCGATGAGTGCTCCTTCAACATGATTGAAAAAGGAAATCTCATTGACCTCCAAGGTGACACTGGGCTTGAAATTAAGTTTAAAAATCTTCTCTCAAATCCTTCTGGATTGGTGTACAAAAGGAACACCCAATTTTGAGTGAAAGGGCATTGAAAATACTCACTCCATTCGCCACCATTTATTCTTGTGAAACTGGGTTTTCTGCTCTAGCTGCCATGAAGAGTAAATATCGCTCAAGACTGGATGTGACCAAGGAACTCAGAGTAGCGTTATCAGAACTGACACTGTGTTTCAAGAAACTATGCACAGAAAAAAACAAGCACTTCCTTCACACTGAAGCTCTTTTTTATTATTATTGCTTTGAGTTACAAACCTAATATTTGTTTTGGCGCTTCCCTAATGCAATTTGTTGGTGTCAGGACAGACTGATTTGATGTTTCTGTTTATTAATTTATTAAATTGTGTAAGAAGTAATACGTTTATGCCATATATTTGTGCATTTTAATGTACTGTATGTAGAATGTTGATTATATTATAACGTCAGGCACGTAGCCAAGATTTTACTTCGGAGGGGGCTAAATTAGTGATTACATATATATATATATATATATATATATATATATAACATGTTATATATAGTAGCTAATGTTATATATTTTATATATAGAAGCTAGAATATGTTATATATAGTGGCTAGGTAGAATAAAGTATTTTTCACATTAATTACCAGACATTTTATTTTATTCATTTATAAGTACAATTAACAAATCATAAATCTAATTTCACAAACATGAAAATTATAGATACATCAAATTATTTTTGAGACCAGACAGTAAAAACACTTTTTTAATATTAGAAATGTCAATTGAAATGTTTAATACAAAAGTTAGTTCACAATTATCATTCACTTGTTAACTGTCAGTTTACAGCAGCAATCTTCTTATTTTCTTTCTTGCCATAACATCAATGACTTCATCTGGTTGAGGAGCTAAGTCCCAATGGATAGAGAGTATGGCTAGCGCGCTCAGTCTTTCATCTCTCATCAAATTTCGGGTCACACTTTTAACTCTTTTCATTGTAGAGAACGACCGTTCTACTCTACAAGTTGTAACAGGCACCGTGGCTAGCACCGTTCGGAGATAATTTATAGTGCGGTAATAGGTTTTATCGCATGACTCCAACACTTTTAAGACTTCAGTCTCAACTGGAATTGAAGAAAGCTTGTTGCACCACAAAATATACTCTGATTTTACGGATTCTAATGATGCCTTGTCATCGAAATATGGAGACATTTTTTCCATAGCATTACTTGAAAACTTGGCATGATGTCTTCATTCGAAATAAATCTGGAGGTCAAATTAAGAATAAGTGAATCAATGCAAGGAATGAATATTGCCACTCTGAAATACTGTTCTAAAGATGAAGTATTTGGGTTTGCCCTATGAGTTTGTCTCGATGTAATCCTCGGAGCTTTCAGCTGAC
Organism: Aphrophora alni; assembly: GCA_963513935.1. Lineage (NCBI taxonomy): Eukaryota > Metazoa > Arthropoda > Insecta > Hemiptera > Aphrophoridae > Aphrophora > Aphrophora alni. The sequence continues at coordinate 6,710,115 of OY740769.1, read as the reverse complement.
TTTCGAAGACGTCTGTAGATAGCTGAGAAGCAGAATTGAATATTTCTTTGAACGCCTTTTCTGCATTACTTCTCAGTTGCTCCAATGTTGTTAACACATTTTTAGTGTGGTTTAGTGCTGATGCCAAATCCAGACTTTATTCTTGCAAAGAAATTGAGAGAGGTAAGGTGATACTAAATAATTTGTTGCATACAAAAAGACTAATGAGGAAATCACTTTTTTCCAGGGCTGCCAATAATGTTGAGACTGTGGGGAAAATTGTTGATGCGGTTTCTGTGATCTCTTCCAAACTTACAATGACACATTTAAACAGTTCAACAAATGTTAGGAGACTGTCATGACGCTCAACAAATCTTGTTTCGCACAGTTTTAGGAGTCTTCTTTTCTTGCTCTCTGGAAAATGTATTGAAATGTTTCCTTGCAGGATTTTATTTGCTCTTGAATTGTTGCGAAAGAGGATTGTAACTTCACTCACAACTCCAAGACAGTTTCGTACGGTAGGATTTGTCATAGTATTAGACAGTGCAAGGTTTAGGCGGTGGCTTGCACAGTGAACATATCTAAAAAACTAGTTTGAAAAAGAGCGATTCATTCATATTTTTTGCACAAATATGATTTTAATTTTCTAAAGTACTTAATTTAAACAAAAAATAATTTTGGAGAGGGCTCAAGCCCCTCCCCTGGCTACGTGCCTGTATAACGTCACATGTTTCATCTAAGTTGATGAAAATTAAATTAAATTAATACAAATTTGTTATTATATTCATAACAATAATGCTCTGCCATAACAGCCCATGAACAACCTAGGCTTGCTAGATGGCTTTTAAGTAAGGTAATATGTAATCAGCACCAATGTCACTGTATTTCTGTCAGAGGCTTAGCTAGGCTAGTGCGAAGCATCAGAGCCCCAAATTCAAGGACCCCGAATGAGGACCCAATAAAGGTAAGGTTTCTGTTCAAATGTTTTAAAGGTTTCAAACGTGGTAAAAAATTGTGTAACAAATTACACATCAACCGAATATTAGCTCAAAGTTATTCCTTTTTATTGCTACAATTTCATGTAAGAAAATTATTTCAAAAAAAACAAACTGGCAGGACAGCGGTTGAGTAAGGGGGGATTCAGAATTCACAGATCATCCGCTATTGGTCTGAAGGAAGAACTCGAATCCTTCAGATTTGTTTTATTGTTGATAATTAAGTGTATAATTTTAGAAAACATAAATATTTCCTCAAAAACAATACAAGCAGAATCTCTAGTTATAAATGCCACCTATGACCTTTAAGCGGCGTTTACACTAGCATGTAGCGCTTGCGTAAGTAGGACATGCAAGTTGATACAAACTGTACTTGCATTCAAGTTAAGGTTTACACTACACACCTACCTTCTTTCCAAGGGAAACTTGCTTAAAGTCCAGTCAGTGCAGTTCTTCATTTGGTGCCGAATGTCGGATTATATAGAAGACGTTCGGGCTGTAGTGAGAGTTTCAGTCAGTAAAAAAACGAACTAGTTAATAGTATATTACACAATTAGTGGGTAAAGAACATTCTCCCACGAGTTTTGAGCACTATTTTTCACGATACTACTGGAATATCAGTTGCTTTTATATATATATTGCCTCTGATAATTCTTCCATTTGTACATCAACTAAACACAAAGTAAAGTAAACACAACACAATGTTTTAAACAGATGGGCATTATTTTAAGATTGTATTGTATTGTTAGACTGATTTATCCTCACTAATTAGAATATAATTTATCCTCACTAGTGTGGATATGACGAACTTAACCTGGCAATATACTCAATAGAAAAGCAACTGATATTCCAGTAGTATCGTGAAAATTTATTTAGTACCTACATTGACAGAACTTAAGCCCTACCTTGTTAACATCTTTTAGAATTCCAATTGTTTGGCTCTCCCTTGTCTTCAAGACTGTTCCTAAAATGCGGTCCATTGTTGAAAACCACCTAAGTGTCGGAGTATACACGTCATCCAGATCAGATCCTGAAGACTTGATTTTTGATATCTTAACTAGCTTACTTGAATACGTATTTCTCAGGCTGCGAATCTTCTCTTTGGCTTCTTTAACGTTAAAGTTTTTCAAATTCATTGCTTTTACCATCTGTAACCAGGCTTCTTCTTTAACATTTCTGTCTTTGTATTCAGACAATTTATAGTCCCACAAACAAGAGTGTTCCTCATAAAGTTCCAAAAAAGTTTCAATAGTAGTTAAATTCCATTTATCTAACTTTTGGACCGTTTTGCCTTCCTTCTTTACTGTATCCCTTCCTATCACTGGTTTATCACCTTCATTGTTGAAGTCTGGATCAGCCATGACAACTCACTAAACAATTATAACACAAAATTCAACTCAATGCAAAGAGTACACGACCAAACACTTTCGTCACTTGTTTACAAGTAGTAGTTGTCTGCAAGCAACAGGTTTACACAGGAAAGTACAGCTAGCGCGCAAGTGGAGCTTTCGCAAAAGTTGTTAGTTGCGCAAGTAATTTCTGTCAAAACAGATATTATTTGCGAAAGCAACAAATGCATGCAAGTTAAACTTTTTTGCATTTTAGTGTTTACATTTGCAAGTTTTTCTGCAAATAAAACTTACGCAAGCGCTACATGCTAGTGTAAACGCCCCTTTAGGTTAATACTCTTTTAGAGATAAATGACCTTCGAGGATTGATTGATTTATTAGTTGAAGATACCTGCTCAAAATGGCAATATCAACTTAGTTTTCAAACAAGATAGTCACTATGATGAAAAGTCACTTCGATAAGCTTTATGAAGATCAAAAACTCACTAACCAAAAATCAAGTTTTAAGGTAACTATATATTATCCCATGATTGATACTATATCCTCATAACTTGACAACTAGTTCAAAGACATGAAGTCAGTAATAGGACGCATATAGGGTAATTCAAACCTTCTTTCTGGCTTCTTCTAGTCATCAATAACTGAAAGGAAATAAAAGCTGAAAAATTTGCAGAATATTTGTTTGTAAATCACAAATACTATCAGTTGGAAGTTCCTTCAGATCTAAGATTAAAGGCTGGGAAAACGATGTAAGCTTCTCAGGAGCGTGATCACTACTGTAAGTGTCAGATAGAAGGAAACACTCAAAATTTAGTGGCAAGACTAGGGCTATAAAATGACAAGTCGACAGTTGTCCAACCACCTGTACAAGCTGCCAGATGAGTCGGAGACCCATCATTGAGCAAAATTAAATCCAAATGGATCGAATCCTGTCAATGTGGTTCCCTCTAGGGCTGCAGGTGTTTGATCCCTAAGTATAGTGGTGAAAAAGAAATGGAGCAGGCAACTGTCTGATCAGGTCAATTAGTTCCATATACACAAACCTGATATTAGGTGACAAGTACAAACAAATTGTCATTTTATATGGTGTTATTGCTACTGCTTGCAATGAAGTCCTGAGGTTTACAGACGTACCACAGATGGAGTTGTGAGCGAGTATTGCAACTCCTCATTTAGCTCTATCTGCAGTGACAAAATCAGTAAGGAAAACTGAAAACCACCTCAAACTAAATGAGAGTGATTGATGAAGATGAGTCTCTTGCAGACAAATTATTAATGGGGTTGTATCATGTACAAGAACCTTAAGATCTTCTATGTGACTTCTCACCCCGTTAATGTTCCATTGTATCACGCAATTCAAGTTTAAATTTCTAATCTTATTTTATGATTGAGATATAAAATTAATAACATAAATGGATTCGTTAACTATTAAAAAGGGTTTGGACCTGTATCATTATTTCCATCTGCCTGGCTTGAAAGACCATCAGGTAGTTTAAGTTTAGTTTTAATTTTAGATATTTCAGGCTTGCCTTGAGAATTTGTATTCTGAGCTTTAATAAAAGACGACGATTTTGTTAGAACAGACTGATTACGATTTGTGTTTAATTAGCTGTCCCATTATCGTTTGAGGATTTTAGTGGCGAAGGCTCAGTGGTAGCAATAGGCTTTGTAGATTTGGCAAGAAAGTCAACGTTAAAAGAAGAAGGCAAGTTAACAGAAGCACTTTGGACTGCTATTAATTGCTTTATTTACTTGGAAAGTAAACAAACCATCTCACCCAGTTCCTTACACGATGAACATGAATTCAGAGCTGGGGTTGATGTTGCATTTACGTAAGATTTTCCTACGGTAGGAGGTAGAGCAGTTCTTTGGCTGTATACTTTCCTAGCTTATGGAAAGGAGAGTTTCTCTTTGGCAACAATTTCTAAAATTGCCTTCTCAATTTTATATTTTGGGCATTTTGATGAACGTGCAGGATGGTCGCCGTGCAACTTTACTTCCATAATACAACCACTTTTGTGTCCTTTAATGCCACACTGTTCACACACTTCCTCTTTAGAGCAAATGCTGCTAACAATTCCAAATCCTTGGTATCGAAAACGCCTTGGATTTGGAGTGTACGGTCTAACAGTTAGACTGTAGAATCCAGCAAACACTCGCTCAGGAAGTTTGGGTACAGCAAATGTCAATATTAAAGAGCCAGTTGATTTTTTCTCGCCATTTTCTGTAAGAAAAAATCTTTTAATATTAGTAACGTGCTGTTCGGCGAGCTCTTTCTTTATTTCTTCCGTACTATTGTCCAATAAGTCACGGCAGGAAATAACATCTCTAGAAGAATTCAAACCCTTATGAGATTCATCTAACACATTAACAACATCGAAAAAGGACTACAATTTCAATAGTGAGTTACTCTGTTTATCAGCTTTAATATGTACTAATAAAGTCCCATTTCTTAGTTTTTAATGGGGCGAACAACTCCTGCTGCAACAGTTATGGCTTTATTAATAACACGGGGGGAGATCTTTAACAGATCTGACCTCTAGGTACTGTGGCGGAAAATAAGGAATCTGGGAGCAGGTCCAAGATTCCTTAAGCCCAAATTTCTTCTCTTAGCTTCAATATAGACATACTCCTCGGTCAATGCCGATAGTTGTCTCTTATCACAACCCGGGTTGACATTTGAAATTGTAGAGGCCATGCATGAGTTTATCAATGCATTGTGTTTGGTGGTTTTAGATGAAACTCTGGGAACGGGTAGACCCTTGGATCACTTTCGATCATTTCCTCACCCCATGACTATTGAGCCTAGAGTATCCTCTTTAACCAGACAGGATGGGCATCAATCCAGACCCGCAACTGAAAAAGGAGGAACCGACACCTCCCCCATCGCAAACACTTCCTAACCAAAGACCGAAGTGGCTTGCTACTGAATAGAAAACGTGCATACATCTTCGGCAGAGCAAGTTCACATCAGCTTACCAGATTCAAAGGTTGTCACGCTTTGGTCTGGTAAACACTCCCAGACACACTACAACTCTGCACGGTCAAAAAACTAATTGTGATATATGAATGTAGAGTGTTTATGTATCCCTGTGAATCATGTAGTGTAACAGCCTCTACGAATTATAAAATATCTATCAATGTTGTATATGTGTATTCGGAGATGTTTTATTGTACCACCCCTGCATAGCTCAGGTTCCGTGAGGGACACTAAGCCCCTCTCAATAGGTGCAGATAGTCAGCACACCCCCCTCCTGAGATAAAACCCTAAGTATAGGTGAAAGTAAGATAATGTATATATGTGAACTGGGTGTATGTTTATATAGATTTTAGTCTAAGTGTTGTGAATGTTTGACTGGGGACCACGAGGGACACCAATCCCCTCTTATTAGATGCAGCTTGTCTGTACTGCACCCCCCTACAGGGGTGTTTTACAATGCAACTACAATTATTAATTTTTTTTACTTAATTAGTTACAATAAATAGCTAGGTGAACTAAATAATGTGGTATTCCCCCAGCAGGATTATCATGCTGATCTATATATCTAGGCAATCTGTTATTGCTACACAGCTAATATAAATTAATCAAAGATTTAATGTTATTGCTTTTAAAAAAGGTATTAGGCTTATAATACTGTCTGGATGAAATAAATGTAGTTATTAAAAAAAACACACCTGCCAAATCATGTGGATGAACAATACTATGCAGAACTTTACAAATTCTGGAAGTTAAGTGGACGCTTTATGGTTTAGAATACATTGTATTCCTGCTCAAAGCGAGCTCAAATTCCAAAAGTTGAAATTGTTACCAGATTATACAGCTTGCCAACTATACCTTAACTTTGACGCAAGTATACTTAACAATATTTGGGTCAAAAATGATAAATGCCTGCAAAGTTTGGAATACATTAGATTACAAATATGTAGATCAAAGTTAACATTCAATTATTGTTCTTGGTAGGGGAACCTGATTAATACATCTAACACTGTTCTGGATAAACCAGTGGCGGCTTACTCATAAGGACTCTAGGACGCCGCCCCCCCCCCAATGATAATATTATTTTAATACCGGTAATGTAAATACCTATATGTATTTAATTCTTTGGAGATATTAAATTATGAATTGCCGCTATGGATTTCACCATCATTTGTAGCGGAAGTTTTACAATATAAAATATTTGACGAATGTATTCTGGAGTTCGGACGGTGGCCAGAGCGTCCCAGTAGTCATATGGGGCAAGCAGCAGACAGAGCTGAGGGTGCCGTGACGTCATTTACACAGCGTGTAATGGGCTTCTAGGGCAGAGTCCGTAGCTGCGCGCGCAGACATCAGTCAGTGAAGCCACCATAAATTAGATGTCCCGCATTACTAAAAACCTTGTTTTTGATGGGCAAAATAAGTTGGCACAACTGTTCTAAATAGTGTCTCGCCACTCACACGAGTTGTTTGTTTATGTTTTTAAGTTTAACCCTTTGTGATTGTGAATGTTAAGTGAATGATAACATGCCTTCCCTTACGTGTATAAAATAAAACAGAGCCCTCCCATTGCCCTTAACCATCGGCCGCTACTGGGATAAACACCATCATTTCAATTGGTGTGGTGCTGTATTTGGGCATAATTTATTTCCATAGCACCACCATTAGTGTTGTGTTTTTCTTTATAAAACTATCTCAACTATCCCCAGGTGAAACTGAGGCCATCAGCTAGACATTAATATTAATTATACTCTCAAAAACCTAATAATATTTATATGTAAATAGGAGGGAAAACAGTCAGTTGAAAACAATAGTCATCAAAATGATTTAACTATATATACAAGTTATACATTAGATTTCCTAATTTGATATCGAATACATGACTAAAATTTTAAAAAGTTGGCCGAAATGAGGTCATAAGTCCTTTCATTTGATTTTGTAGCCACATGTAACATAGAGTGGACAATATCAGCTCATTCCTGATTTAAATTGAACTATTTGTTTTTTTTAAATTAAAAGTTGAATAATTGTTGTAAATTGATTTGAATTATTGTATTAAATTTCTGACTTGTTAACTTAAATAAAAGCTTTTTGTTCTAAAAATCATGTAGTATAGCTTTTACTATGCTAATAGTTCTATACACTAAACCAAATTATCAATACAAATTAATTGTTTTAAATATTTATCATAGCAATTCAAGTTAGTTTGTGATCAAACACAAGTTGAACTATGAGAAAAAGAATTTTATTTTGTTTGGTACAGCGATTTTGCTTAAACTATTACAGTTATTAAAATACTGAGATATCAATATTAAAACATTTTTTATACTACGGAAACAATTTTTGAATAGAATGACGGTGCATTTGAAAGCAGTCAATGTTCAACAGTTGTTTTAACAATGCAATTGTTGTTACAACACCAACAATAAACTCCAACAAATTCAGGAATATGCATAAATAATATGGTACTAAGTCTGAGCTGTTTAAAAAATGATGATCTCTTGAATTTGAGGCAGCAGTGTGTGGTTAACCATTATTGCAAAGCAATATAACACTGCAACTAAGCATACCTCACCTTTTATTTTGGATTGCATGACGGAATCTCTTTAGAGGCTCACAATAAGATTCAAATTTCTTTTTGTATCTTATTTAAGTAATGAACAAGATTACTGTTCCAGAAAAATGTTGCACATGATATTTTGGATAGAAAATAATTATGTGAATTTCTGTTGTTTTTTGAGATCTTGTCTACCTCTGGGTTATTTTGATTACAGAGCAATGTAAGACTCCAACATCTTGTCGTCAATGACGACATGTCTTAAATCATTAGCCACAAATTTTTGGCTTCCATCTTGGACATAACTTTTGACAATTTAAATTATGCGAGATAATTTCATACAGTACTTGAAATTTGTGGAAATTCATAACAAAGTGACAAAATCGTAAATCTTAAAAAGCTTTTCTAAATCATCATTAATTACAGATCGATGCCTATTCCATTGCTTTTCATGCATTCTATTTTCACCGTAACTTAACTAATAAATTTCTGCTGGTTTCACATTTCTTTAATTTAAAAATTGAATAATAGTAGTTCAGTTGGCTTATGTTAAACATTTTAATCCCTCAGGGGTTGGCAATCCTGAGGTAACCTAAGACTTTTTATGTAATCTTGGATTATATGCTTCTCTTGACCAACCCTTATTCTACTCCGACACTATTAGAGGACTATGGAGTTTTCAGTTTATGTTCTTTTACTCCTCCTTCATATAAGCGGATGATGACCGAGAGGTTTTTCATTTAAACAAGAAAAACAACACTTTAATTGTAGGACACAAACCGTCAACCACTGCTTCCCCTATAATGACTTCTAGTCAGCTAAAGGAGCTGAGAATGTATCTACATTGAGACAACCGAAACATTCTAGCAGCCACATTGGACACAGTACTTGGCTTCTGAACACTCCTTGTATAACACAATGTTTTGAGTTCATTCCATTGTTGTTTGTAGACGAAAAACCTTCCAGTCATTGCCTCAAGTTGATTGCACAAGCTAATGAAAATAAATAGTGTGAAAATATTCTATTAATTTTCTCAGACCCATACACCAAACCAAAAACCACATACTAATAAAAATTATCCTCACAAAAGACCCATTCTAGTTGTTACCGCTCAAATCTGAAAATGAACTTTCTTCAAGCTTCAAAATCGCCCTAAGCTATTGCTATCAAATGAGCCAGTCATCTTAGATCAAATAAATCATGTATATGAATAACAATCCTAATTAGTTATTTCTATACATGACATGTATGAAATGTCAAGGTTTATGAACCAAATTGCAAGCAAAAGAAAAGGATCAGTAGCGGTAATTTAGAAAATATCAAAATGACCCGACACCATTAAAATGCTAGGGCCAGTATTGTTACTTTTATAAAAAAATAATCATCTCACCCATTGATTTAAATGTTTTCTGATGTTAGTACAATTATTTTTCATGTTAAAAACCCTGAACATATAGAACAAATTCTTTCTTAGAACAAAGTAAATTTTACATTGGTTAGAATAAAAACTTAACTAATCTTCTTGGTTGTGATCCAATACCACAAAGTTCCTGGATCTTGTGGTTGACCATTCTCACCTGGCATCTACACATTGACTGTATAGCTCTAAATCGTGTTTTCTTTACAGTACAGTAAATTTTACTTTTTGTTATATTATCTTTTTATTATTTATTGTTATTCAACATTTACCTCATCTGTAAATTTTGTCATATTTTAATCTAATTATAGCCATAGTCAAATTTTAACATCTACTCTTACTTTCAGAATAGAATGAGTATGTTGTTAAAATAGTAATAAATAAATAACAGTTTTTTGAACTCTAGAAAACAATAAGGACTAATTTGAAGCTTGTCTTTGGTCTGATGTGCATACTTATATGACTGAGGTCTACCTTTCTTCACGTAGCCTTGGGTTCGATTACTTTTTCTATTGGGTCACCTTTTCTTTTCTGACCTTGGTGCTAGAGTATTTGAAGACTATAGGTTTTATTTAATGTTCTTTTCTTCAAAAAAAAAAGGCAATGTGACAGTGGTTTTCATCTTTAAACAGCAACAAAAAAATAAAATATAGGAACCATTTTTAAAATATAATTTTGTATGCTAACAAGAAAAATACAAAACTGCTCTATAAGGCTTCCCTGTTGCTCCCATAACATTAAAAAATCCCTTATTATGCTGAAGTTTTATAAATGGATTTCTTTAATGAAATAGCAATACATAGAATATTAATTTCATCAAGCACCTGTTATTAGAAAATGAGCAACACTAAAATTGTGTGTACTAATCGGCAATCTGTATTTTTCTTTTGTCTGCCTAGAAATGTAGTAACATTCAGATTTTAAAATATTTGCTAGTTGCTTTATTTTTAAAGTATTATATTTAATATTTACAAATTTTCACCGGGTTAAAGTGTTTTTGTAAATATGTATACAACATTATTTATAAATTTTAAACATCCCCAATCATTATTCAACTTCAGATATGCTGTAAACATTTACATTGATTAGCATAAGTTGGCATCACTGGGAGAACAACTTTATTACCTACAAACACTAAATATTTTTGGATTTATATTAAAATATGTTGGCAACCAGATGAGCACATAAAGATATTTATTGTACTAATTTATTACATGCCTTAGGTTGCTTTTAAAGTACCTTTGACATTAAGGATTTTTTCCAAAAGAGTAACATTTACTGATGATTCCCAAACCATTTTAAATTTGTTTTGTGTGAGACAGAAAATCCAAGTAATGTTAAGGAGAATGACACAAAGAGACACTCTGGCTTAAAAGATCAGACCTTAAGATAGTGGCGGAACTTTTCACAAGGCCACTTGAGGAAACACTGTGTAAATATATAATAAAGACTCCATTTGCAGACTGGTATGGTCAGAACATTTAAAAATAAATTTAAGAAAAATCGGAAAAATAAAACAGGAACACTAAATAAACACTTCATATAATCTAACTTTTTATTTTATTGCATGTTTCAACAAATAATAAAAAAGTTAAAATTTCATGAAAAACTGATGAGTTGACCAAACTTACGCAAGACAATTTGTAAATTTTTGGACGTCAATTAAAAAAATATTATCAATCTTACAGTTAAAAATTACAAAAATGTAAAATAATAAAATCAGATGTTACTGAGAAATCAGAAAGAAATAATCAACCTATTTAATAGGGAGTAAAAAATATTTTGTCATTATGTTAAAATTCTACTAACTAGAATAGTAATCTCCACCTGCATAATGGCAGTGGAGTTAATTATTTAAATGCAACATACACTGTTATCTCAGCCTCATTACATACTTTACAAATCATAAGACCGAGTACAGTTAACATTTAATACAGCTTTTATTAAAACATTGCTTTGTGACCCCTAAATAAATGTTTGTACTTGTGGCTTTTAAAAAGAACTGATGTTATTAAAATCAAAATATACATATTAAAATAAACAGACTATTAGAAATTAAAATTAAGAGCACACAAAGCAACGTACAATATTCGCTAGAAACATTGGAAGAGTTCAAAGATATACAGGTAACTAATTTGTACACAGATCCAGGTACAACCCTAAGTACAGACTGTCTAAACTCTAAAAGATCTCCAACTCCAATCAACGTTTAAAATACAGACACATAAAAAAGGAATGATAAGAAACATAAAATGAAAAATTACTGTTCGTTGGAAATTAAAATTAGTCGAACAAAGACAGTTTTAAAATGAAGAATCAATTCAACCGAGTGCTTACTTCAAGTGTGCTGTAAAATGAAAAACCTAACACCTAATTGGTTCATACTGTAAATAACCAAATGGTCCCTCAAGCACGCACTCTAAAACACATGTACAATTTTAAAACAATATAACACAACTAGTAAGTTTATGCTATAGCAGCTTCTGCTTCTCCATTTTCAACAATTGCGGTTTTTTCCTCAAGTTTGGCTTTCTTTTCTGGACTAGCCCCACTTTCTGCTGGTGCGTTGTCAGGTGCATCACCTGCCGCAGCATCGGATTTCCTTTTCACAGTCTTTGTAGCTTCTGTTGAGTCTGGAAACAAATAACCAAATTATAGTAATAAATATAATTATATTTGATAAATGAAATAAAAATACTTTCCATATAAAAGTAAAACAAAGTTGACAGACGTTGCGTTTAAAATGTAGACATGTTAATTCATAAAAAATATCCATCTGCATGTATTAATAGTGGAAACAATTCATTATGCAAAATTTCATGCTTGACTATTTTTAATGTTCTATAAAAACTAATTCAGAATGATTATCAAACAAAAATGATGATCGTGGATAGCTACAATGTACTGTTTCACAATTAGATGGAAGTGTGTATTTAATACAATCAAACTACAGGATTGTACACTCACGCTCACTGAAAATAATCACATTAGATAAAATACAAAATATATTACAGTAATTGTATATTTTCATGAGGGGGGAAACAATACAAAGGTAAACTTCCTCATTTAAAGTAAATGCAAGTTTTCTTGAGACTCTACTTTTTAATTACGACTAATAGTTACAAATTAATTTTATCTACAGTAAATTATTTTCAAACACTACCAAACAAAACAAAATATAGCTTCAGTTTACTAATTTCTTTGCTAAACGAGTTTCAAAATAACTTTATTTTCAAATCTTACTGGATACAACTGAAAATAACATATTAACATTGCTATATACACAGGAAAGAAATGGACAAACAACAGTCTTCTGTTCAACTCATACTGAAAGATGCTTGTAAATAATCAGAGCAAATCTGTATTTAGGCAAATCATATGTTCTAAATTACAAAAAAACTTGATATGTCCATGGTTTATTTTTCTTGGAAACTAGTCAAACAATTTCAATAAAACTGAACCTCTGTAACTATGGAAATTACACATATGAGTTGCTTCCCATAATTTACCCGAGTCAAACCAGGACAGAGGATTGCGGGGGGGGGGGATTAGCCCCTGAGAAAAATTATGTTTAAACCTTGAAATTCTCATTAAGATATTAAAACATTCTTCAGACAACTTTTTTTTGTGTTTTACATTGTTTATTTAGATTTTACTTATTAGTATGTTAATAAAACAAAAAAGTTATTTCTCCATTCCAAACCATTCATACTTTCGGCTTGAATGTACTTCTTGTAAAATGTCTTATTTACCTTTATTTTTTCATAAAAATCTGAGCAAGAGATCAAAATTTACTTTGCATGTCAACGAAGCTCTTGCATTTGATTCTTTCATTAAACCACTTAACGGCTTCCACTAACCGGGACATAGACAAAACCGGCGGGACAACAGCTGAAACCGTGACGTATGGCAAGCCTAACTATAGCTCTTTTTATACAGACTGGTAGCCATGTAATTATGTAATTATGGTAAAGACATATGTCATGTAATTATACCATAACAATCATGTTATCACTGGAAGAATATTTATTTCTTTGGGGGCTAGAGGAACAGTTGTTCTAATCAATTAATTTAACCTCATATTAATTTTAAAAATTACCTGTAGAATCACCGCCATTCTCTATTGTTTCTGTGTCCTTAACGTCTGAAGAATCTTCACTTTCTTTAATATTTCCATTGGTACCATTTTCTTTTGGTACGTCCTTTTCTTCATTACCATTTTCTGCTACCTTTGGCTCCTCGACTTCTTTTTCTACCTTCTTGTCAACTACTTCTTTTTCTTTCTTTTGGGGGCTGGCCACAGCTTCTCTGAAACATAAACAAATTAAATGTAATATTAGTTAATGATATGTGTTGGACCATCTCTTACAAAAATAGATATATTAGTATAAAACAATTTTTTTTTTTTTTTATATAAACTACTCAAACATTCACTTTCAAAAATTTTTAAATTAGGATCGTGGTATGCGGAAGAATATACTCAATATTAGTACTGAAATTTAAAAATTTTATGGTGTTGGGAACTCAATATTTTTAAAAAACATAAACCCAAAATTTACTCCTATCTACTCTTCTGAAATCTAATTGCATATTAAATGTGGTAAGCATGACACCAATCAAAAAACTTTTAATAAGTTTAAAATTAGGTGGGGTGGATTCTTATAAAATGGGAAATTAAAAATTACTGCCGCTTTACAACGTAATAGTAAGTTTAGCCTATTACTGTATATATTTTAAAAGATCATTTCTAATTTTATTTCAACATATAATTGTACCAATACTGCAAAATATTCTCTGTATATAATATTAGTAGGGACTAAGAGCTCACAACAAGTTGTAAGTGTAAATATATATTGCGTAAAAGTTATTGCGACAAAAATATATAACAAATATTCTATAAACATTCAATGATGAGCAATTTTTAATATTTTAAAATGTACATCTAAAAATGTCTTATTACATATATATATATATATATATATATATATATATATATATATATATGTCAAAACATTGAAGCCAATTTCATTTGTTTCACTGAATAAAATTATCACATTTAGGGTTTTTCAACATAAAATTATCTCGAAAAACGGCTTAGGTTTTTTCATGATATATTTGCTACTTTTTAGAATCTATACTGAGACAAAGTATACTGTATAACAAACTACCAAGTGGAAAAAATCTTTGCTCTGCATCTGTGCTGCCATTATTAACTAAAAACTCTGAAACTAGCCATTAAAATTCCCATAGTGACAGAACACGTTTGCTCATTTTGTTTTCGAATTTTTTTAAATATATAAGCTCTCCATGTATAATAAGCCATAATAAAAGTCAATGTTCATAAATGTTGATGAAATTTGGACAAAATATGCAACCACTAAAACAAAAATACAGATTTTAAAATGGAAATGTATAACGGAGAGGAAATGATCACATAAATTTGAAGAAAACACTACCCTATTTATTTGCCAATAACTATCTTATGAAATATTTTATAAATCACAATGCTGAGCACTTATTGAGAAAACATGTCCCACTACATTTTGTCATCATAATACTACTCGTTTATCATTATATATTCTCTATAGATAGATCTTAATTTTATAACACAAGTTCAACAGCATCATTCCTTAACATTCTAAAAAATAAATAATATCCAAAGGAAATAAAAAGAAACAGCAATCCTCAGTGTACTACAGTATCCAACTGTTTATAACCCTATTTTTGTAGTATCCGATATTTACAACTAATTGGCGAAGTAAGACAAACAGTCAAATGCAATAGCAAGACCTAGAGCCTGACAATAAACTTGTTCGAACTTCAAACAAAATATACTACATATTGTATATTCGTGGGAATGTGCTACGCTCTAAGCATTAGTTTTATCTTGGCCTTTAGTTTACGGTACTTTAGATGTAGATAAATTAACTAAACAACAACTTTATCTTAGTACCCTACCCAAACGAAAGAAAACACAAATTTTCCCACAATAAACATTTATTTATAACAAGACAGTAGTTACTTTGGTGCCAAAAAGACTTTAGTACATATCACAACTGAAGATGAGGACTTGGTCATTGAATAGTTGTATTGACAATTAAAATGTTTGTTATGGAAAATTCTAGGTTTTATTTATTTGATGATTGAAGTATCCACAAAGATCTCTCATTTCAAGTAATTATTTTAGTATTTTTAATTGTGAATATTTCCATAAAGTTCACTGGCCTATAGTATAATGCAAGCATTAGGCCTATCACTATTAAGGTAAAATTACCCACTAAGAGTTTTAAATGCATACAAGTACAAATTTTTGAAAATACAAATATGCAATAACTACAATAAAACAAAGTAGGCTATAGTTAAACTGATATGGTTGAATAGTTTTTATCTAAAATCCTGATTATCTTTTATTACACTCTAGAAAATGTTTGCTGGTATATTACTCAGCTCCAGATCGATCTAGTGGTTAGCATTCCCACTAAATTCCAGGTTCAATAAGAGCTTCATGGGTTGTTGCACCATGAGTTTAGGTTAGTTTTAAACGACTATTACAAAACTGTATTTGAGCTCCAGGCCGATTTAGTGATTTAGTATTACCACTTTATGTGTGAGAGGTTCAAAGTTCAATTTTACTCTGAAGATATTATACATTAAGCCAATGAAACATGTTTGTTTCATGTATAGGATAAAGATATAGTCTTTAAATGTACTTCCCAGATTGGAATATGAAAATATTGCACATTTTATAATGCCAGCCTATGTCGGACATTAGTTTAGTTTCGCAAGGAAAATAATTAAATATTTATACTTTAAAATCCATTAAAGGTCTATTAATATCAAGCTTTACAAGCTTTCTCCCTTTATTTAACAGTGGCTGACATTAACAGGGGGGGGGGGGCTTATCTCTAATTGGTGTAAACTTTTTCACCCTAAGATTATGTTTGCACAGAATTGTTTTCCTTCCCAACTTGTTATCTTACATAATTAATGTTTCTAATTAATGACTTTGTCTTGCCAAACATCATCTGAAATGCTCTAGGCCTACATGAGAATAAATAGCATACTAATAATAAATTATCTAAAGCATTCAATATATTCAATTTATAAATTATTTCCGAAAGCATGTTTCAGGCTCCTAGTAGCCATACTATTTAGTATTTGGAAATAAATTTGATAGCCTACTAGGGAAAATCGTGAGAAATTTAATAAAAATATGCTTAGGCTAGGGGGCCTATATATATTTCGATGTGTTTAAAGAAATTAATGAATTTAATTTGTTCATAAAAATAGTCTAGAAAATTTTTTAATTCAGTTTTTGTATATGATTTTGAAAGCTTTTATTAATCTAGGCCAAGACCTCCGATTCAATTGTTAATTTGGCTCATTGTCCTGTTTAATTATTTTTATTCAACCGCTAAAAAATGGGCACTAGCCTATAAATAATGCATGCATTTCATATAGTAGTCCATTTTAATAGGCCTAACATAAGGTGCATAATTTTACATAGATTTGCGTCCCAATTTTTCTGAAAGAAATAGGCCATGTCACTTTAATTGATGTGAAATACATTCTTGTTAAAACCAATAATTATGTAGGGCATAGTATTGTTCTATCATAGCCTATTATAAATTACAGATTTTAATCTGAATGAAAACATAAGTTTACATAAATTATTTGTATATGTTAACCTATTCATTATTTTAATAGCCTAATGGGCATAATTTCCAAGCTATTTTTCAATTGAATAACTTAATGTAGCAGAGAATTAAAATCATACAAGTAGTGGAACATCTATGCCGAGGCTTATCAACAATATAACAAAGTCAAACTAATCTTACTTGATATAGGCTACTAAGCTTCTTTATAATTTACAACAAAAGATAAAAAGTAGCCTACGGGGTCGTAGATTAGTTACACTAAAACTTAGAGAATAAAATATTATGATAAAGAAATGTCTTAGACTAGAAGAATTGAGTGCGCCGAAGTTTAAAAAAGCGGATACAAAAATTTGAACAAAGGTTGCCGGTAACACTACCATGAGCCTAGTCTATTGGCGGCAAAATTTTGTTCAATTTTTCTTATACATCACGGTAGAAACAATTACTTATTATTCAATTCCCTATAATTTGTCTAATTAGAAAGAAAATCAATATTGCTCTAATTGAGTTCTGTTTAATCTGAATAAAGAATCAACAAAAGATTTTTAGCCACGAGGTAAAACTTAGTAACCGCCATTAGGGCCAAATTACAACCGCCAAAACTAAAGTGATTAACTTTTAAAAGTACTACATTTAATAAAATAATTAGTAACTATTATAACAATTACCTGGTTTCTGTTGCAATATCTGCCATTATAATTCACAGGTAACTTTGTTTAACAATTAAACAAAAAACACAAAGTGCACAACTAAAACGTCCACGAACTGACACGTACAAACTCTCAGAGCGAAAGAGATTGCAAAGGAAGCTTTCCCTGCTCCCAACGCTTTGCGCATGTCAAGTTGGCCTTCGCATTGTCTGTTTCCCGCGTTCGCCAGAGTGCGTTCTGATCGTTTTACAGGTCATGATTAGCATTCCTGTTGGCAACATTAAATTGTAAGAGTAATAATCCCATATAAATTAACTTCCTTTTAAGATAATTGGAGTAATATTAAATGAAATTTTAATTTAATTTTGTTTCTATTTAAATAACTGTTACAAGCAAATATATTTTTCTTCTTTCTTAATATTCTACAATGGTTACAGTGTTCGATTTTTAGAAATTAAACAGGAACTTTTTTTTTAATTATGTACAAAGATTAACCTATGCCTCCTATATCTTTAGCAAATTTGATAGAGAATAGAGATACAAACTTACAAAGATTAGTTCCAGTTCCCAAGCACAAGAGTGCATAAGACCTCCCTCCCCTCCAAGTAATGAATAATTCAACAAAAACTTTCTTTTCCGTGTATTATTAGAAAAATCTATTAATTGTTAATTGTTACCCATTTAATTTTTATTTTTTATTTGTACATAAACAATCTAAATCGGATGTAGGAAAAATTCAAGACTACCTATATTTTCTAAGACATCTATATTTTTCCTTTCTTCTTCTCTTCTCTCCAATCTCCCCCTTTTTCTCTCGCTCCTCCTTTGACTTCTTCCAAAGATTAGTTACTCAAACAGGGCAAGATAAATATAAATCTAAGTATTTAATTTGTTTTGTTAAAATTTGGTTGGGTTTACTATATTTTTTTTTCTTTCATAAGTTTGAATATACACACTGACTCTATACAATAAAGTTTTTGAGGTTGATTATAAAATAATCCAGCTATTAGATGAAAACCAATCAAATTTCATTTATCTTAGAATGTGAACTCTATAAACTAAATTTTTTTGGCTCATTATGATTTTTGTAATATGATTTTTATAATAAAACTTACTTTTTAAAATTTCCAAATGTTATATACTATTAATTTCGACTATAGAATTATATTAAAATATTTCAATTAAAACATATACACCGCCATTTCCCCAAATATTAGAAGTCAATAGATAGAAAGTAAATTGGAACCATGGACACTGTTTTAGTAGGTAGACATTGTCAAAATCAGCTTAGCCAATTTTCTGGAGTAATTTTTGAACTCAGTAGGGTTCAAAATGGATATTTTCATGAAAAACTCAACATTGATTTGTTTCCTTATCTATAATGTTCTCTTCTTGTGTGAAAGTAAATGAATGTAATGGAATTTCCAGTACCCTAAGTCTGTAGTTGCAGTAAACAGACTATACACTTAGTCATTTGTTAAAGTATGAGACTATACAAAGAAAGATTGTTGCAGTCATGCAGTGCTAGAATCTCTTTGTCAGTGAAAACGCAACGTCCACAAAATCAAACAGGTCAAATGTCACACACACAGCATTACCAATACATTCCGGTAAAACTCGGCCAATTTATACTTTTATTCTTAATCGTAAACAAAGAAAAATTATTCCAATGAGAAATATATTAAGTGTGATTCATGCAGCTGTCTTTGGAATCTTACAGTACTGTACCACTTTCTAGTAAACATGTATTTGTGAATTCTAGTAAACATACAAACTATCATTTTGTCGACAACACAAATATTAATATTTTAATATTATCTAATGTTATATGAATAGATGGGAAAACACTAATTTAAGGTTAAGTAAGTTGAAAATAACCAATTTGTGTTTAAAGTTAATAAATGGTACAAAAACAGTATATACGATATCTCCAGAATTATTCGTCATCAAAAATGTCAATTCGGTAGTGACCTTAAAGCGGATATATCACCATAACTTCCGTAGGCCTATAGTTTTTATTACTTCTAATTATATAAGTAGAATGTTCGATTAGGTCTAACTGTTATCAGGAAAATAGAACAATTATATTTATTCAAAACCGATTTTAATAATGGTTTGCACAAATGTAGCCTTTACGTAGATCATAGTAGGGGGAAATGTTGGTGAGAAAACTGTAAGAACACAAAAACGTTTATAAAAAACTTAATTTTCTCAAAGTCGGCTATACCGATTTCAGTCAAATTAGAGTGAAATATGGATATTATAACACAAACCAATACAGCCGTAATTTAAAACTTCATTTGAATCAATTACGAGATGATTTTATAAAACCGACGAACACAGTCAAGGCTCTATTTACATCACACTTGTGTCAAGGTCAAATTGTTGACACGAGGGAATTTAGCGGTAGCAAAGTTCCCCTCCACCAAGAGTAACATGATACGTAATTTTTTTCGTATAAAGAAAGTTATGTGGTTCAAAACTTCAATGTCAAGATTTTTACGGGTATAGTGGAACAGCCCTAAGAAGGCACTTGTGCTCAGTGCGGGGCGGTAGAGGTAGAGGTGGATTATGTCGGAAAATAACACCGTTCCACAAACATTGACTTTGCTTCCGAATCGTCAGCTACCTAAGACTTGCCCTCCTCGCACCCTTTAACGTTTACTTCGAGAATAGTACAGAGTTTTCACCCGATCTACGAAGTGTCTTCTTAGGCCTGTTCCACTATATATCAGTTTTGAGATCCTCTGACCCCAAAAATATAGTTTTGGGAATGGACAGATAATAATCAAATTTGGTAGCTGGGCATATTCTGAGCATATCTGGGGACTTTTAGGATAGTTTGGGGGTAACTGCCATAAGAAAAAACACAAAATTAAACCATAAAAAACACGATTTTCTCAAAACCAGCTTTCAGTGTAACCTCTAAGGGCCCAAACAAGACGTATTGGTCAACACTTTTCCAAAAACATACAAAATCAGCAATAGGGGTTTCATAAAATACTTAATTTCTCAATTAAATACCGATTTTGTTTAATTTTGAAATCAATAAACTAAACCAGTGAACTAAATCGCAAGTATACAAATAGTTTCAAGTGGTCTTAATAAACAGAGAGTTCCGAAGGACATATGTTCAAAAACAGCGTCTGTCTATCAAGAAAAACAGATATCCAAAAAAACGGTTATAGATAACGAGTCCAAATTTTGAATAATAATTTTTAATTTGTTTAGAACACATTTTATACTGAACAGTTTAAAAAAGGGCGTTAATTTAAATATTTGATCCCAAATTTGGAAAAAAATGGTTAACTTAACAGAAAATTTATAAATACAAGATATTTTGTTCTTTATAGAAAATCCAACCATATATTCTTACTAGGGTCATAGGACAAATAAGTTAAATAAGAATAAAAAATAATTGAATACAATAGCCATAAGTTCCCATCCCCTAAACTTTGCGATTCTTAGTTAGAATACCCCCCCCCATGACTTTATACCAATTATTTCACACATTATTAGGAGAACTGGTGAACTTATGTCTGTTGTACCTATCAAGAAATTATAATACATAATTTGTATGCCTTTAGGGGAGCTGAGTGTTTTTCTTTGTTTTTTTTTCTCTTCCAGAGTAATGGGGTTTTTCTTTGAACTATATTTTCTATTCAAGTAAATGTTTTATTATACTTTTAATTTAGATAGTCAAATGTTATAGTTATAAGCTATGTATATGTGTGTAAGTATAATTGGGCGTAAGTGTATATATTTAAGAATATGGTACAGGTCAATGTACACTTTATCTCTATTGTAGTTTTTTAAAATTTTTGTTTGATTTGTTCTTTCTATTTTTTCTCTCTCACTAATTACTATTGTATAAAATAGCTGTAATAGATGTGTTTATATTTTGTATCTGTATTGTTTCTGGAGGGAAATAAAATATAATAAACAATAAATTATTCTACGACAATACAGTTATTTGTACGAGCCACAGGTCCTAATAGATGCTCATAACTTTGGTGATCCTGGATCCGAATTTTGCCAAAAGGGTTCTGCATAGCTCAGTTATATTTACAACAAAAAAATCCGTAATAGGCCTACACATTATTATAGCCTGTGACTACACTGTTGTATACAACTACCATTTTGTACAGTAATGTAATAATTATTGTATTTAGGTTAAAGTCTACAAGAAAGCGAGGCAGAGAAATGGAGCTGCTTGGAACTGGTTTTATGGAATACAAAACTTCAAAGAAGGTTACACAGTACTGTGTGTGAGTATTGTATAAATATTTGTTTAAATTGGTGAGGAAATGACGTTAAGTTACTACGTAGAGAAATGGGTAAACAAATAATGTTAAGAATAAGAATTCTCCTAAATACAAAAAAGTGATTTTTGATGCGATGGTTGTCTGTCGTATGTCCAGTCCTCTACAACCCAAACACGTAGACTGATGACTGATTTATTGTCTAGACCTATATTACGAATTTATTTTATTCACTCCTGGAGTTTCCAAATTTGACTACCCTCAAGGGTTCACAGATTGAGTACGGGCGTAGCGATCCAATCAGATGAATTTATATAGTCTTGGGTTAGATCCCTAATTTCGTCTTTCGTATACAGTCTCTCTTGACCAACTCTTGTTCTTTTCCGACCCTGTCGCTATTAGAGTATTCGAGAGCTAGGGGTCTTTAATTTATGTTCTTTTCTTATTTTATTTTTTTATAAGGGAATGACAACAGACCTTTTTTGACTTTAAACAACAACAACAAAAATTCTAATTTGAATAGACCCCTTAAGGGGCTTATTTATAGTGAGTACAGATAATGCAATCCCGAATTACAAAGCTGGATCTACACCTTTCATCATCTAGTCTTGGGTTACAACCCTCTCTTTCCTATTTCTATCAGGTCTCTCTTGATCAACTCTTGTTCTTTCCCGATCCTGACGCTATTACATTATTCGAGAAAGGTTTTCTGGCTTTAATTAGTACAGTTAAGGCAATACCGAGGTACAAAGCTGGATCTACACCTTTCATTATCTAGTCTTGGGTTACAACCCTCTCTTTCATCTTTCCTAACAGGTCTTTTTGGACCAACTTTTGCTCTCTTCCTACTCGGAAGCTACTGGAATATTCGAAGGCTAAAGGGTTTTTTATAGGATCATTATGACGGAGAAGTTTTTCGACTCAACAATAAGGATAAATTTGTCTGGACTATCAGGATGTCATTCCGATCTAATAAATATGAGGTTAGATTTTAAGAAATTGTTATTTTAATAAAGTGTTCTAGGGAAAAAAAAAGAAGTTTTTAATTGACATCATTAAATCAAAAACCGAAGTAGATGTTTCAATGATTTTTTGTGAAATAAGAAGCTATAAATTAATGTCTACATCAGAAATGGCTTTTCTGTAAATCAATACTTATTGTCTAATATTGTGAATACACACGATTCTATTTTGGTATATTATATTCATTTTCTGAACCACGTTTGTACTTCTATTTTGCGTATAATCAATAAGCAATCAAATTTATTTCACCTGTCCAGCTGTCAATATTATTGACACTTGCTGTTGGACAACTCTGGTATAAAGAGTTTGTATAGATACTGTATTTACGAGTAAACCAGGGTCACCAACTTTGGGCGCAAACTTTGAAGGGTGGGGGGGATGGTTGAATTGGAACATTTTAAACTGAAAAGTTAATTTTAAGATAACTTCATATGCGAAACATAGGCTACTATCAAGCTCCGTAGATAAAAACAAGGACACATAATTTTACTCATGTCTGTCCCTCTCCCAAATCGTAACCAGTCTACAAAGACAAGGCAATAAATCCTGTATATTTCAAACTTTGCATTTATATTCTTTGTATTGTCCCACATATAGGAAAAATAAACCTGTAACAAAATATGACTTTCAGATAGTTAAAGGGCAAAAACTATCGAGTTGAAAAAAAAAGTTTTTTAAATATTATGTGTGGGGTATCAAGTAAAAATAGAAATTATTCTGATTACAAATATGCATGTTTATCAACGGGAAAATATGCTGGCGCTAGGCCAAATTTAAAATGTGAAATATCATCCCCCCCACCTCTAACTTGATCACGGGGTGACCTACAAATCTGAAAAAAAAATTAAATTAAATTACTGTGGATTTACATGTCTTTTATGATGGATACAACTTAATTTAACCACACAATGAGAAATCTGTAGCGTGTAAGTTATAAAAGCAGTTTTTGTGAGATGTGAGACAAACAATTCAATAACCATTTTGAAAATGGATTAAAATTTCATTAATTTCTTTTTATTAGGGTCAGTAGGTAAATTCAAGGACCTTTATAATTTCACACGCGTGTCTGTCTGTAAAATTTAAACTGCAGCTTAAAATACTTCACTTTATAAAAATAACTGTCCCTAATATGCCTAAGAACCCTACTTAAGGGTTTTTGGTGAACCCTTGCCATGGTTCACTTTTTGATTGATAACTAAATTTGACATTTTTGGTGGGAAATAGTTGGTTTTTATTTTCGTTTTGAGGATGGGTGATTTTGCACCATTTATTTATTTTAAATTTGTCGATTTTGAAATTTTCAAACTGTAAACTAGAATACACACATCATTGAGACACTAAATAACCTTCAATTTTGATAAACATTGTTGGAACAAACTGGTTCAAGTCAACTTCTTATCCAGTAAATTATTAATTATTTTCATGTATCGATACAGAAGGCATTAGTATCGATTGACACCATTATGAGAGGGAATGACGTATCTCTAGATCAATAAGGCTGTTGTCCTAAAAACACTTGACGTATGTTTACATTAGGAATTAAATCAATAAAACATGGTTAGGTTAGATGACAAGTGGTGAGCTTTTAAAATGATAAATTATATTAAAGCAATTAGGGAAGATTGAAATAAATTATTCACAATATTTCCAGTTCTAAAATATTCCGCCCAATTGATTTCCAAACGAATGTTTACTTGCATATAATATAGCTGTTACCAAATTACGTTCCAAAATTTGAGGTTATGATTCCTTGGGTAAAAAAGTTCCTATGAAGATATGACATGTCCTAAACTGTTTACTTTTCACCTGTCCCCCATTTTGAATTTATTACTATTTTTTGGAAATAAATAGATACAGAGTTCAATTTAATATACGTATTTTTTATGTGATCTTTTATCAAGTGTACCAAAAACCAGGACTTTGTTTTGCATGTTTTTTAAAATGGCCGCCGTTTAAAATTGTTGTAAAGTTATTGGTTTTTGTCGCCATTAAAAATTTAAACGACGCCATTTTGAAAAATAAAGTCCTGTTTTTTGGTACATTGATAAAAGATCATAAAATATGAATACCAAATTTTAACTCGATATCCAATTTATTTCCAAAAATATGTTGTTTTTTTTTTGTCAAACAGACAGACGGAAAACTAAACATTTTAGGACATATATTCATACAAACGTTTTTACTTGTTTTTACTCAAGGAACCATATCCTGATGTTTTGGACCTGAGTTAAACCGAATGCACACGTTAGTAGAACTCGTACAAAATTACCTACAGAAGCGCGTCTGATGGCATTCGGGAATTACATTCCACCTCTTTACGCATGCGCAATTTGAGTGAAGGAATTTAGTACACCAGTAAGTTTTTGAGTAGCTAAGTTTGGAGACGTGTTCAACGTGAGTTAAACAGCGTTTTTTTACTGCTGAAAATGTGATTAAAGGCTGTTGATTGGATAAAGGCTGTTGAATTTGATGGGTAATAAACTTTCGTGGTTGCAAGCTTGAAAAAGCCATAATTGAGGCGGTAGCTGCAATAAGGGCCTATATGCCAAAACACTGTTTTGAGAAAAACGAGTTTGAAAAAATGTCATCCTTGCATAAAGATTGCATTTACTGAAAATCTAACTTGGAATACTTCTCCATATTCTTTAGAACCTGAAGCAAATTTTGTTACCATGGTTTTTTAATAACAATATCAGGCTAATAAGTATTTTTTGTTTTTGTGAAATAGTGTATGGGCCCTTTTTGCGTAGATGAAGTTTTTACATGCCCTTTTTGCATAGACCAATATTTATATGATCTGTTAAAGCATAAAATATGTGTTTTCTTAGGCAATTTCTAACAGTTTGATAAGTAAAATTTAAATTTCAAATGACATTTTATCGGCTCAGTATTTAAAAATAATAAAATCATAGTGTAACCCGTAAGAGAAAAAAAGGTAGGCTGCACAGTAAAATATGAGTCATAGTTGAACATGTAACACTTTTATTTTACAATAAAAAAGTGAGTCATAGGCTAGTTGAACATCTTTTATCTTGCAATGTCTCTACAATTTAATTTCCAGCATCACCCTCTTCTCCAAACAAATCAGTGTAAAACTTCCTGTTTTCCTCGCTGATGAAAGGCAACAATGACTTGACATCTGCCACTTTGTTGGGGTTCAGTTGCTTTCTTGGCGCAGGATTAAGTGTAAGCTCATCAGGATATGTCTTCATGAATCTAAAAGGCTGCAAAACTTCATTGTATGTAGTTGAGCAGGCCAAGGCTCCACTTGATTGGCATTTAATGATGACATATTTTTGAATACCAAACTTATTATTTTTAGCAGAAGGTTTCTTAAAAAAGAATTGCTCAAAAACCTTTGTCTAATCGTATATAATCTCTTTGCCGTCTATTAGGTCAAATGGAGATGGATTTTTACGGCAAATCCGAATAGCTTCATAGTAAACCTCAGGTGTTTCGATGACAGCTTTCTTCTTTATAAATGATTTGATTAGGCCAAAATTGCGGTCGCATTGACCGAAGGAATGTCCCCTACACGGGAACATTTGTGTAACTAACACATTATGGGTCTTCGCCAACCAAGAACAAAACTGCAGCATGGTCATATTTTTGTTTTGGCCTCCAGCCGCATCTGATAGTAAGACTATTTCTTTGATATTTGGGTACTTATCTATCACTTTATTAAGGCAGTCTAAAATGAAGGATACGACTGAATTGCTACCCTTCTTTGCTTGTGATTCTACAAAAGTATAAATAAAAGAGGTGTCATCATTGTGGACATGTACGTTAAATATAAACAGCCAAATCAGCCTAGAATAAAACTGTTTCGTAACATTCAGTTTTGGTAAGGGAAGATTTTGCCCATAATCAAATTCCAATACTAATAATGAGTCATCTTCTTTTGACTTTTTAATAATGACTCTTTTCAAATTCAGATATTTTTCAGCCCGTTTCCTATGCACATTATACTGTAGAATACACTCATTCCTAGGGTTTATTTCTAATTTCTTCTTACAGTCCGTACAAAAATCACATACATCAGTTTTGGGCTGCCGTACTGTAAAGTTTGTCCCCCTATAAAACTTAAAATAGGTTTTGTAGGCCATTTTTAAAGTGGATCCAGTTTCTTCATGGAAGAATTCACAAAAGCTGTTGTACAAGCCTTTTACTGTTATTTCGGGATTTTCAAAATACAAGCGGTTTATTTTGAGTTGACAATAATGACTGCTACGATGTGGAATGCTGTTTAAATGTTTTATGGCCAATTCCCATACGTTGTCAGCAAGCTTATTGGGTCTGTTGTCATGGCGTCCTCTCTTTTCTTCAAAACTTTGTTCTGAAACAACTTTGGCCTGAACACATCTCAATCTTTTTACAGACACCTGTAATAAGTCTATTATAAATGATCGGCACACATCAATACTGTTTCCTTCAATTTTAACCTCATACCTCCAATTGTTAGATCTGTCCACTTTAGGATTGACTGTTGGCCTTTTCCTCCCTGTGTTGACAGCAGTACTCATAAAACTAGCAAGCAAGGCATCTTGATTTGATTTTGCCTCACAGGTCCAAAGTTTATCAAACAAGAGTTGTTGATCTTTACTTGATATTTTAGTAAAACAGTTCTTGTAGCAACATTTATCTACTATACTAAACTTTTTACCTGGGACATTAACCCCTGTGGAAGAAACATAACCTTCTCCAGATAACCTCTGACGTTTTCTAGTATTTCGAGCCCATTCTTCCTTATTTTCACTTTTCTTCTTAGCACCCTTCTTCTTAAAAGTGTCCAAAATAGTAGATTTAGTAGTTAGCATGATGTTAAATAATAAAATAAACTGAATATTACTAATTGTTTGGTCACTAACACACTCCAAAACTGAACAAAACAAACATTCGGTGTCATTAACCTCGATCTATGCAAGAAGGGCCTATACACCACTTTCTTATAACAGCTGTACAAAAAAAACAACTTGAGATTCAAATATGAAACTTTGCAGGTATACCAACAAACATGTGTAGAATTGAAAGAAACATTCTCCGCAAAAAGGGCCTATGGATCCATAGGCCCTTATTGCAGCTACCGCCTCAATTGATGACGAAAAACGCAGCGGATGTCCGATCACTGCCCACAGACTATGAACATCACAAACTTGTCGACGATTTGATTTAAAATAACCGGCTAATCACTCAAAAACGTATCGCAAACCATATTGGAATATCAAAGAAAAGTGTTGGTTTCATTATTGAACAATTAGGATACCGTTATATACCACACATATATCTCGTAATCATATGTCTCAAAGACCAAACCCGGAACAGTTTGCATCTAAGTCAAACTGTAACCACTATACCAATCAGAACCGTCACCAGATATTTTCTCTAACTGAAATGGCAGCCGATAGAATTTTAAATAAACAGATGTACCACTACATCCTACATAATCTTAAAGTAAAGCTAGCTAAATAAGAAAATATGTTTAGTATTGTAGGCCAGTAAAACCCTTGTAGTCCAATGGAAAAAACTGCACAAACTTTCTCAGTACCAAAACAATCGTAAAGCGAAAATGAACTATGAAAGTCATCTTCGAAAAATAATAAATAAAACCTAAACTTCCTTGACTCGTACCATAAACATCGCCTCAGCTTGTCAGTGTTCAGTGTTCATTTTTTGCCAATTATTCCTGGACCGTCATTTTATTTTACTTGAGTTTTTACGTGTTATGGTCGTTAAATTTAAACGAAATTTGCATTTTCAGAAATTAATTATAAAAAAAAAAAAAAAAAAAAAAAAAAAAATGGAGTCAATTTACGTGTTTTTTTAGATATAGAGCAGAGCACAGATGAAATAATAGACAGACAGATTCCAAAAACCATTTTTTTCGTCATACTGCTTCAAAAACAGCTGTTTTCAATACATGCATTGAGATGCTAGTTGTTCTTTTTAGTCCTATGACCTTAAAACATCAGCTGAGGTCGAAGTCATCAGCTGTTACTTCATTTATAGGAATTAATTAACGATTGTAAAGCAACTATAAAAACAACCGATACTCTCGATTGTAAATAACCGATAAAACAGCTGTTACCATCGATTTGAAGGAAAATAGGTTTTAACATTTTAATTTTTTTGAAATTGTTTTTTTTTTATATTGTTTGCAGTATAACGAAAAATATAATTCATCGCTTGGACCAAAATAAGTTTTTTAATACTCGCTCATTTTTCGGCCTCGGTCGTTAAACTTGAGCATGTATCGAAAAGCTTCACTTTTGGTCCTAGTGATGAAATTATTTTATTAATTAACTGTTACATCCAGGAAAAAAACATCGATTTTTTACAGATCATATAAAGTTTCCTATACTACTATTTACCTGTGAAGAAGTATAAAAGAAGGGAATTCAAGAGGAAATGACAATAGCCAGTAGTTGTGTTCCTTCAGGTAGAGAGAACAATCAAAAGGTTCCAAGCACGTGACCGGAAATGTTTTATTTAATGTATGTGTGAGCCTACGTTTATTTTTTATTAAAAATATAATATTTAAGGAATGATTTTAGATGTCAAAGTTGTATAGCCTACAGGTTAAAATCATCGTAGTTGAACATGAATGTACAAAATAATAGTTGTATACAGCTCAATTTAAAACCTACTTATTTGTACTTTTTAATACCAAATGACAACAAAATAAACAAAAATTTTGAAATAACAAATAACTAACAATAAAGGATTTACGAAAAATGTAAAAAAAGTCAAAACTTTGTACGATTTTAATTTTGAATGAAATGATAATTTTTTTTAAATCTACTCTACAAATCGTTAAAATAAAACTAATCCTTGGTAATAGTGTAGAACATGGGCGTCATCGCCGGGGGGGACGCGTCCCCCCAATATTTGAGATGTAAAAATATTTTTGCTAAAAACGAATGATTTACTTAAAACCTTAAAAGGTAAACATCGGGCTTTGTCTTTACTGGGGTTTTTAACATTACATTTCTGTTACAAACGCATAAATAAATGCATAAAAACGATGTTTTGAGAAGTTTAATTTTAAAAAATCTCCATACCCAAAGACCCCCGGCATATGTCCCCCCCCCCCCCAATAATGAACTGGTGATGACGCCCATGGTGTAGAACACCCAAAAGATTCTTCATAACCTCTAAAGTTTTGTAACGTGCAGTAAAACAAATAAGCGAATCAAAACGGGCTTTGATTTGAAAAAATTTCCAATTTGGAAATAGTAGACACGTTATCAGAAGTATTTCCAATATGATGTTACCATGGAATTATTGAGTAGGCTACACATTATAACAGGAATACAACATCAAAGTTACAGAAGACGTCATGTCTTACAATGCTTAAAATATCTTACTTCTACCACTCTTAGATTTAATTTTAGACGCACTTATGCAATGGAAATTTTAAAAGAAATCCTCAATTTACAATTCACAGAAAGTCTTTGAGTAGTGTTTACCTCCTAATCAATACAAATATCATTAGGTTATACTGACAAATTCAAATTATATTTTCCATAAATAATGGTTTGGATGTTTATGAACAAATTTCCACCTTATTAGGCCTACATCAGTTTATATTTACATTTTCAATAAGGTATTGGCCACTTTTAAACAACCAATTTTAAATAGTTGGATTGGGCGAAAAAATGGTTTAGTGAGTTTAGGGTTTAGCTAAAATCTTTAATGTAAGTTAAACCGTAGAAGAACTAAGAAATCCTAAAGACTAAGCCCTTGTTCTCCTAGAATAACCTAACTTTTCAAAACACTTCTTATTAAAGGTACAGTATACATGTATCAAGAAACGCGGAATTTTAGGCAATCCTGCGGGGTCGTGCTAGATCTACACCTTTTACCATGTAGTTTAGGGTTAGATCCTTTTTCTTCTTCTTTCCTATCGGTGTTCCTCTTGACCAACTCTTGTTCTTTTTCGACCCTGACGTTATTAAAATATTCGAAGGCGAGGAGTTTTATTTTATCTTCTTTTCTTCCGTATATAGTCTTGGGTTAGATTCCCCTCTCATCTTTTTTATCAGGTCTCTTTTGAATGTTTTCAAACACTATTTCAATAAAGGTCTTTATTTTATGTTCTTCTTCTCTTCTTTACTTATAGGTCTAATGCTAAAAGGTTTTTCACTTTTAAAACAAGGGAAAAAAAAAAATGAACAAATTAACTGATCAGATGTTATAATTTACAGTACAACACAATGTAATACCTTATTTTGAGGTTATGTTTACACCATTGTTCAAAACGTAAAAGTTGAAATTTGAACAACAAGGAAAATCTATGTCAATAGTGAAGTCTTGGATTTTCAGTAGCTCAATCTGTTATGGTAGTTCCTGCATGAACCTACAAGATAGCTCATTTTGGCTGTCCAATAAGTTGGCGATCTTTCCTCCAGCAGGTTGATTAAAAGCAAAAAAACCTCTCGAATATCATCGGCTTACAAAACAAAAAAGGAAGAAAAGAGCGTAACGTGAAGACTCCATCCTCAAATACTCTAATAGCGCCGGGTTGGAAGAGAACATACGTTGATCAAAAGAGAACCTACAAGATAGCTCATTTTAGCTGTCCAATAAGTTGGCGATCTTTCCTCCAGCAGGTTGATTAAAAGCAAAAAACCCTCTCGGATATCATCGGCTTACAAAACCAAAAAAGGAAGAAAAAAGCGTAACGTGAAGACTCCGCTCTCAAATACTCTAATAGCGCCGGGTTCGAAGAGAACATACGTTGATCAAAAGAGAACCTACAAGATAGCTCATTTTGGCTGTCCAATAAGTTGGCGATCTTTCCTCCAGCAGGTTGATTAAAAGCAAAAAAACCTCTCGAATATCATCGGCTTACAAAACAAAAAAGGAAGAAAAGAGCGTAACGTGAAGACTCCGCTCTCAAATACTCTAATAGCGCCGGGTTCGAAGAGAACAAACTTTGATCAAAAGAGAACCTACAAGATAGCTCATTTTGGCTGTCCAATAATTTGGCGATCTTTCCTCCAGCAGGTTGATTAAAAGCAAAAAAACCTCTCGGATATCATCGGCTTACAAAACCAAAAAAGGAAGAAAAAAGCGTAACGTGAAGACTCCGTCCTCAAATACTCTAATAGCGCCGGGTTCGAAGAGAACAAACTTTGATCAAAAGAGAACCTAATAGATAGCTCATTTTGGCTGTCCAATAATTTGGCGATCTTTCCTCCAGCAGGTTGATTAAAAGCAAAAAAACCTCTCGGATATCATCGGCTTACAAAACCAAAAAAGGAAGAAAAAAGCGTAACGTGAAGACTCCGTCCTCAAATACTCTAATAGCGCCGGGTTCGAAGAGAACAAACTTTGATCAAAAGAGAACCTAATAGATAGCTCATTTTGGCTGTCCAATAAGTTGGCGATCTTTCCTCCAGCAGGTTGATTAAAAGCAAAAAACCTCTCGGATATCATCGGCTTACAAAACCAAAAAAGGAAGAAAAAAGCGTAACGTGAAGACTCCGCTCTCAAATACTCTAATAGCGCTGGGTTGGAAGAGAACAAACTTTGATCAAAAGAAAGGTGAAAGCGAGGGTTCCAACACAAGACTAGCTACATGAAACTGGGTGTATATACAGCTCGTTGGAAGTTATGATTTGAGATAGTATTCTTTCTTTTCGTCTATTCTGAAAGTTCGAGTACAAAACGCCCATTTCCCCCAAGTTACGATTGAGCCTCTTTCACATCTACAAACAAAGGTAGGTGATTTGTCCCAAGACCCGCGGATTACTCGAAGACACAAGGAATTCAAGCAAATCAGTAACTCTGTTGGAAATCGTGTTTTAGTAATTTGACTGTCCTGCGATATTTATGAATGATTATTTCGTGTTTTTATGAAAGGGCGCACCCCATTGTTGCTATTTTGGAATCACGACATAGTAGTAGCCTTATACAAAGCAGGTGTTCAATTAATAGATTATTTAGAAAGGGGGGGGGAGGAGGAGATCGATCCAAACTTTTACGTCACGTACGTGTGGAATTTTCCCTCGTTTCCCGACAGAACTGTTTTTAAAAGAGTTCTAGTGTTGGGATTGGTTGGCGGGTCACAACGTGAGCCAATAGGAAACCAGCTACAGTCAGATCAATACAGCTAGTGCTTCTAGGGTTACTGGGAAGGTGTGACGGACACCCAAAACATCCTTTCATTGCTGGTAATCAGTAATACTACGTATAGTACGACATACCGACCTAACCTAGAAACCTAGATTTATTTTTACCAATACATAAATGTTTATCCTATTTCCTCTCAATATCTCTTTCATCGTCTTTTAGTTAATTAAGATACTCCGAGACCTTTGAACCGATTTTGATTAAAATTAGTGTTTAGGTTAATATATACGTACAATTACAATCGACCTAAATTAACTCTACTAATTTCGATGACATTTTTTATGAAATACGGTGATCAATATAATAAAAACAATACAGGATAACAAACAGAACACAATTCTCACAAAAAAATACGCAAGTATCAAACGCGTTTCAACGACATGGTCGTCCTCTTCAGTGATACACGAGCTACACCAATCAAACTATAACTTTACGCGTCTGATACTTAGGCGTATTTTTTGTGAGAATTGTGTTCTGTTTGTTTGTTTTCCTGTATAATTTTTCTCATAAGTCAAGCTCAACATTTAATAAAAAACAATTATAATTCTAAAGTAATAAAATCTACATTAAAAACTCCCGTTAAACATTTTATATATCATTGTTTTACAGTGAAACAAATGTAGGCTGTATCAGATCTGCTAAACCCACTAGGACAAAATTTTTGACGAGAACGAACCAAGTGAAGGTTCTATGATGCTAGAGGACACTCTGCCTGTCCAATAGTCTTTGTTATTTACAAATCCTCAGGAACTTTGTTATATTGAGTAGGAGCAGGTAATCCCGAAGGATCATTACTTGATCTACACCTCCCCCCCCAAGTAGTCTTGGGTAAGGTCTCTCTTCTTCTTTCCTATCGTGTTACCCTTGACCAACTCTTGTTCTTTTCCGACCCTTGACGCTATTAGAATATTCGAGAATTAGGGGTCTTTATTTTATGTTCTTTTTGGTCGATGATCACCGAAAGGTTTTTGCCATTAAGATGTCTAGATGGAAGGGTAGTTTCCCAAGTCGCATTTCATACAAAATTAGTTTTTCTCCTCAACCTTCAGAACAGATGAAAAGAAAAGAGTAAAAAGGTGGGATGAAGAAAGAATAGTCTTATCTGCCTGATTAGGGACATTCATTTTCTGTTCTGATAACTCGACACCTTCCTTCTGGAGTTAGGAACTACCTGGCAGTACACCCATCACTGAAGTCTGACTATCCAGTCCAAATCCACCATCGGGAATTCCTTTCAAAGCTCAGTAAAGTTGCTAAAGAAACACTCATTTCGTTCATTGTGACCTTCCTCACAAAGGAGTTTACACGTTATCCTGGGCATCAATAACCTCTCTACCAACTCTATTCCCCCCCCCCCCGGTTTCTAAATATTTCGTTCTGATATAAGGTTCAACGGGAGTGACAGATTTCCAAGATTGACACCAAGGCAGTAAGACATGGGTGGCAGATACGCGAGCTACTACGATCCCAATTCCGCTTTACAAAATAGTCTAATTTCATGTAAATTGGCGGGAAATCGCAAGACCACTAGAAATATTACTCCTGGTATAAATGAATGTGAAACCATAGATACAAGCGAGATGGAGGGAATTTATATTATCCCAATCGAGATAAAGAGAAAAAGTGTTACGATTTGAACAAAATCGAAATTGAGATTATCGTATACCTACTTCTTATTTCTTTCAGAAACAGGTGATACCGATTCCCCAATGTCCATTATAGCTGATGCTCCCAGTGTCCACAGGTTTCTTGTAGATAAACCCAATATAAAGAGATATTCACTTCTCTTGGATCTTATGAGTGCTTCTATAGCTGGATTTAGAAAGGTGCATGTGAACAGGATATGTTTCAGGGTCTCTTCTTTGTTTCCGCACGCTTGACACAGGGATTGGACCTCTACTTCTTATATCTGCTGAGTGAGCTAAAAATTAGGAACTCCTTATAAGTGTCCCGAAAATTCCTAAAATATGATTTTTCCGGCTTTATTTTTGGAAGCATGAAAATATCGTACCTTCAGACTAGGAGTGTGTCTGGTGTAATGGGCGTGTCAACCCTTCTACTTGCTTCCCTAGCCTGACTTGACGGTACAAACCATTCCAAGAAAACTAGGTACACAAATTACTGCTTTGCTCTAATAACTCTTTAAGTGTCCATACCTTTAATATGCACCTTTCTGTATTTTTGTGAACTTTTTTTTTTTTCTTATTTACACCGATAAAAGAAACGAAAGTAGGGTAGGTGTTTACAGAGAAGCATTTGAGGTCTATATTTTTTTATTGGGATTGTACCGCTGAAAGCAAACGCAACAAATGAAGTGTGGTGGTCCCTCTTTTCCTCTCCATCCCAGACACATTCCTACCTTGAGGATACTGTATTTGTGATTTCTTAAAGTAAATAGAGAGCAAAAACACATTTAAATATATTTTACCTATTCATTTTGTTTGAAAAAATAATTGAACTAAAAAAAAATTTCATTTAATATATTTTTTTGCTCTACCTTACAAAGAACAAAATATTTTTCATATTCCTAAGATAAAGCTGGGAAAATCACTTTTATCAATTTTTGGAACATTCTGTATTTCCTAATTTTTGGTTCTCTCTGTACATTAGAGGAAGAAGATTTCTACAAAATTCCGTTTATTTCACATCCTTATCTAAATCAAAACCGGAGATTAAATCT
This sequence comes from Aphrophora alni, assembly GCA_963513935.1. Classification (NCBI taxonomy): domain Eukaryota; kingdom Metazoa; phylum Arthropoda; class Insecta; order Hemiptera; family Aphrophoridae; genus Aphrophora; species Aphrophora alni. Next base: position 6,674,434 of record OY740769.1, on the reverse strand, counting down.
TGTAATATGTTATGATAGAGCCTACACAGAAACCTTTTAGAAGCAAAGCTTACATTTACAGAATAGTTTAAATAATAAACTGTAGATTAACGTTTTGACCTATTTGACTCAATAGAAATAATGTACAATAATGTACAATAATGATAATCTTTCATAGTTCAAGTTGGTTAATCTAACCTCTATTTCATTTTATAGTTGTTGTAATAAATCAGCTGTTAATACAAGTTGAAAATTAGTTGTAGCAATGAATGTTATAATAGTCAGCTGATTTGTAAGCACTGATAGCCTTAGTGTATTTAATTCGGGTTAAAAGTTAAATAAACTTTTGCAAAAACTTTGCACTAACTTTCTCACTCATTCATTTCCAAAACCAAATAAGAACCAACTAAAATGGTGACGAAAAATGTATATAGTAAGTGAAAAAAAATCATAACCGCAGTGTATGTTCTGTATTATTAATTTAGCTACACAAATTAAAAACAAACATCCATATTATAATGTCCTTTCACACTAAATGCATATTGTGTACAACACGCGGGGGTTATGCACACAAAGCCCGATTTCAACGTAGGCGATGGTGTTGGTAAAATTAGTCCAGTATAAATAATTGATGATTAAATTTCTGTTTTAGAGTAAACCTGCTTATTATTTAACATTGCCAAAATAATGATTGCGTTTAAGTTATCAATACTTACTGATAAGGTTTATCTACCACTTTGGTTCAACATGCACTACATCTGTCATTGATGAGAACCTTTCCAGCGCTTGATTTCTAGTTTCCCAACCCGTAAATGAAATTCCTTTGCTAAATCACCAATTCTTCATGTAACCTACAGGGGTTCACTTATGTGGTAATTCCGAGATAGGCTAGCTGTAACTACACATTTCTTTACGTAGTCTTGGGTTAAAATTCTCTCATTTTTCCTAACAGGTTTCTGCTGATTTCTTCTTCTCTTCCGAACTTGATACTATTAGAGTATCCGAAGGTTAGAAATCTCTTAAATGAACATTTGAATTGTGAACAGAAGATTAATTTGATTACTGTGTAGGGAGTAAGAACCCCAGCATCTGACGATGAAGTTTAAGTTTTTATGTTAATGGTTGTTAAGGTAATAAATCCTCAAATTCTCTCTGGAGTTCACCTAATGCCACAGACGTGGCAACCCCGAGGTTCCTAGCTGGATACCTAACCTAACCTAACTTAAGTCCTGTGGTTTTAACACACACATGGCCTTTTAATTTAAGTATTTAAATGAACTGTGTCTATTTTTTTGACTGACAACTACCAAACTGAGGTTTTTAGTGTCGAATAGTTTGGTTTTTATTTGGTTTTGGGGATGTGTGAGTGAGAACGTTTGTGCAAAGTTTGACACCATTTAATTTATTTATTATTTGTAACTTTTGAGATGAAAAAATGGTGGAGAAATTCCAAAATTCGTAACAGTTTTTAGGTTATATTGTATGTTACCAATTTTCTTCATGAACATATAACTAAATTTATGCAGATTTTTGATCTGCATATATTATTACCAAAAATAAGGTCTGAAACTGATCTGATAGAAATATAATAAACTCTGCCCCATCATGTCAGTGAATATTTTGTATAAAACATCGGCCAAGTAGGCTAGCCTACCTGTACGATGTATGAATATCATTAATGGCTTCGTTTGTTTTGTTGGCAACTCCTTATCAAGCAAGTAATAACTGAACAGTATTTATACTTATCTAAGTTTAAGTATGTTTTCAGAACATGGCGGGAATGGAAAGATAAGCAGTGAACAGTAAATCCTTGAACAAGCACGTTTAATACTATTACCTTAATAAATTTATCCGTGGGGAATTTCCGCTGTTGAAGTTGGTAGTCTTTATTGCAAACAGATTTTTTTAAATTACTTGAAAATGGTTAATGTAGGTCATATCTGTATACAGGGTGTTCGGTAAAGTACGGTAACGGTTTGATAAAATATTTTTAAAAACAAGAGTTGGGGATAACAACCTACAGCTCAGATGGGGATTTTGGAGGTAGTGTGGTTACCTATCTTACAATTTTGGGCACGGATTCATATTTCAGTAAAATTTGCAGGAAATCGGTAGACCCAATTTTGAGAAATTATGTGATTTATAACCGTCGATTTCTTTTTTCTATACCGGTCACTCACGAACCTAGATTATTAGAGCGATAGCTGTTAGTAAATTTTATTTGGTTCTTTAAAGGCTTCACTTGGAGCAAAATTCAGTCAAAATCATTACAGCCAATTTTAAGAAAATCCCCCCCTCGATTTTATGCCCTCTTCCATGGTAGCTACTCCTAATTTTGGAGATATGGATGGGGACATCAAAACAGATACATCTGCAAAATTCGACAGATTTTCTCACCCATCACATTATAGGCCTATATATCACGACAGGTTTGGCCAGGTAGCTATATATATAAACACCTGGCCAAACCTTATATATATATATAATCACCTGGCCAAACCTTTCGTAAGTTTATTGAAGTTAATAATTTGAAATTAGATCATGGATAAACATGAGCTTTAAAAGTGAAGTGCCGCCAATCTACGCCTAAAATTTTTGCGACAAATCATAAAATGAAAGTATATGAATCTCAAAGCTGAAAAAAATGGAATTCTGCTTCCCTTAAACCAGTTTGCTTTTTATTGGCGCATGCGCATTAACGCAACTTCTGCTGCGGTGGCGTTAATACGTAAGTACCGAAACTGAATATATTCCAGACTATTACCCTTTTCTGTAAATGTTCACAACTATAACGGGTTCTTGGATCTAGAAGGCATCATTTGAAGGTCTCAGTTGTCATGGTGTCTGGAATATTCTCTAATACCTACCTGGAACTTGTAAAAATTCTAATCTCCTGCTACTGCAAGACGAGTAGACATTCCATTGTAATGCTGCAGTAAACAAATGATAGGCTAAGTTTGCACAAATGTACAGCCACCTGTCGACGTATTGCGCATGTCAGAGAAACATAACACTATTAGGATCATGAGAATACATTTGGTCCTACAGCATTTATCTTCTTTTGTTGTACAACAACGATTAAGTACTGGCGTCTGCGAATTGACGCAAATGGTTGTTAGAGTGATTGCACTTTATTACACCTATACTAAGTGTGTTTTGTAATCTCGACCTAAGTTTCATAGCGTCAAACTGAAAAAGTAGTTGTCGTCTGTACTCATGGGCGTACCCAGAGAGGGGCAGGGGGGCAGCTGCCCCCCCTGGAAGCAAAAAATAAATCTTTATTATACATTTTGTTGCTGGAATTTAATACAATTCTTGAAATAACTATTTTAATAATCAATTGTATATTAAATGACCATGGCTTGCCCCCCCCCAGGTTTGATCCTGGGTACGCCCTTGTAGACTGTACTTACAAGGTAGGAATGTGTCTGGGGTGGAGAGGAAAAGGGGGGCCTCCACACTTCGTTTGTTGCGTTTGCTTTCAACGGTACAACCCCAATAAAAAAATATAGACCTCAAATGCTTCTATATAAACGCCTACCCTACTTTCGTTTCTTTTATCGGCGTAAATAAGAATAAAACGTTTACAAAATTAAACTTTTAAGAATTAAATATAGCTATGCAGTAATTTGTGTACCTAGTTTTCTCGGAATGAGTTGTACCGTCATGTCAGATTAGGGAAACAAGTACTGATGGGTCCATTTGTCTGTGCACGCGGCTTGCTATGGCGCGGCGGGGAAGAGGGGAGTGGTTATCCCTCATTTCCAAAAACATGTGGCGCCGCGCGGAGCGCCGGACGTAGATTATTCACCTGTCCTCAATGTAGCTTCGAGTTGTTTGTAAACATCATGTTTTTATATGCACTACAAATCTTGTAAACTGTAATTATGTGTCGCGAAGGTAGACAAACATAGTTGGGTGAGCGAGCCCTACTTTTACAGAACGGCTAGTAGCGTCAGAGCTGCGCGCACAGACAAATGGTCCCATCAGTAGAAAGGAGGACACGCCCCTTACACCAGACACACTCCTAGTCTGAGGGTACTGTAAGTACGACACCGGACAGAAAAGACAAAATTTCGGAGTATAGTGTGCTTATAGAGGAACCCCCAACTGAAATTTAGTCGAATTGAAAATGGCGAAACAGTTTTTTGGCTCTACTCTCGTATGTTAGTCAACTTACAACACACTTAATTAGATAAAAATAAGCAGTTTTCAATTCAGCTTGTAATGGTACTTTCTACGATGACAAATCCCTTAGTTACACTTGAAAATGTCATTTCGAACCCTGATGTCCCAAAAAAATGTGACATTTATTATATACTCCTTCAGCTTCAAGGCTTGCCAAAGCAGAGTCACTGACACGAGCGAAGCGAGTGGAGAGGGTTTAAATATGTACCCATTCGCTGATGAAGAAGATTCTGACAGACTACACAATTACGAGGTTTAAAAAACCTAACAAACTTACCCTACTATTATTATTATTGGAATTCTCTGCTGCTTTTAACCTTGCAATTCTTGACAGAAACTCGACCATAATGTTTTTTATCGTTCCTAGTGTCAATTTTCTATATTGGGCAAAATTGGTCCTAGTATGAACTAAAGAAAAACCAGAGAATTGTTAGACCACAATCTGGAAGTCGGCCAAAATTTGTGATGTCAGTAAAAAGTGGAAAAAAACTGTTTAGTGTCATTTCGTTATTAAATTTTCGCATATATACGTAGTATAATGATGGGTTAAATTAAGCTTTGTTGTGTTTTTTGTTGATATATCGGTTTTGATTGCAATAACGTGTGTTTTGGAATGATGTCTGACGTCTGTACAGTTTTACAGCCGAAACGTGCGCACCGATTTTAATCAAACTTAGATTGTGTGGACATATTTTGACCATATCTCGTGTCTTCTTTTTTGTTCTATAACTCGAAATTTGGTGGTAGCTGCTACAAGTAAAAAAAAAGAAGTTTTTTTCTAAAAATCCGCTACAACGATTTTGGTGAAAATTTGCTGAAATATAGCCTTTATAAGGATGAAACAAAACTTATTGATCCCCAACTCTACAAGAAATCCGGTTCATGAGTTATCGGTAGAAATCGGCCACAGAGCTTTTATAAATTTTTACTTTTACTTAATTTCTCAAAATCAACTCTACCGATTTTGTTCAAATTTTAACGAAATACGACTCACTCTGAGAACGTGTAGTAAGAGCATAAGGCAAACAAGTTTAAGCCTTTTTGTTTAAAAAATGCATAACTATTTTTACATAGGCAGCCTCGATAGTTTATTTTTACTTTTTATTGACAACTAGCGAACTGAAATTTTGGTGCTGATTAGTTTTAGGTGTCAGAAAATTAGTTCAATATTTTGACACCGTTTATTTACTTCAACAAATTAGATTAGGTTGTACAAAATAGACGATTTACAGCATCAAGTTTATACAGTCAGCTAATTTTACTCATCGAAATGTGCTATTCTGCTTAGATTTTATTATATTTTCGTTTAATATATTTGTTACTAATATAATAAAATTTCAAAATGGCTGTTTGGATAAGTTTTTCTGAAGTTTCTTCGCAATGCAGATCCTATCTACAATTTTTATTTTATTCAGTGTGGCGATCTACACATATCGTTACCGACATTGAGTTAGTCAATAATCCACTGAACGAAATTCCCGTCCAATCGCGTTTTAGATGTAGGTCAAGAACAGACAGACATAGGTTTTGTGAACACGTGGTGCAATATAACGGCCGGCTGGCAACTGTCGGAGTGTTGAATGGTACCCTCACTATGTAAGGCAGCAGATGTGCAACCCACCTGCCCCCCTTGCCTTAGGCCTACCACGTTGTTAAGCAGCCTGCACAAGTCTATTATACTTGGATCATTCAATCCGCAATTGAAAACTACCTTCCCTGTTTGAACGTTGAGAAGGTTTAACAGCAAAATTCAAGATTTTCGATCCTCGATTTGGGCGAAAATTTGTATAAAAAACGGTTACTACAAAATTAAATGGCGAATTTAATTCTTTTTTATTCTGTCTTTTATATAGTGTCCTGGAATAGGACAAAGAAAATTAATTGGGGATTTCTTACCGTCTTACTAAAGTAAGTTAAATGGTTGTAGTTTCGTTATTTGTTGTCCAATCTCCGATGTCATAATTCTACTCAGCTGTAATTAGGATTTATTAAAACATCAGCTGTTATTTTCATTGCTATTTATTTGTTGCCATAGTAACGAGTTTGTAACGCGCATCGCATTGTTTCAGTGTTATTATGAATGTGAACGGAGTTTATCAGCTGGTAGTTGCATTTATACGCATCGTGCAGTGTAGTTGCGTATAAAAAAGGTAACTCGGAGACATAGAGAGGGTAGGATGACATTCTATCGTAAGAGAAGAGGTCTGTTGATAACTGAAAGAAGCAATTATTCAGAATGTAGTTGAGATAAATGCCAACACGTTAAAGAAATGACGCGGATAGCAAAGAGGAAAGATTAATGTTTCTCCATGAAGAGAATGGCGGCCACTTCTAAACACTTGTCTTAATAAACCTAACAAGTAAAAATTTGGCTTAATTTTAAAGTTTTTTTTTATTAAATCTCGTTTAATTCAAAAGAATTTGTCTAGTTTAATATGTTCTGTTAAAAAAAAACTAGTCAGTTAAAGTTTTAACTTATTTTTGAAAGACCCTTATCTTCAGTTTTATATAGCTACTACCAACATTATAAAATTTGATTTTATCTGTTGTATAATATAAAGGGTATTCCAAAATTAATTAATGATTAATCTACTTTTGTTAATTTTTAGATTTTTCATTCCATCGTGTTATTTTCTCTATTACGTATATCGGAGAAAGTAAAAATATAAAGCATGAATTGCACACAGGTCTATCATGTGTTATCAATGAAATGTTGGCACACTAAGCGTCGTAGATGGTTTAGCTTGGCACAAGGTTTTCGTAGGTTGACGAACTTTGCTTTGAACAGCAACTCAACATGGATGAAAACTCGGATAAGATCGTATGTAAGCCCTAACTACATTTTCCAAGACGTTTAAATAGTTTTTTTTTTATCGAAAATAAAAATAGCGTTAAACAATTAATTGAATATTTAATTTCACTGGGCGTAAAATAGATCTATTTAGCCTAATTAAACATTAAAATTCTCTGAGATGTTACAGTTCCCTAAATTGCAATTAAAATTATTAAATACAAAATCTAATTACCACGACACACGTGACCATAAAACGTTCACCGTACCTACTCATTGGAGTATTTTTATTTCTGTTGTTACGTAAGACGCTTAGCCCTCGAATTTCTCTAATAACGTCAGAGTCGGAAAACCTAACCTAACCTAACATAACCTAACCTAACCTAACCTAACCTAACATAACATAACCTAAGACGCTTAGCCCTCGAATACTCCAATAACGCCAGAGTCGGAAAACCTAACCTAACCTAACCTAACCTAACCTAACCTAACATAA